>VZTE01004638.1:102508-155875 GCA_013397775.1 Eulacestoma nigropectus | reverse complement strand
CCCCCCCCCAAAACACAAACAAAACCAAACAACAACCCAAACCAAACCAACAACAAAAAAACCCCCACAAAAACCAAACCAACAACAAATCCCAAATGAACCCCCCCACACTTGCAAAGTGTGTTATCTTCCATTTACTGCACATGGAAGCAATAGACAGCTACTACTTACAAGCATTTTATCTATTTCTTTTTAAAAGTCTCTCTCCTCTGACACTTCACTTGAAGACAGATCTGCAAACCTGTTCTCATTAGGACAGCCGTCGTGTTCAACTTCTCTAAAGGAAACAGATAAAAACGATAAACCCAGGCTTGTGGTAAGGAATCTGGAGAATGCTTTTCTATGGGCTTAATCTCAGCTCCTGGGGGTTTTTTTCTTTCTATGCCATGATCGAATGTTAACCTCCTTGGCTTCCTGCTCAGGATGCATCTCATCGAAAATAAAGTCCCTTTGGTACCTTTTCTGCACTCAGCAAGTCAAAATCCCCTCTTACAAGCAATGACATTTCCTGCACACTGCTAAGAATAAAGGGAGAAATCTCCGAGCTGTCTGATCACTTGAACCAAAACCCAGATGTTTGCACTGCCAAAACTTTGCCTCAGAGCATTTGTGTGTCACTTGCTCAGGTCCAATGCCGCGTGTCACCAACAGCACACCACTAGGTCACTGCTGCTCCCTCTCTCTCCCTGGAACAAACTTTCAAAGCCAGTTTCTAGTTGACCTTGATTGGTTTATTTTAGTTTTACACTTTCTCCCTCACATACAGGTAAGAGTCTTGTACTGTTAAGATTTCTACAAAAATATCAATTTTTCAAAAGCAAAAAAGAGGGAAAGATATATTTTAATATATAAAAGGAAAAAAGCTAAATCTGACATTTCATTATATTCTTAAAAACATTCCAGTCTATTTACAGATGTGTAAAAAAACAAAATCTCCAGGTCTCTTGGTCTAGTGAGAGCGTGCACCTTGCAGGGGTTTCCTTGATTCTTCTGTTTCCAAAATCTTCTCATTAGGTGACATATTCTATGATTATTGCCTCCAATGACAGCATATATACTTTTTAAAATGTTTGGGAGCTTAAGGGAAGAGCAAAGAGTCAGCATTTAAATTCATAGCAAAATATTGTGCTGCAGACACGAGACAGTGAAACGAGCAAAACCCAAGAGCATTTCAAACATGCTTTGTTGGCTGGTAGAACCCATCAAAGATCTTTCCTGGAACCGCACCAAACACCACCTTTTACAGCCAGACTGGGGGGCTGTTCTTAGTTGATTTACTAATAACGCTTAGGGACCAAAAGGTTTTGCTGTCATCTTGGTACAGTACATTTTTATGTACTGTAATTCACATCCAGAAATTTTACACTATCAGATAATGGACAGAACATTCTCAAAAGTACAGCCTTTATTTTCAATCATGTGTGATCGGTTATCATGTTATAGCCGCCTCTGTCCCACAGAGAGCACACAATTCTGTGTGCTAATTAAAATTGGCTGTTTGGAACCATAAAATGGTGAGGTGCAGAAACAAGGGTCAGTGATTAGGAATTTAAAAGTAATCACAGCACAAGTCTTGTTGTTGTTTCTCATACAGGAGGAATGAAATCTATTGGCAAAACAAACTGCCACAAGTTACAAAAATAAGCAACTTCAGCCTATTGGAAATGCTCAGAACCAGGTTCCCAGGTAAATACATTTAAGTCTGATATAGTGCTAGCAAAATAATTTAGTTACTCCAGATTTCTACTAGTTTAAAATAAGGTTAAAATTCCTTAATAAGCAACGTATGTCTAAGTACTTACTGGGATTGTAAATCCCCTTTCCTAAGGCAGTCAGTGACAACTGTAACACCCTGCAGGACTCTCATAATGACCTAAACTCTCTTTTCCAAATCACTAATGTGAGACTTGTATGAAATATTAGAATAATAAATATGCAAAAGGCAATAGAGAGTTGTATGTAACTACTTTAAAACACACTGTTTAGAATGGCCAGGTGAAAAATCTTTTTTACATAGTCTCTGGAGTAACTTTACACACACTGAGCTTGAACGGCTTCTCTCCTCTGTGGCATAATATAAATAATAAAAAGATGAGGAGACACCCAAGGTACGTATACTCCCTGATGGATCTAACCTAGACATGGATCCAGAAGATGCAGCATACTGAACAAGGTGTATAGTTGTACAAACACTGCTCCCTAACTGTGGAAGAACATCACTCACAACACCTGCACAACCTCAGTGCTGGAAGGATGATATTCCTGGATTACTGCATCACCAAAGATGGGGAATTTGGAGGGCAGGGGGTGATCCCATATGCTGTTGCTGGAACAATTAAGACATGGAATTACATTCCTAAACATAAAACAAAATGCACCATCAAATTCTGTATCATTTTCAATTTTCACGGCAACATTTTTTACCTTTTCGGAGCAGTTAAGAAGCCCCCCAAGCGCACCGTAACTTATATTTACAAACTTGATAGGAAAAGATTGTGTACACACTCATTAACAAATCATCTTTCCGAGGCTGAAAACTTCATTTGTCAAGAAAACTATGAAAACAGAAATTGTGTACAAAAATATAAATATCTTTACAGTTTGCAGGCCCCTCACATCCAACAGCTGAACAGTGAAGAGCATCTACAGGTTACTGAGTAAGCAGTGGCAGAGAAGAATAAAAAATACATCTTGTGATTCAATACTACCCTATTTCCCTGGTAATGAGCATTTTTGTTGACTTTTTTGCTATACACAGCTTGTGCAAATGCAGTGAGAAACCTCTGAGTACCTTTCCTGAATTTATAAAGAAATGAAAGATTTGGAAAGCTATATACATATTTTCATATTTACATTCACATGTACACCTCGCTCACTTATGCCAGGCTACAAGACTCCTGAAAGCATTCTGCGTTTTCACAAAGCAATACTTGGTATTAACATTCCCAGCCACCACATACATCTTGAAGAATGACAGAAGGAAAGAAGGTATGACCTGGGAAAACACTCGCGCTACTTCAGCAATGTATTTAAAGACGTAGCAATAGGGTGCCCACAATTTCTTTCAACTCTCTGCAATTTTTCCTTACAGATGTCCTAAGCATCAAAGGGGGAAGTATTTGTGTGGAGGCAGGAGGTGAAAGTGAGGACAGCATTATTAAAGTTAACATACCGTCCTACTTCCAATTACATTGGGAAATATATTTTTCTTTCCCAAGCAGTCAGAGTTATAAATTTATTAAAGTTTATTAAAATTTTCTGTGCATAAGCTCTTAAAAAGTCTCTGCTAGAGAACTATCTAGCACCAAAGAAAAAGCCTTTTCACTTCAGCCCTCTGCAGTCTCAGATTTCCCTTCTGCTGCTCTAGGTATCAACTTTGACAGTAACTACAACCTGATTAATTTCTGCACATTTATCATATTCCGCAAATATTAAAACAAGCAAATGTGAACAATGCCATTTCTGCATAGATAATTTGCCTGGTACAAAAACAAACAATCCATATTTTTTTCCCCAACATGACAGCTAACTCCCTACTGGGGAGAGAAAAAAAATCTCTTTCAACAGCCTCAGTTTCTCAGTCCCTTGACAGACTATTTCTGTCAAGAACCCAATTCTGGAAGGATACTGTCTGCCCAGCAATGGTTATAGATGATCCTTTTTTGTCTTGAGAAGGGGAAGGAGAACACCTAGAATACAGCAGTGAGGTAAAAATACATCAACATGCCTAAAGTTTCACAACACTTATTTGTCAGTTTGGGGCCTGCCCCTCAGATGAACACAGTGCTGATGCCACACAGAAAACAAGTGTTGCAGACAATGGAGGCTGCTGAACAGTGACACTGGCTCACACTGCTCTACATCTCTGTTCCAGTCTGATAAAAAATATCTGCACTTATTTGCCTGCTGAATTTGAAGGCAAGGTCCCAGTAGTATTCAACTTCGCAGCCACAGGTGCTAATGTGGGCATCACTTTGTTATCTTGTCCTTCTTGAAGAGTTGCAGGTAATGAATTTTTTACCCCACTAGGTGCCAGTTTTGCAACTACAGGTGCCAGTAAGGGCATCACTTTATTACTCTGCCCTTCCGAGTCCACTGGCAGACTTCCCACTTTTAAACCAAGTGGTGCCAGCTTGGGCATGGGCCTCCATGACGTGTCAGCATTACTGGCTTCGGGATTAGTCTTCATCTGCAAAACTGGTGGAGTCACGTTAGCAGCATCTGACAAGGCTGTTACTGTTTTGCCATTCCCACCACTGGTTATGGACAGATTGGAAAGTGGATTCTTCACGTCAGTACCTATCACTATCTTTAAGACATCTGCCTCAGATGAAGGCTCCCCGGAGTTCTTGTCCCCATCACTGAGGTTGTCATCTTCCAGGTGCAGCAGGAGAGGGCTTAAAGAGCCACCACCTTCTGGAACTTCAGAAAGGTCCTTAAAACTGCCTCCCAAATGGCCAAACTGGAAGGAAGACCCATCTGCAGTGGAGAGATCACTGGCTGTTCCCTGACGAGCTTTTCCATCTTTACGGGAGAAATCTGAGCTGAGGGTGCTGGGCAGCTCTGGCATGGCTGAAGCATCATCGTTCAGCTGCTGGTTGAGGAAGGCTATTTCATTGAGCAGCGAAGTGAGGGTTTCATCCATGTCATCACTCTCCTCAATGCTGCTCAGTATCTCACTTGTATCCAGGTCTGCTTCCTCCATTGCCGATGCTACTTTCCTCAATTCCATTTCTATCCTGGAATCTTTGATCTGCAGCTTGCGGAATGACAATTCTTTGCACTTTAATCTTTCCCCTCCACAATCACCATCTTTCCTCCTGGCTTGGCTTCCTACAAACTCACCAATGCAGAGCTTTTTGCTGAAGGACTCTGAAGGTTCCTTTTTACATGGTACATTCCAGAGTTGTGGAAGGCCATCTTTATTTTCAAAGAAAACTTTAGTTGGACCCATGGTATTTCTTCCATCTGCGCCACTGTCTCCCAGACATGGTTTGGCTTCTTCTTCTGAGAGGACACTGTCACTCTTTGTAGTTTCAAGGGGTGCTACAGCCAAGGATTGCTCAGAAGCTGGAGTACTTGCAGCTACTGTTACATCAGAATTTTTGTTTCGGTTCGGGTTTAGATTCAGGTTTGCTTCAGCAGCCAGTGATGTTACATTAACAATCTTTGGCATCATGAATGAATCTTCGCTTTCTGCAAAAGCACACAAAGCAGCATCCATCAGGACACATGTTAACTGCGAGGTAATTCCTAACTAAGTAGAATTTGCTCACTTTCAGGTCTTCCTCAAGTAAACTGCAATTTAAACTGCTTACAGAGCTCTTGTCAAGTGAAGCTTTAACACACCAGTAGTTTAATTTTCAACTTGTGGAACAAGAGCAAACTCCAGTGCAACTAACTGCAATGCTTACAGTTCTGATGGTGATGCACAAGGCAAACAGAATGAGAATTTTCCCTCTTACTGTTCTTTCATGCTTTGTTTTTATGATCACATCTTGCAATACTGGTTTTGTGCACTACAGAGGCATTCCAGGGACTAAATGATTACTTATTTTCTGCCTCCAAGCCGTTCTCTGTTAACAGCACTTAGATTTTTCCCAGCCCCAAATCTGAAGTGAGCTTTCCTTTTTCATTATGACCAAATGACTACAAGGAACCAGAAAGTGAGTGGCTTGCTTTTAGCACAACAGATGGCAAGCAGAACCCTGCTGACAGGAACCACCCCACACCTAGATCCAATGTACAGCATGGGGTCCTGAAAAACAGCCCGCCCATGGGCAGCAGAGCTGGCAGGGTATGGGACGGGGTTGTGCCACAGTAAGAGCCTGGATGCTACAGGCAAAGATTTTCAGCAGCCCCACCACCGCTCTGCACTGAAGCTTCTCCAGTAGGATGCATTACACCACAGACACACTCCAGTACCCACTTATTCTGACTTTCCTGAGGGCAAGGAGGCTCAGTGGGATGAAGAAAAGTTAAAAAGCTCTAACCCATCATCTCCTAGAGGCCTCTCTAAACTGTTCAAAACATTTAATAGTGATTTTCTTTGAATAGCCAGATAATAACAGCTATCATTACTTCCTAGTGAGAAAACAATTTACCTTCAGTTTTGCAAGGATAATGTTCCCTGCATGCAAGCACCAAGATCCATGAAAAACAAAGAGCTTACCTGAATGGGGTGCTGTAGCTGATACCACTGTTGAGGGCACTGGATTTCCAGAAACAGTTGACAGTGTAATAGGAATGGTAGAGTTAGTAAGGATTCCTTTTACTTGGACAGGAACTGTTGATCCTGGCAGCTGAATCATCACAGAAGTAATACCTTATCCAAGAAAATCAAAAGAGGGGATGAAGTGGAAACCAAAGCCTTTCATATACTCAGATACAGTACTTTCAGATACTTCAGATACTCCTGGAACACAGGAGCTGTGCACTTCAAGGCAAGACTTTACATTATAATAACATCTTAAAGTAGTAGAAACAGAAATGCAGACTGGTTGTGTGATTAGGAATTATTCCCTATGTTTCCCTAATTTCTGAATAGCAAAAATTTAACACATTTTACTTAACCTGTTGATAAACTGATAGTCTGAGTTAATGACACCAAATCTCTCTTTGATCAGAGTCAAGTTCTACCTCAGTCAAGTTGTAAAAAAATCTGAAATATTAAACCAAAAATTTAATAACGCTTTACTTCATAAACTGCTCTGCACATCTATGAACAGCATTATACTGATTTTCTTTAACATCATCTCACATGATCCTACCTGGCTGTGTTGTCATGGTACTACCAACCCCTCGAGGCTTTAATTCAGCCTGCAACAGCGTGGAAGGAACAGCTGCCACCTGCCCTGGGACCAGAGGGCTCTTGAGCGTAAGCACCTGCCCCTGTGGAGTCATCACTACACTTGCAGCAGTGAGTGTGAGAGGGGCTGAGGAGTCCTCTGCAAGAAAAGAAGTGTGTAAAACACTCATTTATTCTGGCACAGCATCCCTGATGGCAAACAGCACCCTGAGATCCAGCATTAGGTACAGATCTGGAAGGAGTCATTCTTTTGTTCCTTCCTACATTTATGATGTGAAGGTCTCCACAAATGTTGAACACTTCTCTACAAGTTCTCAGCTACAAAAAAACTCTCCAGTGTCTGACAACTCTGCCATTTAATTTAAGAGCAAACCTCCACCATGTTGAGAGCTAGCTTTTTGAGGAGGGAGGTCTTAAAAACTGAGTCTGTTCTAGCAACTCCAGCATTCTGGGGCTTGAACTTCAGGTTTTGAGTCAGCAGAAAAAGAACTACCTTTGACTCTTAGAAATTACTGCTGGATTGCAGTGAAACTCCCTTACATCAAAAGACAACTAAGTAAGAATTTTACTTATCATTCTGAAACTCTGAAGTCATGTTCATCTGAAGACCTCAGCCATGCTGGTCTCATCCTTACTGAAAGCAAGTGGTTTCCACACCTATCATATGGACATTTCCTGGTCCTATGCACAATTCTGTTTCAGGAGTGAGGCTGCCTGCACAAGCCAGCTGGCATTTTGCCCTCCCACAGGGTGCTGCTTCAATGGCTGTCTCCCCTTGATGCAGAACATGTACCACTTCTAGCCCACCTGTGGCCCGGACTCCTCTCCTGGCAAGGATCAATGGCTTGCCCCTTCTGTTTGTCATCGCTATCGGGGTTGGCTCTCTGGGGGGAGCAGAGGATCCTTGCTGGGTTCTGGCAGTTGAAGGTGCAGCTGGTTTCTGTGGCTCAGGTTCTTTCTTCTTTTTTTGTGCTTCTATTGCTTTTTGTTTAGCATAAATATACTCCAGCTTCTTCAGGACAACCTCCTCTGTCTTTCCTACAGAAAAATTATCAGAGAGTCAGCCTACCTTCAAACTCTTTCCAAAACTAAAATGCTGAAGGCAGAACTAATAATCTGTTAAGGTGCCATTATTCAATTACTATAAAACAGATAACCATCATCCTCAGCAAGTAAATAGCATACTTAGTAGCAGAGGGAAGGAACCACCTATTTATTCAAATTTTTTTTTTCTCTCAGAAACATCCACACATTTTAAAATTTATCTGCCACTTTGATAAGCAGAAATCATCCTGCACAAGCACAGGCTCTTGCTGAACAAGTACCAGTTGAAAACACCCACAGCTTTGAAAAAATCCTCCCACTTCTCCTAATGATAAACATACAACTACTGGGCAAAATGTTACCTTTACCTGGCATGAAATTTCTTGGACTCATGGACCCTGTTACTCAAATGACATTTGAATGTAAACTCATGTACAGTTTACCATTGCCATGAAAATTTTAACCTTGGACAAACACACAGATTTTACAAATAATCTGTTTTCTGCATATGCACACAGTTTAATATGATCAAAGTTCAAATAACTATACTAGCTTGCTTTCTGCCTAGTGTTTATATTCTAACATCATGCCGTATCTTTAATTAAGTCTATATTTAACTAACTGTCTTGAGAAAGGACTTTTTCCTCACCAAATTTGAGGTCTTCACTAGGAATGCAAAAGACCAGATAACTACTTTGTGAAGTTATTTGCTTTCGTTCTCTGATTAAAAGGCCTCTCATACATTTCTGAATTACTAGACTTCACTAAAACACTTTTTATTTTTTATAAATAAAATAACTCATATATGCATGAACCAATTCACATAAATACAAAATATTTAAGTATCTTTCATTTCTACTTTACAGGTATTCTGTTTATATTCTAAGACTGTAAGATGATTAGAAGAGTATTTTGTATGTTCACATGTTTTGGCACTGGTTGAAAATGTGTCACAGCTTTCCTACACTTCCAAATGAGACAGAAAGACACAGTAAGCACAACATGAAATGTCTGGATGAGCAGCAGCTTAGAATCTACTGCAGTTTTGTTCTGTGTACAGAGCTGACGCCTTCTAGCCACTAGGAGCACTGGTTCTTGGGAAAGCAGCACAAGGAGTCATTTGCGGTACTGACCAAAGTACAAAGTGTGCGACTGTGAAGGGCAGAGCAGAAAGGGCATTGCAGGAAGTGACCAATGACAGAATGAAGTGACATCATCACCATCACCCCACCCTTCCAAAGGCTCACAGGACAGAGGGCATTCTACACTTCCTTTAGGCATGAGGAAAACAAAAGCCATTTTATCAGCGTGATGAGCCTATCACCGAGTCAGAGCTTAGCACAACTCTGTTTGGCATCATGAGTCTGAACTTTATGCGAACCAATGACGCACCTGGATCCACCAATTACTCCACCCATTCTCACTCCTGAAAGCCTTTTCTTTCATTATTACAGCTAGTTTGCATCCAAAACCAGTCTCACCTGAAAGCGTGGATACTTTTCGAATCAGACCATCTCGTTTCCGTGTCAGTAATGTCTTCTGTCCAATAAACTTATCTGCCTGATCTGTCATTCCTTGGATTTCTTCAAAGGCCTAAAACAGTATCAGGGAACTGATTTATAAACCAGTGACACATAAAATATTAATTTTCCTTCCCAGAAACCTTTACAAAGTTTATTTACAAATTTTTGTAATCCTGAGAAAGTAAGATTGAGAGAAAGCATGTGACGTACCATGAATGCCAGCCGTCCCTAAATGCCAGTTGAAGAGTGATAAACATTTTGTTTGTCCTTCCTCCAAAGGTCAGCAATTTTTATGAAGAACCTTCTAAGTACAACTGATAAGTATAATTATGTATCTACCACTCATGTTTAGTTTCCTGTCATTTACATCTTTACAATTAAGCTTTTAATGTCAGCATAATGTCTAATTGAATGCTATCTTCTCAAGCATTAAAAAAGTAAGCTTTCAATGGATTTAAAAATTTCCTGATGTACACAGTAAACCACTGAAGAATTAAGACATAACCTTCCATGATTCACAAAGAATACAGGGAGAGGGCCAATCCAAAAATAAGTGTCCATGTCATCAAGACTAAGCTTTTAGGACTACAGATTCTTTCAGGTATTTTTTTATTCTAGAGAGTCTTGCAGAGATGACAGAAGTTCCCTCTTCACTGGGACTCACTTGAAGAGTTCCTACTAGCGTAATTACTCTGTCCAGATTAAATGATTCTCCTCCTCACTTAAGCTCCCAAATACCTACCTGCTTGAGAATGTAGCATTTGGAGACCTTAGGAAGGTTCTGCAACCCCAAAACTCTCTTCAGCTTGTCGAAGAGACCTCTCATTTCATTACGGCGCCGACGTTCATTTGCTGTGTGTGTCTGGCGGTAATGAGCAAAGGCTTCTGCCTGGGACTTCAGCTTCCTTTTCCAGGTCTGATGCTTCTGCTGGAGAAGTAACCGGATTGACCAGTTTAAGTAAGGAAGGCAATGTAATGGCATACAATGTTCAAATGCATGTGAGATTTACAGCCTGTCTACAGACACCTGAAGATTACATGTCATGCTATCCTGTTACTATGTCCTCCTGAAAGTTCAGAATCAGAAGCACAAGCAGTAAGAAATGAAATGCTGACCAAAGAAGTGACCAACATAATCACATCAACCCTAACGGAAAAGATCATGAGTCCCTTCTGTTCATAAGATTTTCTTTTTGCAACACAAGGCTACTTTGATAAACCACAGGACTACAACAAAATCACATGTTTGAGCCAAGTATTTTTTGTTGTTTGCTTGTCAAGAAAAGTCTACTAACGAATGAAATAATTACATCAAATACAGGAGACTTGAATCTTCCCCTGGAGTTAAACCAGTTTGATTTCCGTTTTCTTTCATAGGTTCATACGGGTTGGTGCCAAGAGACACTCTTAAGTCAGAATGTGGAAGATGGCATTGACAATTATCACCCCAGACATCCACCAACAAACAGAATGTGGCCAAGAGCCTCTGGTTTTGAATTTGCTTAAGTTTCTAAAAAGACTGCCAGACAATAAGCAAAGTTACTGATCGCTACAGATTTAAAAGTTTGTTATGTCACCATTAGTCTTCCAGGTTTTGTACAACTATGCTATTTATTTCATGGGGAAGTAATTAATGCAGTTTTTTAGATATTTTTAGGCCTGCTTCAAACGCCAGAGCATCACTGAAAAGACTCCTCAGATTTAGCGATACTATTTCTGAGCCTGCTGGCCTTAGGAGGAATCTGAAGACTTGTCTCCTGAAATCTGACTCTTGAGAGCCATTCTGTCCACACAGACAGACATGAGCACAGTACAGCTTCATCTGCTCCTGTGTCAGCCGTGGGTTCCTGTCAAGAGAGGGCCTTGCAACGTCAATTCAAGGGCAGAGAGGAGGATACACGGAGAAGGTGAGGCAGAGAGAGCATCCTGGAACCCATCCCTGTCTCAGGCAAAGGCATACATCCCAGTCTGCTCTAATAGGTAAGACATACACCAGGTTCCCACCGCACTCAAAGCCCCACCCCACCACAGCAGGAAGCTCTAGAGCTGACGTCAAGTATATCACAGACAGTTGTGGACTGAGAAACTGCTTTCAAAGACACCTGAAAATACAGCACAAGATTCTGAAGGACTGCAGTGAGTTCTGGTTTGAAAAGATTCCGTGATATCTTTAACTTGCCTTAATACATATTTAAATTTCTGTTTTCAGAAATCCTTCATCTAGTGCTGTGCCTCTATAATCCTACATACTGTCTTCTTCAACACATGAAAATATTTCTTATTTATTATTTTAAGTGTGCTACAAAAATTATTCATGCCAAGAACACAAAACCTAAGCAAACGCAGTCATAAATTAAAGGCAGATCTTCCTCCCATAGCTAAAGCTGAATCCGAAACCCACTGATGTCAGCACCAGCCCTCTTGCTGTAAGGAGATTTGAAATGAGCACCTCCCGCTCCAGCACATTTAGTTTCTTGCATTTTATCACAAGTATCTGCAAGGCAGATAAATCACATTAAGAGCTGCATGTGAGATGAAAGTTTATCTTTAAAATGAAGGTGTGATACTAAAAGGAAAGAGGAGAGCAAACATATACCTTTGAATGTTTTTCTGATAATGTTTCATCCGAAGAATTAGGAGGATGGTATCTGGAAGAAAGGTAAAAAGTTTTTCCCAGTGCTACTCATCTCATACACTCGATCCTCATTAACTACATTCCAGCAGTCTAGAATTGCTCCTTTTTGTGCCTCGAAATTAACTTTTCTTGTATAACTGCATAAAAGCAGGATACTGTTGAGTTTTCTCAAGAAAGTGAACTCTTTTCTCCAATGCCATCATCCTGGAAATAACTAAGCTGTGCTGAAAGCTGTGAAATTATCTCATAGTGCAAAAGACAAACTATTTCACTATATGCCAAAGAGAATAAATTCAGCTTGTGACTGTAGCTGCATAAAGTATCTTTTTAAATTACATTTTGGTTCTGTTTTTAATAAACAGAGATTTAATATAGATGGCAGAGTAATCTCTCCCCCACCAAGAACCACCAATCAAAATCCTCACATTTATTACTATCCTAATATACAGTAACAGCAGCTTCCTCATATCTCAGGAGCTGCAAGAAAACAAAGAAAACACACATTTGAAAATGATTTTTTACAAAACATGACAACTGTTCTTCTCTCTCACTGAAAGATCTTCAAAATTTAAAGAGAAGTCACCACCTAAGGATAAAAGTTGAGCTGTATCTTTAAGGGGCGGGGGGAAGGTAACTATCTGGTATCACCAAACAGTTTTTTCAAAGTTTCTAAAAGAAAATTCTACAAACAAAAAGAACTATAGATGCAACGTTCCCCACTCTTTTGTTTGATGCAACTGAGAAATAGCCACAACTATCATTACATTCCTCAAGTAAGCCATGTTTTTACTTTGCCTTTGTCATTATAAATGCAAGAGCAGCAACAGTATCAGAAACAAACCAACCAAAAAAATTAAGCTAAGCTATCCAACCATGGCAGACTATATGTCAATAAGAAAATACTTTCTTTGCTGGGGCAATGGTCCCAAAGACAAGTCTTTCATTTACAGGGTCAGGGACTAACCTAATGACTGTTCCTGCCCAGAAGTCCACCAGCAAGAATAAACAAAGCTTGCAAAATCACATTTAAAAAGACAATCCTACTAATTTCCAGTTTGCAGGAAAGGAGGCTATTCACTCATTAACTTTACATCACAAGATACATCCCCACAAACAAAGTAATTAGAGGGGAAAAAGAAAAAGGCTAAGACACCTTGAAACTACTCTTAGTTCTGCCATCACCAGTTTCACAGACACTGGGAAGCACCAGTGCTGAGGAAGGCCTGACAGAAGCCTTGCTTTATTTTGTCATCACATTACACTTGTTGTTTAATGGGATCACTCGACGCCAGCCCAGCAGTAGGATACACAACTGTATGCAGTGCTCTCCAGGGGTGCTTACTTCTGGTCGGAGGGTTCGATATTAGCAGCCGTGGCCTTCAGACGGGCAATGTTAATCTTCTCTGAAAGCTCCTCCACGGTCTCAATGTCCACCTGCTCGTCATCCTCTCTGTATTCACACGCATCCTGGAACAGGTTTTGTTTTGTTTTTTTAAAATGAGTATCTACTCAGCAATAGCGCTCAGGCCAAAACAGTTTCACTTTAGTCTCAAAGGAGATTACATTGTAACATTTAGAACCATCAAGGAATTACCATCTCCAGCTACACTAGCCAATAAAAAGTGCTAAGCAGGGGTTTACTTTAACTGTCGCCTCCAGGAATTCCTCTCACTAGCAACTCTGTAAAATGCGTTTTGGTAATGGCAGAACCCATCTCTGTCGTTTATGCTTTTATTATGGGGGAGAGAAAAGCTTTCATAGAGTTTTTCTGCCTCTATTTCCAAGTAGTATTAAACTGCCTTTACAACCTACTACCATAGACTCTTGCTAATTAACTTCTTTTACAACATTTGAAATAGTTATCACCTTAGTAAATGGTCTCTCATACCTAAGACAGCAAAATTCAGAACATCATACAGTCAGGCTTCTTTGGATCATACAGTAAACTGCTTACATGATGAAGAGTAAGATTTTGGCTCTTTCCAAAATGCTACCAAATCATTATTTTACATATTTACTACATTCTGAAGAGTATGTTTTCTCCATGCTTGCCTGAGCAACAAAACTTGCTCTTTTGTGAAGAGAGATAAAGACCAACTGCAGTTCTGTAGCAATGACAAGAGTTAAATATCAATCTTGTGGCCATCTGTAGTTCCAGGTGATACCCCCACTCCCAAGAAAACATGCCTATCCAACCAATTGTTTTGTATCATAATCTTTGGTCTGATCACAGAATGAAGAACTCTTTCTCCTTAAGCAAGAAAATGTAATTACACTTCCATTCTCTACTCTATTTCACCCAGTTCCCTGAACTATCCTGACTAAACAAAAACTATTCATATAAAGATAGTATTTAAATCACAGAACTACTGAACAGATACTGCCATTATGTTGAAAATACTGCATGTGTAAGAGGCAGTGGCAACATTGATCTATTCCTTTACACAAAGAGCACTTCACATTCTTGCCTGCTCTCCTGGGTCATTCATAAACCCATCCTCATGCTGAAAGCCTCCTGATACTTTCTCTAAGCTTTTCCACTTTATACAGTACCGTTTCTGTGACCCCTACATGCAAGAGATGCATACTGGTTTTGTTCAGTGGGCAGGACTACCCTGTCTAAACTACATTTGGACATCACTACGTTGCAGGAAACAGGGTCAGGCAGGGTAGTTCAAAAAAGATGCTGCAATCCAGAGAGTAAGAGGAAAAACACCCCAGGAAATTAGCTTACCATAGAAACATGGTCGTAATAAAGCTTTTCAGTGCTGCTAAGTTATACTGGGCTAATCAAACAGTTGATAGCAATTATCCAGGCTAGAGCTGCTCTAGAATTGAAGCTTTTTCTACATGCTATCATATTAGAAAAATGGTATTCAGAACCTAATAACAAGGCATCTTTTTCATGAAAGATGGACAAAAAGAACAGACATCATAAACTCTGCTGCCCACCAAAAACTTCACTTCTTTAAGTTTACGCATTCTGAATGTAGACATATGAAAAACAAAAGTAATTCATTTTTTCATTCTTACATCTAACAACAAAGGGAAGAATGCTTCTGGTTGGTAAATCTTTCCTCTCTACCCTTGAATTCCTAACAAGAGGAAAAATATCACAATCATGAAGATCACCAGAACTAAGTCCACTTAAGTTCTGACATTAAGAACAGCTATTCCTATATAAGTACTGCCAACCTGCCCATAGGCTGAACCTTATCCACAGCCCAGCACGATTCTTGAAGATGCTTGTGGAAGCCCTACCTTTCTAGCATCAGTCAATCCATATTACTTTCCGTCTTTCCAAACTACTTCCTGTAGTTACATAAATTCTAAATGCCTTTGTGTAGGAGTAAAAGACCATAGGGAATGAAGACACAAAAGGAGCAATACCATGCCAGAAGAGAGTTCTGAAGTTGTTATGGAAATGACAGCACTTTTCCCTCTCTGCATTGCAGTGCCTGTTTCTAAGCCCTCTCCTCTGATTTTTCTCTTTTCCTGGCAGCCTAAACCCCTATTGCTGATACCTAAAGAGCAAATTGCCTGATGGTAGAGGATCCTCAGTGACAGTGCTGCGGAAGGAGGTTAGACGACAGTGGATGTCATTGCACATTACCCAAGCAAATGTGTAATTTCTGGAGCTGCCTTCTATGCTACAATGTCTGCAGGTTTCACACACAGTCTGAACTAAAAGCTGAGAACACCAAGAGATTGTTAGCACTTATGCTGTCCACAAAATTTATCACTTGTACTTTTTATTAAACTTACCATTTTGTAATAATTGATAACACTCCTTACAATTTCAGTGTTCGGCTCAGAAAAAGAATGACTGAAAAACACTTTTAAACAACACTTACAACACAGTACGTCGCCAGACACAGAAGCTGTGTTTAGACTAGTAAACTGAACCGTGGGACTCTCATCCATAGTATTAAAATACCAGAACAACCCCTGGCACAGTTTTGGCTTAAGCCAACAAGGACTCGTGAACAATTAGGAGTCTCAGTCTGTGACTTAACCCAGGCCAAGCAGTTCTTCTCAGCAGGACGTCTGTGTGCAATCATCATGCCTTGGAGATCAAGAGTCTAATGTCACCTCCCAGACCATCGCACTTGAATTTGTTCAGACAGCAGGTCCTGATACTCATTAGTCTGCTTCTATACATATTCCCAGAGATATTTACTCATATGACCAAAGCCACAATGATTAACCATCCTAAGCCTCTCTTGGTGCAACTCAGGGTAGGAAACGCAAAAGGGCAAAGACACCATCTCAGGAAGCTTCCTTCTGTTGAGTAGAGGAGACTAGAAAAGTGTCTAAGTCAAGGACACAAAGTCAGCACAAGGTAAGAAGGTAATCTGAAGGGCACTGATGTGCAAAACTAAGAACAATTAACCAGAGTGGAAAAATATGCTAAAAAATAAACAGTAATAGCTACTACAGGTAGCAATCATCCTGACTCTCATTGGAGTTCTCTGAGGTTTCAAATGGCTGTTTCCTGAGCAACTAAAACCAGTCCACATTCCAAACTAATAGAAAAAGAGATGTCTCAAGTATTTCCACTAAACAAAACTATTAGTGGACATGTATGTACTCTTTGCTTCTTTGTTTCCACTAGTTTAATGAAGCAGATAAGCATCCTCTACTAGCCTGTTTTGTGATCTGACTTCATCCAGTCTTACAACCAATACCAGTGCAGTCTGCCTTGTAAGCACTACGCTGAGAGAAGAGTACATGCCAATGAAAAGTAACACATTTAAATCCAAAACTCATTTCTCCATTATGCACTGACATGCTAACTCAACTTGCAGGCAACAGAGAATAATAAATCTAAATTCCAGACAGGTTTTTCCAGTCCTCTGAGATCTCATTCCTCTGCTTTACAGCTCTAGAACCAAGGCTAGCTTATTGTATTTGTGGGAGTTTGTGGTGAAGACATACCCTTAGATGGCCTTCCAAACCGTATTAGTCAAAACCTGCGCAACACATTTTTTCCAAAACAAACATTTCTTACAGTCTCTAGTTTTGCTTCATCATCCTTTTGCAGGATGAAAGAAAATACAGTTTTCAAACATCAACCTTGATAACAGACTACTCTGTGAGCTAGACACTATTGTTGGTTCACCAACAAATTCCTAAGACTACCACATCTGGAAAGTTTATCTGGCATCAGGAATGAATTAACTGTGATACTCAAAACTCAGTGCTAACTCTGCTGAAGTTATTGAAGGACACAGGATGTATGAAACTGCCACCACTCGACTGAAGACAAGACAGCAACAATTCAGTTTTCAACTTAAAAGAACTTCCAAAAATAACATCTGTATTCAGTTTTCTCACATCCTGCAGCTGAGCTGCTATTATCTTGTCTGAGAACAGCGAGCTGGAATATGAACTGATTAGTCTGTTTTTCTCAAAGTTGAAGAGATTCTCTAAAAGCCAGAGTTGTTCACTTGGCTATGATGGAATAACAGAATATCCTGACTTAGAAGAGACACACAAGGATCATCAAAGTCCATCTCTTGGCCCTGGCACAACACCATCCCCAAGAATCACACCATGTGCCTGAGAGCATTGTCCAAACTCCTCTTGAGCTCTGTCACTCTTGGTACTGTGACCACTTCCCTAGGGAGCCTGTTCCAGTGCCCAGCCACCCTGTGAGTGAAGAACGTTTTCCTAATATGCAACCTAAACCTCCCCTGATACAACTTCATTCAATTCCCTTGGGTCCTGTCACTGGTCACCACAGAGCAGAGATCAGTGTCTGCCTCCCCTTTTTCCCTCACGAGGAAGTTGCAGAATCTAATGAGGTCTCCCCTTAGTCTCCTCTTCTCCAGGCTGAACAGACCAAGTGACCTCAGCTGCTCCTCATATGGCTTCACCTCAAGGCCCTTCGTCATCCTTGTGGCCCTCCTTTGGATGTTCTCTTAATAGTTTAATGTCCTTTTTGTATTTTGGCACCCAAAGCTGCACACAGGGCTCGAGGTGAGGCCACCCCAGTGCAGAGCAGAGCGGGACAATCCCCTCCCTTGCCCGGCTGGCGATGCTGGGCCTGATGCCCCCCAGGACATACTTGGCCCTCCCCAGGGCACTGCTGGCTCATATCCAACTTACCATAAATGAGAACCCCCATGTCCCTTTCCATGGCACTGCTCCTCCAGCCTCTCGATCCCCAGGCTGTTTGTAAACCCAGGGTTGCCCTGTCCCAGGTGCAGAATCCAGCACCTGCCCTCATTAAACTTCAGATAGTTGGTCTCTCTGCAGGGCCCCTCTACCTCTGAGAGTCAACAGCTCCTCTCAGTTTAGCATCTCTGGCAAACTTACTTAGTATCCCTTCCAGTCCTGCCTCCAAGTCATTTATGAAGATGCTGAAGAGCACAGGGCCAAGGATGGAGCCCTGTGGAACCCCAGTAGTGACAGGCCACCAGTCTGATGTCACCCCATTCACTATCCCCCAACCCGCAAGCCAGTTGCTCACCCATCACATGATGTGTTTATCCAGCTGAGTGCTGAACATTTTGTCCAGAAGGATCCTGTGAGAGCAAGTATCAAAAGCTTTACTGAAATCCAAAAAGATTAAACCAACTGGCTTCCACTGGTCAGCTAGGCGGGTAACCTTGGGGACCTTCCTAACTTGTTCCTTGAGCAGCCTCAAGTCTGCTCTCCTCATGTCCAGGGCTGAAGTTTTGCTGGCACTTTTCCTCCTGTCACCAGAGATTTGAACTCGATTGTTTCATGGCTGCCGTGGCCAAGACAGCAGACAATTGCCATTTCACTCACAGGCCCCTCCCTGTTACGGAGCAGCAGTTCAAGGAGGGCACCTTTCCCAGCTGGCTTCTGTAGTACCTGTACCAGGAAGCTATCGCCCAGGTGTTTTAGGAATCTTCTGGACCTGTTTGTACCAAAGAACTCTAATCTGATTTTCAACTGCAAGAGGACCACATTAACACAAAAGGACTAAAAGAATTCTATACTTTGAAAATCCTGAAGACACAAGCATTATCTTTCCTATTTTTGTCTGTTCTTCAGCTCTTCTCCAGCTTAACCTTTCTCTTTCCACTTGTATCTCATCCCAAGAAAATGCTTAGTTCATATGTCCATTTGACTGATTCATGAAACTACAGCTTCATAATTTTAGTAACAATGCACTGTTTCTTAAGTCATGTAGTGATATGTAAGAAGTAAAGGAATTACCCATTGGATAGCTTTATTTTAATTTCTGGGTTAAATTTGATGGGAATTTTATGAGCATTAAAATCTAAATGTATCTTAACTACACTAACTACAAAGTTTTACCCTTATTCTGTGACTTATGGAGCAATTTGTTTTATATCAAATAAGGAATTACAGCTTTCACATACTATTTAAATGTATTATTAACTTTAAAAATGAATTTAAGGATGGATTCAAACATTCCTTCCAGAAATATATGTTAGTTAAGGCTACAAAAACTAAATAGAAGAAAACACCTTAAAATAACAGAAATACTAGATTGGCCACTACATTTTTGGATCACAGAGTCACATTACAAGTAACCAAGTTATCTGAGTAAATATTGGAGGAAGACAACCTGCAACAGTTTTATTACAGATTACTCAATATAACTCCTGCTATTTGAAAAACAGGAAATTTCTACTAGGCCAGTACATTGCTACCTAAAAAAAAGCATGCAACTAAGAAATAAAAGACATTTCCACTTGGAACCCCAATTTACACTTCCTAAAGAAAGTGAAGTCCAAAACACAAACATCATACTCTTTCAAATCCATAGGTTATGACATGTTAGTTGGGCAATTTAAAAAAAAAAAAAAAAGAAAAAATATCCTTCCATAAATAGTTAAATGCTTACCACTTTTTCAACATCTACTTCCTCTTCACTTGGGAAGTCAGAAGCACCATCCAGCATCTCATCAGCAGAATCATCAGTTTTTTCATCCTCTTCTTCCTCCTCCTCATCTTCCTCTTCATCCTCTTCCATATCATCAGCAGTTATATCAATAGTGGGCATGTAACCCTTTTTATGTGCCCCCTGTTCTGGTGCTGTCAGGAAGTCACTTTTCCCTGATGTATCAGCTTTGTTTTCCACTTCACTTCTGTTTTCTAAAGGGGGTACAATGCTAGATATTTTGCTCCAAGAACTGTTGACATGTGTTAGAATATCATGGCCTGTTTTCATTTCTTCCAGAGAATCAAAAGCACCTCGTTCTTTGCTGTCACTACCCTCCTGCCCAGCTATGTTTCCTTTGCCTTCCTCAGTATTGACTGTATGCTCCTCTCCTGAACCATTATCATGCTCTTTTGCAGAACCAATTTCAGGCCTACTTCTTGTTTTCCCTCCTATGTCTTCCACTTCTATAGAGCCCTTGTACTCCCTCTCTGTATCTGGCTGTGCAGCATCACCCTGGCATTCTTGTTCGTTCTGGAACAGTTCAATCTCTCCTTGTTCCTCCTTGATTTTCACCTGTATATCTTGCTCTTGTTGACTATGCAACTGTCCAGAACTTGCTCTGCTGTCCTCCTCCGTCTGCGTCTGCGCATCTCCTTCCTCCTCTTTTACTGGTTTCTCCTGTTCAGCATGTGTTTGTTCCTTCCCATGGTTCAACTGGGCAATCTCCCGATTCTCAAGACTCTGTGAATGTGCATTATCCAGATGAGCAACTGCAGACTGATCTGATGACCCACAAACAGTTTCAGAGTCAGCTGAAACTGCCTCCACAACAGTTTCAGAACTCACAGAATCCTCTTTCTTTTCAGAAGCCCCTTTTTCTTCCTCATCATTTGGCTTCTCACTGATGTATGAATGGTCAGATGATACTACATCCGCAGAAACATCATGCTGAGAAGAAAAGCTATCAGCACAAGAACTATCTAGCACCTTTGAGCTCTTCTCCACCATCTCTAATGTAGTGGAATTTCTATCACCACTAGGTATGACTGTGCCAAATGCTGACTCTTCAACAGCATTTGACTGGTTAATCGACAACTCATTTTCTTCTTGTTTTCCATCTGGCACTGTGACCTCAGACTCTGCAACTTCAGTGTCACCTGAGCATGGAACCTTCCCGTTCTCCTTCTGCTGAGCAGCACCTGAGTCCTCTTTCTTGCATATTTTCCTGTAATCCTTCTTCATCTGAAGAGATGCAAAATGGTGAAGAATAGAGTTTGGCACAGTCTTCTGTCCTGGGAGCTGAAGTAAAGCAAAACTTCCAGACTGTAAAGGTATGAGATTAGCAGTGGTGGCTGGCAGACCACCTGAGCTGCAGGTTATTTTAGACTCAGAGGCTGTTTGGTTTGTGACACTGCTGGCAGTAGAGGAAGAGATCCTCAGAGTCAGAGTGCCTGCCTGTGACACAAAACTTGTTACTGAAGGAAGAAGAGAAGATGCTTGAGTGGCTGGGTTGGATGGGGGGGATAACTTGGGTACTGCAGTTAGTACAGCTGAATTTGTGGCAGAAGTGGAAGACACAGAGGAATTGGGAGAAACAGGTGATTCAGAAGTCTTAGAAGGTGCAGGCAACCGGATTGCTACAACAGATCCTGTGAGGAAAACAAAACATCAACTGAGACTTTCTCAAAGCAACTTTTTTCTTTCAGTTTTAGTATTTGATGCTGTACTAGAAGCAGACACCACTCTCAAGGATCATAATGGAATCAGGTGTTTGACCACAAGTTCTCAGTGGAAAAGCTGGTCCTGCATAAAGAAATATAAACTCGAATTTTTTTAAGTAGCACCTCAGTAAAACACATGAATTGGCCACTCTAAAACTAACAGATTTAATGCTAAGTTCTAGCATTGAGCTTTTTATTCAAAAAAGACGTAGCATTGAAAGTCCTGCATTTTTCTTTCCCATTTATTGGAAAACAGGGAAATTAGGGGTTTGCAAAATAGAAAAGAAAGTAGAAAAATAGTATTTAATTTTAATTTTTTTTCTCTCAGAAAAAGACTTGCAAAGAGAAAAACTATGTCAAAATTACACAATTATACCACCATCTTTTTCACCTTTATGAACTCTTCTGCAGTGTTTCAACACTCCATAAACAAGGAGGAAAAATATAACTAATGGCAACTAGTTTCTCTTCTTCAGTAAGAGCCTCAAAACACAAAGAGATTAAATACACGTGTTGACTGATTCTTTACTACACCTCATGCTCAAACCTCAACTAAAGCTCAGCATTGTTCTCTCTCCTCCCCACAGTTTTATCTACTGTGCTTGCTCTTGCTCTCCCACCCCACTCCATCTCCCTGTCTTTGAGATGGGTTTTGATACAGGGAGAAGAGAAGGAAAGTTCCTACTACAGCGTAAACATGCATTTAAAGTACAATTGGGTTAGAATTTACAAATACATACAACAGTATACCCAACCTGCAACTTCTAACTCTTCCAACCCTGTCTTCAACTGTGCACTAGAGAAAGAGCTGAAAATCACTTATTTTTCTTCTCACACTCTTAAGAAGGAAAAAACCTGCAATTTTATGCTGTAGTGTAAAATTTCATCTAAATATCTTCTGTAAACACACTAACCAACCTGAAAACCCAACAAAAACCAGAGCAGCACATCCAATGAAACATGGGTAATAGCTCATTCTTTTTAAGACAATCTCCAACAAGAATTATTTTTGAATCACCAGGTTGAGTCTCTTTTAAGTTGGGATAGTATAGTGGACAGGGCTCCATTGCCACACACATACATAGGCCCTTCTACTTGCTGCAAAGAACTCCCAAATTTTGGTGGCTTAGCTATTAACTGCACTTTCTGAATATTATACACATGGTATTTAAGTTGCATTGCAGCTGAATAATTACACTATGTTCTTCAACTACTCACACAGAACCAAATTAGACCCTGTTCAATTACTTTCAGCAGGTGAAAGGAGCATCACAAAGACATCTGTCTCATTGTTTATTTCTGAGCAACACACTGGTCAGTCATGAAGGAAGCACTGGACTTCGTACCTGGATTGCGGAGCATCACTGGCTGCACACTGGGCTGGGCACCCGCAGTTCGAACCTGCTGCAAGGGAACAAGCTGAATGATCTGCCCATTGGGATGTCTGAACAGGTTCACAGCCCCAGGGCTCCTGAGAGGCTGAAGGACCATCCTCTGCCTCTGTGCCAGCTGCGTGCTGTTCAGTGGTCGCAGTGCAGAAGGTGTCTGGTGCACTGGAATCAGCAGCAATCGAGGTCCAACACGTTTGTCTGTTCCAGGAGCTATCTTTGGGGGAGTCTTACTTGCAGCTTGTGGAACAGCATCGTCTGAAATATTTTAACAAGTTACATAAAAATCAGTTTAAGAGACTGCCTAGAGATCAGACATTATTCTTAATAAATACAAGTGCAAATATTTTGCAAACAATTGCATCTCTTTTAAGTTTATTTGAAGGCAAGCTTTTCTCTTTTTATTCACAGAATGTATAGAACCAACCAGGTCAGAACAGTTTTGGGTTTTTTCTATGTAGTTCCACCGACATTTCTCAACCATGACACAGGAGAGTAATTCCATACCTAATTCCTGGACTCTATGCCAACCATGAAATTCTAGCAGTCGTAACTGTGCTATACATTTCTATAGGTCAAGGAATGATGTGGGGCTTCCAGCTCACTTCATAGCAGTCACTGACCAGACAGTTACATTTTTTGCCTTCTCTACCAGTTCAGGTTGGAATACAAAAAAGCAACTGAAGTGATGACATTTCTTATCCTATTTTGGAAAGGGAGGCGAGGCAAGTGAATCCATATTTAAACTGAAACCAGTTGCAGACTGTATCACAGCTATGAAAAGAGGCAGAATTTTTTAAAAAAAGCATTTGGAGTAATAACCTAAGCATTACCTCTTTTTGGATTCTGTGGAGGACTTGAATTAACTCCTGACAGAATCACTGGAACAGAGACAGCAGAGGAAGTTAGTGTGGTCACCACAGGTGTAGCTGCTGCAGCCGTTGTTAGCACAGCTGTCGAAGCGGATGTTGTGACAACAGGAGAAGTAACAGTTGGTGGTGTTACTACAGTTTTTGGGAGTGACGTAGCTGCTACTGCTGCAACAATCTCTGTTGTTTTTGTTGGGCTCCCAGTAGCAGTAGGAGTGGTGGAGGGAGTAGTAGAGGTGCTGATTCCAGGTGTTGCAGGAGCACCTGTGACTGTAACTGCAGGAGAGCAGGGAGGTTCACCAGCTTTTGTCTGGCTAGGAGTGGTCACAGCAGATGCTGCTACACTGGTACTTTCCACAGCAACTGGAGAAATGGTGGTGGCTGCAGTGACGCCAGGAAAGACTGTGCACTGAGCTGGAGACAGCACTGAAGGAACCACGGGAGCAATGACCGTGATCGGTGTGGGCTTGATACTGAGCAACTGTCGCCCTGAGGCAGGCTGGCGTGTGCTCGCTCCAGGAATCTTCTGCTGTAGAGCTCCCGCTTTGTTTATCACAAACTTGGCAAACATACCACCAGGTGAGGGTCGGGTAGCTGCAAATAAAAACTTGCAGGTCAAAATTTTAATAGATTTCCTCTTTGCCTTTCATGAGGTGCTACAGTTCTAATTTCAGCATGAATTTGAGCCTCCTTTTTCTATGTACCTTATAATTAAATCAAAACCTTTATGGCAGTCCTGGATATGCCGTACATGTTAGAAATATGTCTGCCTTATTCCACTACTATAGCTTTTTGTTGCATTTCTTCCCGGACACACAAAAGAATCAGGTCTTGAAGGCTTGCTCTTCATTGTGAAACTATGGGCAATCCTAACAGTGCAAGAAAACAAACACCTAAATGAAATAATGAGCTCCAACTATTTTCCAAACCTCAAATTCTTTGTGTAACAGCTTGTGTCATCTTCCCCTTTTTACTGCTTCTTGATTTTCATCCTCTTCTACTTTATTCATCTTACACAGGCACAGGGGAAAGGGATGGGAGGGATACAGAGTTTCCCCTTCTAATTGCGGCAACATTCAGACTGCAGACTGGATGGAATAAATTTAACCAATGGAAATTAATCACCATTAGGAAGATCCATTACCTCATCCCTTGCCCTTCAAGGGATCAGAATACTGCATTTACATCACTCCAGATGCCTACAGATGAGTACAACAGCACTGAGATTATGGAACAAGCCCAACTTAAACAGTGCAGTTGTTCATGCATACAGCATTTTTACCCCAGACTATGCCAGAACCGGTACTTTTTACTTAAATCACTATGCAGCAAGGACTTCACCCATCAATGAAACAGAGCCAGCTCTTTCAAATTGCATAAACACACAAAACAACAAGTTTTATTACAGGACGAGAAAAACAACACACCAATTAACGTGGCAATGAAAATTTAGGCAGAAAGAAACAAATTAATCAATCAGAAAATCAAGTTTTTCCAGGACACAGGTAACATCCTTTTCCCTTGCAAAGCTTCTTCAGATCTTTAAATAACGTGTGGGATTATGTGGATGGGTATTAGATTTCTTTTTTTAAACTCATGCAAAATGTAATAGTTAAAGGCAACTTCCTCTCCTGCCATGTTGGGATAACCATTTTCAGTACCAATTCAGATACACAAGTAACTCATGCATCTTCCAATTTTTTTTTTTTTTTTTTTTTTAAACTCAAAGTGCTGTCTAAGTCCAACCCTGTTTAGCTTGTGAAATCCAATGAGATTAGAGGCTGGCGTGGTTATCAGCTGCACACCTGTTGTTTCGCTAATCCAGATTTGGACCATCTTGTCTTTCACTGCTGCTTCACACATCTTTGGCGGTCACAAGAATTATGAGTGCAACATCAGCAGAAAATCTAACAGCGAAGAACCACGTATTAGTGATACTTTACTCATTTGAAGTTAATCTGTGTTTGATGAAAAGCAATTAAAAATGATAGTAACGAAACTCCAAACAAAACTCCTGGTTAATATGTGGTGAGTCTCCATCCACTCTCATCTCTTGAAAATATGCTCTAGTAGCATTAATAAAACAACTAATAGTCAACATCTGTAATCTTACTCTGAAGTCAAAATAAAGCTTTCTGCTTTAAAGAAGTTATTTATTGCAGAGGCATCTTAGGTAGGCAATGCAGCCAAAGGCAGCACGCACCGCTGCACAGGAATCAACATTAACGCTGTACACTCACTCTGTACTTTAGCTTCACGCAATTTAAAACACAGTAATAAGTTCCAACCTACCTATCTGTCTCTGTGCTGGGACATGGGTTTTCAGAGTCGTCACAGTGGGGGTTGAAGTAGTGCTGGTGGAAGATGTAGTTTTAGGAGCTGATGTTGTGGGCCCCTGGACTGATGGTGTCCCAGAAGCAGGTGTTTTAGCACTGGGTGCTACCTTGGAGATCACAGTACTGAGGGCTGCGATATCAAGTACTGGGGGCTGCAGCCTGCCTGTGATATAAGCTGCTAGCCGACTGGCAGGATGTAATGCCCCCATCTGTCCCAAAAGCAGTTTGGCCTGAGGATACCTTTTATCATTAACCTGAAAAAGGGGAAAAGGGAAACTTTATGAAAAGAATGCTAATTCACCACTTCTGGAGAGGTGTTTCATTCCATGGGACTTCTAAATGTCCTTTTCGAAAAACCACTGCAATTTGGAATGGGAATTCCTAATTTCCTTATTGCCCAGGAGAACTTCAAACAACTCTTGTTTTATCTTTGTAATACAGATTTTAAATGCTGCTCAGACTCTCACATAAAACCAGAGAGTCCAAAGAACACGTGAAATCACTGAAACTAGCTAAGAGTGAAGCTAGCACCTGTTTTTCCTATCCCTTACTTATGCTGTAATCCTGAATAAAAATAGGTTCCCTAACTGAAGGACAACTTTGGATAAAATTCTCAAACCTAATTAAGACCTAGCATCACAAAAGAAAGAATAGTGATTACATATACATTGAGACAAAACTCTGAAGAGCTTGTAAAAACTGTACCAACGTTTTCCTTATCCACACTGTTGTTTGATACTGTAATTAAGGTATGATGAGCTCACTAACTTCAAATTCCAAGTTGTGGTGGTAACAGACTGCATAGGAAAAAAAACAGAACACCTTTCTGAATGTCAGGCTTTATGCCTAGTGGACAATGGAAAGTTTTAGTAGTCTTGCATTTTGCTTTCAAGTTGTTTGATAATACCTTCTAAAAGCCAAATGCATTTAACACACTACTAAAAAAACAGTCGTTTTCATTAATCAACTTTTATTGAAGGTAAGAAATCTAATTTTTTTCTCTCCACTAGCTTCTCTTTTTGAGGGTGTCATATCTGCAAAGCGTCATGAAAATATATTTTACTCTCATTTTCTAATTCATATGGTTTTCCTGAAAGTGGTTTTACTATAATCACAAATAGCTATGATGAAAAAAGGTCTTCATCCTAACCCTGCAGTTCCTACTACTAATTCTTAACACCAAGCCAGCAACATAAAACTGCAGGGAAAAAACCCTTTGAATTTAGGATTATGAAGTCTCTTGATGAAAAACGTATATTCTACGAAGAGGATTCAGGCTGTTAGTGAAGATTAATAGTAAGCTGTAGCAAAAAGCAATTTAATGTTTACATTATTATTATTTTAAAGTTTTGTCTCAGTGTATACTTCCCCAGAAAATATTCTTTTTGTGGACTCATACAGTCATTCATTTAGAAGCATTATGTGTCAAATGCACCTTCAGGGGGTTTTACAAAGAATTAAAAAGATCCTGAGAGAGATTCTGCACTTGGGTCAACAAGACCCAAATTGCCAAAAAGACAAGTTAACCATGAGATTTCAGGATTCCAATCAGATTTCCTGTTATTGAGTAAATCTTGAAAGGGACAAGCTTATGGAGAGGATTGCCACCAGATTCTAAGAACTCTTGTCTGGACAGGCAAAAGACTACGTAGACAAATTAAAGAGTGCTCTCCCCTTCAAGGAGTTCTGGGATAGTACTGGATGAAGATGCATCTAATCTCCACAGTAAAGGCAGAGGGACCCACCTGAATCAAGCCCGACGGGCTCGTATTAGCTTTGCCTTTGTAGACAACCAGCTTTCCCGCAGGAGAAACCCCTGCATAGAAAGGCAAGCCTTTGCCCCAATGCAGCTTTTCCCGCAGTTTGTCCACTGGCTCTGCCCGTACGACCTTTACATTTTCTGAGTTATTGCATGACGCCACTGCACTATCAGGAGTCTCCAAAACAGGGATCTCAGGCTTCTCGTCCTTGTCCTGGTAGGACGGCACTGAAATTTTCACTTTGGAGGAGCAGACAGATGGATAGTTTTCATCCTGGGCCTTGTATTCCGAAGCCAATTCAATAATGAAGCTACCCACTTTGAGGCACTGTGGCGCGTTACTGTTGATATGCTGTGGTAAGATGGTCAAGATCTTATTGTGATCTTCCTCCAAGTTGCAGTCAGAGATAATCTCGATAAGTTTGGTTGGTTCACCTTGAGTGGTGTGATGAACATAGGAGGTGGAGAAAGAGTCCCCCTCACTACGGGAAGAACACCAGCTTTTCTCTGAGAAAGAATTGAAATAGGTTTCTGCAATACTATGGCATTTTAATCACCTGGATAGTCAAAAAATTTCATTCTGCCCACACCTCCACCCTTGTCTCAGCTCAGCTGCAGGCCAACAGCAAGTAAAAGAACTGTTCAAAGCATCACCTCCCCTTGTAGAGCTTCACAAGCAAGCAAAAACTCACTGCAAAACTACTGTAATTGTTTCTCACAGTTCAATCCCTGCAGCCATACCACGTCAGGTTGTATCCCATTGCATCACAAGCTAAACAAAGTTGGGTTGTTTCAGCACATGGGTGAAAGTTCTCCAAACACACCAACACAATGAAAAGCATCACCGGTTATTCAAGAGATGGCACTTTTCTCTTGGAGTCAGAAAAGCACCCATGTCCTATAACGGCATGAGGGGACACACCGTTAGCAGAACTGTCTTTTGCAGAAGATGTGTGAACAGAAGCACGACCTTTTGTTGTCATTAGGGATACAACGTCCCTTTTTGCAAAACTGTAAGGATGTTGAGCCCTGTGTCCTGGCCATTTTAATTTCACCTACCAATGCATCAGCATTTTCAACTAATTGTATTATTTTTCCATTCCCATCCTTAAATGTAGAGTGCACTGTTGCATACATTAAACAGTAAAAATATAAGCTCAAAAAGGCAGATATAGTTCATTAGTGGATGACACAATGCCGCTAGTAAATGTCTCCTTTTAAGGCTTGTAACATGACTTGGGCCACTTCAGACTGAAAGAGAACACGGATGTCTAGCCTACTTCTTCATGAACTAGAAACTCAAACCCAGTATCTATAACGTAGCAAAACTTCAATCTTTCAACTTGAACTAAACAAAATCGACATCAAACAATTCCAAATAAAGCATGGGCGCTTCCTTGTCCCATACAATTCTATGTGAAGAATATGAGGATCCCATCCTCCCAGTACTACTTGGATATTTAATTCTTCAGTAACTACAAAGTAATACCAGACAAATACCCAGACAAAGCAAAACCGTTCATCTCCATTCCTTTCCAAGTATCTAATCATCTCTCTTGAAGACAAGTCTGCTGTGCAGTTTTATTGCTAAACAAGCTACTGCAGCACAGGTACATTTTACACTCAGAGCAGCAGCAAGTATTGGATATTTAGTCTGCTGTATCTCCATGTGCCCCCCCTCCCTCCCCGCTGCTAAGAAAACAGGAAACTGTATGCATATCTTAAGATTTTTATTAACAACTGTAATAACTCCCCCAGCAAACAGACTTCTGTTTCATCAGTAGCTACTTTTTTTAAGAATACCACAAAAACATGTAACTACCAAGAGGTCAAAGTATACTCACAACTCAGCTCTTACCTCTTGATTTATTGGTGTCTTTGTCTACCTCACAGGTTGCCTTCTTAGGAGGCTGAAGCTCTGGTTCATGCTCCTGCTGGAGGAAAGAAATGCAAGAAAATATTCACCCTATACGTCTCACTTCCACACTAAAAATCACAGCACAAAATAAACTAGTTCACCCCAAATCATAAAAATATGCTGTGTTTGACAATGTTACAGATTTCATCTTAGAAGGGCTCTATTAACAGTGAACATTTAAGCCTTACATAATAATGCACTTGTGGCAGCCAGGAATTTCCCCAGATGAGACAACACATATCACAGTAAAAGGGTAAGTTCACCAGCACTGCAAAGTGATTTAGGCTCCAGCTTCCACAGCCTGACCACCACCAAATGCAAGTCAAGCCCTCATGCCATGTAGGAGTTTCTGGGGAAAAAATTACTTCAACATTTTCAATATTTCTGCCTGCTCTGTAATACACACTAGTTACAGTGTGACTTCTTACCTTTACATTACAACTCTGTGAATCACTTTTGTCTTTCTGCTGCTTTTTCTCTTCTTTCCTGTGTTCATAGGCTCGTACCCTTGCACAAGTCATCAAACTTTCAAAGTACATGTAGACAGGATCCTTGTCCTCCTCTCGAACCTAAAAAGAAAAGAAAAAGACAATAACTTCTCCTCTCTGTTCTAGATGCACATTAGATTCACGAAACAGCTTTGCTTTCTAACAACACCTCAACACAAATGTTTCAATAGTAAGGGTCAAAGAAAAGTCCAGCATTTAAAGCTAGATCTGCCCTCTCAGTATCATTACGTAGCCCAGTCTGCCACCACCAGCCCTCAAAAATTCAAACCCATTCAGATATTCTTCTAAGTAAAGAAACAAATTCTAAGTGTCATGCATTGTTCAACATTATCTGGTATACATTAAATAACTGGTATGTTTGTTCTTCAGATATAACTACGCTCCACTCTATGGCTGTTTTTTCCTCTACTGCTGTTGTTGCTTTTTTCTGATACTAAGGTGAGGGGAGACACAAAGCCAGATTCTTAGAAAGAACACTGGCAGTGAAACCTCAAGAAAGAACAAAAAAAATACTCCAGAACTACACTGAACACTCTGTGTCTGTATCCAAACATTTTTGCATGTAATTCATACTCAGGCTACATTATGTAGCTAATAACTTTTACAAACATTACAGGACTGATAATAATTTTGACAAAAATAGCATATATTACTGTATTTTTAAATGAGGCTATTAGTGCATCATCATCACCTTCTACCATCTCCATATTGCTACAGATGGACATAGTTAAAGATGTGTATACAATCAATTCATCCTAGCTTATCAACACACCTATGGGCCGTCAGTCCTAGGCTTTCACCTCAAACTTCTCTATAACTGCCTAGCACAGAAGCTTTTGGCAGTATATGTTTTAATTTTCAGTGCAAAGAAAAACATGCATCTCTTTTTTTCTCTTACCACTGGATTGGGTCTAGGAGTGTACACTCTGCCTGGTTTTGTTCCACTGGAAGATCTGTTCTTACTAGAAAGCAACACCTCTGGGTTGGGCAGTACCACAGATTTAACCGGTTCAATAACAGATGGTGTTGGGACATAAATTGGCTCTGGATCTACTTCACCTTCTACTTTCACCCACAATGGACAATTCCTAACAGGTTGTTCTGGCTCTGAGTCACAGATAGCTGAAAAAAAGAGAAAAAACAAAAATTACTTACAAATAAAACACCATCTAACACAGCAGTAACAGAATTTTTTGTTTGAGGTCTAGCCATGCAACTAGTTCAAACTGCCAGAAAATTCTACTGTGGTTGCTTTTCTTGCCTCAAATTCTAGTCAAAAGTGACTGGGATTTGCTTAAAAGAAAGAAGAAATAAAAATGTTTCTACACTAGTCCTTGTTTCTCATTTTTACTGTGATAGAAGATAAAAAAACCCACTGAAAATTAGTGACCTTCACTGATGCTGCATACTGAAAAATTGCATAACACCCAAAAAAATCCCAGACCTGTATACTGCAGCTATATGGAGAAACTAATTTATTCCAGTAGAAGACTAATGAATACTTTTGTTTTAGCTATTCCTGAAAGTATTGTTAGGAAGAAACTGAAAATGTAAATTCATACGCAATTTCTACCAATTTGGTTTTCTGAGTGTACCTTAGGCCAGATCTGAAATTACCATAAATAACTGTATTTTTAGTGAAATCCATGAACTATACAGTTATATACAGCAACTGAAAACACAGCTCTAGGTACTCACTTTTTAACAGGGAAAGATAACAGCACTGTAATAGTGAACATTACCAACAATGATAGCAGTAATTATCTCATATCCATAGGCTTTAAAGACATTTGGAGAGTTGAACAAGAGTTTAAAATACCAAAAAGAAACTCCAACTATTTGATTCAATAAGTAACTACACAGTGCCCAAAATGCCGATCACATAAGTAAGGAAAAAAAAAAAAATGCGGACAGATGTTATTTCCTGTAAGTCAGCTGGAGTTAGAAATGGCATCACTACTACATCCTAATAAAAAATGCCCGCCATGATTGGTGGTTCGCTGTAAGTAATCTCGACCAATACTCACTGTATTCCACCCTTTTCCTCTTCTTCCTGTCTTTCTGCTTCATCTCCTCTCCTTCCCCGTCACCCTCTTCTTCCACATCTTCATCCTCTTGCTGTTGTCCTTGTGTTCCGAACAGCACAAGATTTCCACGTACAGCCTTTTTCATCATTTTCTTATGTTTTGATCCTCCCTTCACCAGCAAGACCCTTCTTCTGAGGCAGGTACACCCAAACATACAGTCTGGCCTGCGGCAGTGGGTAGGCTGACGTTTCTCCAGTGCCAGACTGGCACATATGCAACCCAGTCGACAGAAATCATTGTTGCAAGGAGGTGCTCGTCGTCTTATTATTTTGTGGATAGGTTTGTTTTTAAGAGATGCCTAAAAGAAGTTTTAAAGAAGTATAAACTTCATATTTTAGTAAGAGAAATATTTTAGTAAAATTAAATCAAGCATAAGCAAAATTTCTATTCAAAGTTCATTTAGAAAACCCCTCCAGTTACATTGCTTACATATGCAAACTTGTCCTCTATACCAAGAAAAAACCTCAAAAAAACCCAACAGAACAGAGTTTGCATTTGAAGTCTTTTGAGAGGCAACTGGAGACACCAAAACCATCCTGATAAGAAGGATATGAAGAAAGCAAAAGAAGTTATCATGTGACAACCAGATTACATGACCAGGATTTTCTTGCAGTTAGCTCAACTGAAAATATAAAAAGGAAAATAGCAAGGAAATGCAGTTACTGAATAACAACTGTATTAATCCAAATTTTTAATGGTGAAAATTTTAAACAATTATTAGTAAATTGTATCAATATACTATTATCACAATTAGTTTTTTCACACTGCTAAGTCAGCCCTCCTCAAGTTTCACTGCAAAGACTACACCACAAAAGAATCTCATGCTTTATCATGATCCTTAGCAGCTTCAGTCTTATTTTCTGCATCTCTATGCAACATCTATAACTGTGCGGATTAAAAAAAGTAAAGGTACAGAAAAGAAAGAAACCATTACAGATCTACCTGAGCTGTAAGCAGGGTAGCCAAAGAGATGTCTGCTCGCTCTTCTGTAATATAGGTTCGTGGTTTCCCATCCCAGAGAGCACAGTCTTCCAAGTCCATTAACTTCACTTGAGATTTAGACAAACCTGGTGGACGAGGTGCTTGGTGATGCTGCGGTGCTTGACGCAAACTGATCTGCTTTGGAAACGTATTTTCATCCACAGTTGGCAGCACAAAACCATCTGCTTGGTTACTCAAACTGCTAGCAGACTTAGCAGCCTTTTCCCCTGACGAGTTCTGTTTCTGCTTTGCAGGAAAAGGTGAAGGCAGAATAGGCCTGTAAGATGATTTTACTCTATTGTTTGTAGATGTCTGTCTGGTTTGATTCTTTCTCTTCCTAGAGGTAGATGATGGAGGAACAGGCTTGGATGTGTAAGATGTTGATGGAATTACAGTGGACTGCTTCTTTAAAACACTGTCGAGTGTACGAACATAGCTAGTGCTCTTAGTGGGAAGCTGATACACCACAGGAGAAGTGGGAGTGTTAGAAGAAAATCCCATACTTGTTTCCATCAATTTCCCTTCATTTTCCAGGTACTCATCCAGCTTGTCACTACAGAATGCTGAGCGATTCTTCAATGAACCTTCTGAACTGCCACCTAAATAAATAAAAAGTACTTTAACTCCTGGAGTTAAATCTTATAATAATTAAACACTGTAGGATAGGTAAATACATCTCTAAAAAATGCACTTTTCTACAAGAATTGTATTTAACATAGCCACACCACATATAATCCATTTTGAAACACAACCAAGCAGCCTGCACAACTGCTTTCATGGAGATCTTACATGAGTATTTGTGGTGGGTTGGCCCTGGCTGGACCCCAGGTGCCTGCCAAGCCACTCTATTACTCCCCTTCTCAGCAGAATGGGGGTTTGAAAGTAAGCTGCAAAAAACCTCATGGGTCAATATAAAAGCAGTTTAATAAAGTAAAAGCAAAGGCCATGTGTGGAAGGAAAGGAAAATAAAAGACTTATTCTCCACTTCCCATCAGCAGGTGATGTTCAGGCACTTCCCGGGAAGCAGGGCTTCAGAACAAGTAGCAGTTACTCCAGAAGACAAATATCCTAAGTAAAAAATGCCCTCCCTCCTTTTCCATCCTCTTAAGCTTTTATTGCTGAGCAGACATACATTATGGAATATCCCTTCGATCAGTTTGGGTCAGCTGTTCTATTGAGGGTCAGCCCCTCCTAAGACCATGCCCACCCACTGGCTACTGCTGAGGAGGGAATGTTGAGAGGCAGCCTTAGTGCGTGCGGACGCTGCTCAGCAGTAGCCAAAACACTGGTGTGTTACCAACACTTTCCCAGCTGCCAGTGCAGAGCACAGCACTGTGAGAGCTGCTGTGGGGAAAATGAACTCCAGCTCAGGCAGACTCCACACAGCATTCATTCACAAAAACACTACAGGGCTTCTGTGCTTCTATTCTTACTTTGTTTGCCTTGAACACCTGGCCTACCTGGTACAGCACAACATACCTGGAATATTCCAACACAATATTGTATAGAAGTGCAGAAGGTACAATATAAATATTTGATCTAAAGTAAAAATCAGTAAATTTTCAACAAACCATTTGAGGTATGGCAAAGTAATCAAATACGTGAGGAATACATGCTCTAACTGGGGTTAAAAATACACCAATATAAATGAAAATTACTCAGGTTCATTAGGGTCCCTGAGGCAACAGAATTCTAGAATTACCATACTTCCATATAAATTCAAAACTCACTAACAAAACCAAAACTATTACACCTTTGCCCTTCACTAGAGCCTTCTGTGTACAACAGAACATGTATTTTTATCTTATTCAGTTTCTCTCTTCCCTCATTAATCTCCATTGTGATTATGAAACCAGTACTAAAAAATTCTTTAATCGTAACAGTTTCAATATAAAAAAATAAATCTTTCATTAAGACACACATAAACACCAGACTGCAAGGTCTATGGAAGGTCAAGAAAATGGCCATGTTGGAAATACGTACACTGATCTCTCTCTTTTTACTTTTTTTTACCTTCATTTCTAGAAGCACCATGAAGCTTCCCTCGCCAGCCTTTGATTTTTGTGAAATCATTTGTCTTTCCTGTCCTGGAAACAAAAGGAAATCCAGTATCTGGAAAAGAAGAAAGGTAGCATCAGTTTATGAACCAAGTTTGATTGTATCAGTGTCTTAGCAAACTCTGCTTATTCCTTTTCACAGAGAGGTAGCAAAACACAGAGCTGTTTCACAGAACAGTAGCAAAATCAAAAGGTTTGAAGCAACTTGATTTTTACTTTTTTTTTTTTTTTTTAAATTAACAGAATACTTAACAAGGCCAAGCTTCCTGTAGAGTTCTGCTCTGTGGCCAAGCATCTGTCATCCCATACAAAAAGTGTTTCCTTTATTTTCAGTTTTAGTCTCCTTAGCAATGTGCAAAAGCAGTTGGCTCCGTAAGTCTAATGGACCAATCAACTAATTAGTAGGCTAAAATGGAACAGGCAGGTTTTGAGCTGATACTATAGCCTCACTCAGCAAGAAGAGTAATTTGGGTCTCTCCCCTCAGTTGAGCCAATGACTTTTATGACACCTGAAGAAACTTGATTTAACGTTCGGTGTTCTGTCAAATTCAGATGAGTATCAATTAGGGGCATGGACAGTGAGTAACCACAAAAGGCAAACAGTTACATCTCTGTCAAGTTATGCATCAAATCTGGGAACTAAGACGGAATGTAAAAATACTAACAAGGATCTGTGTGGCTGTTTAACATATTGTTAGGCTAGAAATAATTGCACTGGACACTAAGTTGACTGAGGTCTTCTGAACTGAATCTTCCTCTCCTGCAGTGTAAACAATCTGAAATTCAACATTTGCCTCTACCAGCTCCTAAAAGCAGTAGATTAAGAAAAACGTAAGTAATCAGAAGATTACAGTGGGAGAAACAGTTAAGAAGAAGACAGATAAGCACATAAGATAAGATATACTTTTTCCATCCAGTTCACTACTAAAAACAGTACCTAACAACAGTATGAGAATCATAGTCACAGTATAATGAGAAATGCACTTGTTTGGATACCAAGCAAGTTTAAAAAAGAACAATCAGTCACAACTTTTGTAATAAATAATTATCATGAAATTTTGGGTAGCCCCCATGTGGCATCTCAAGGTCTTCTGGAAAATTCTGATACTCAGCTCTGTTAAAGACAACTTTCGTTTTGTTCGGTATGTGAGCAACATCAGACAAATTCAGATTGCTTAAGCCTTTTCTGAGAAATTTGAGAGGTCAGCATAAAATAGACAGACACTATTACTGGACCACAACCATCACAAAAGGGGAACCCTGAGAAAAATCCAGCCACAATTACTCAGGACTCCTTGCTCAGTAACCACATAATGATCTAAGGAAGTTCTCCTATTTTGTCATTTTAGTATCGTTTTAATCTCTTTAGATACCAAGCTGAATTAAATAGCCATTCTTTCTGTTGGGGTTTTAGGAGTTCTCCATTTTTCTCTCGAAGAATTTTTCCCCATACAAGCTGCCAAAGAGACAAAAGACCTGGCCACAGGGGGAGGAGTCTGGCTGGCCAGCCTCTTTTTACCTGGGATTTTCTCGTGTGGGGCAGAGAGGTCGCAAGATTTGAACTGGATAAAAGGGGTTGGGTGGAGCTCCTTGGGCTCTTGTTCTGCCGGCACTCGAGGGGGAGAGGAGCTGCTGTCGTTGTGAAGAGAGTTCGCCACTACTACAGGCTCCCGCCTTCTGCTGCCTTCCTTCTACCCATCTGCTCGAGTGCCTCAGGGGACCCCGGGATCCCAAGCCCGCCTTTCCCTGCCCTGCTGGGAGCCGGGCCACGGCTGCCGTTCCTTTGCCGCTGCTCCGAGCCCTCGCTGCACTGTAGCTCCGCACCCCCTGCCTGCCGAGACATCCCAGGGCTCCCGCTGCAGCTCCGGAGTTTGATACATCTCGCCTACCACCCGGGATTTTGTGTGTTCGTCCCCGCTGTTCCAACCTGCTGCTCCCGAGGGTCCGGCCGGGCGCCGGGATCGGCTGCCCCGGGGGTTTGTGAGGCGAGCCTCTGGCCCGCCATTGCCGCGTGCTCCCCGAGCTCGCCCCACAGCGCCCCCTGCAGGCGGGGGAACCATCGCAGCCGCCCCGCTCCCCGGGAGCCGCCAGCGCCCCCGCCGGCCGTGAGCGGCGCTGCACCCACGGGGAAAGCGCCCGCGGCCGGGAGAGGCGGCCCCGGCTCACTGGTTCTGCTTGTTATTACTGCCATAGTTACTGTTGCTTGTTTGCCTCTTTATATATATACATATATATTTTAGTAAAGAACTGTTATTCCTGTTCCTCACATCTGTGCCTGAAAGCCCCTTAATTTCAAAATTATAATCATTTGGAGGGAAGGGGCTTGCATTTTCGATTCCAAGGGAGGCCCTTGCCTTCCTTAAAGACAGTCTCCTTCTCATTGTTGATAATAAAAAGGTGACACTCAAGATTACAGCAAATTCATATTCTACCCACCTGGAGAATTGGGGTTGGTACCTGGATAGCTCCACAGAGAGTAATTTGAGTAGGAAAGAGGAAGCTGCACACCCAAATATTTCAAGTCGATGCTCATTGTTGGGTCCACAGAATTCAACTTCAGTCCCACTACAAGAAGCAAGTATCAGTAAATGTCTCAATGCAGCAAGATGTTAGGAAAAAGAAAGTTAAGATATTTACTAAAACCATTCAGTTACCATAGGCTTTTCTGGCATTCACCCACCACTTTAAGAGACTTGGAAAAAAGCATTAGTGCCCTAACAGTGTTTTACACTGGATTTATAGCAGGTATAAATTAAAGAGCATTTTACGCAATGGGAATTTGAGAAAAAATTGAGTTACTTTTCATAGTTTTTTTGATTGCTACTGGAGTTTCCATAAAAATTTATTAACTACAGTGCCAGTGTCGTAATAAATCTCCTAATAAAACCTTTTGTCTGTTTTTCTGAAGAAGTCAGCACCATTTACATCTTTGAAGGCTAGAGTTACTCTATGAACCCAACTCAGCTGACATTTCCTACCCTAAGTTACCAAGCCTGCCAGCAATACTTACACATCCCCTTTTGTACTGAGCTAAACTCGTGCAAGAACATATACCACAGATACATCAGTTTCAACCAGCAGTAAGAGACAACCAACCACATTTTAGCTCTGAAGAATGTGTGTTTGTTTGCTTGACTGTTAACGATATAAAAATTAGTTTAGACAGCAATTTCGGAACTTGGGTTATCAAATTCTCCAAAGCTCAGCAGGTTATTTTTTCCCCCAGTCTTGGTGCTTCACAATAAAACACCTTTTTTTCTTCCCCCTGAAACAGGGGGGAAAATGGCTATAAAGAAACTACACAATCTGTGTTGTTATAGGCACTGAAGTATTTGTGGTGGCATCAAGATGTTCCTTCATTAACAACCCCCAATACTCAAACTGAAAGACTTACTTGGTAACAAAAGCTATCTTTGTCAATGGCAAAACAAATACAGACACAGAAATGCTGAGAAAAGCAAAAGCTAGGAAAATTGATATTGCACGTTCTCAGAAAATATTTTTACACTGAATTACAGAAATCACTGTCAATCAAATTCAGCTCACAGCTGGGAGCTGACAACATCTATTTTGATCTTTAGCTATAGAAACTTATAAACGTTGCTCCTGTTGCCCACAAGTTTGAAATGAATACATTAAATGTATGCATCTTGAAACTGAAAATGTATGACTTGACAAGGCTCAAGAAACAAAGTAGTGTTTGCACATACAGTAGAAACCTTGTGCTGGCCATACACATTTATGATCACAAGTGGAAACACAGTGACCAGATTACTAGCAGCCTGAAAACAACTGACATGAAACAAATCTCAGGCATGGTTGCTTAAACAGATACTGTTATCGAAGACAGCCTAGTGAGATGTAATTTTCATATCTACATAGGGAAAATGAGAAGCAAGTCAATCTGGCGTTTTGTATAAAAACATGTCAACTGACGAATGTCAAGATGCCAACCATTTCTTTTCTCTATTCAAGAACAATGGAAAGAGTACATAGTTTATTTTTCTTCACACTCCTGCCACCTGTAAAAACAAACCTATCTTTGTTTTACACTCAAGAACATCATGCATGCACAATATCTATTATTTCAGATGAGAATCAGAAAATAAAAAACACTGAGACAAAAACCAAGAGGATGGGTCCAAAAAGTACAACGTGGAATGACTGCAGACAGCCAGAAGAGAACAAATGGTAACAGTTAAGTACTATGTCAATAAAGACATCCCCATACACAACAGGTGAACTATCACTTTTTAAAATTTCTATCATCTCCAGAGCATTGCTAAATTTCAGTTGCTGTAAGCAAACAGTAGCAAATGAAGAATTTTAAGAACTTTCTCCTCTCCACCAGCTGCAGCTGATTTATCTGAAATACAAAATATGGCAACAGTGCCTTCAATTTTCAAGAATATAATCAGGGATTCAAATTACCTCAGATAAAAGAAGCATCCCATAGCATTTGCAGTGCTCCAGCAGGAGCTTTCCTTTTAACACGCTTAAGTTGGATTTCCTTCTTTCTGAAGCATCTTCCTGCAATTCTGGTGCCTCTAAGATCTAGACAGCCTCAATTATCCTGTTATTAACTTCACAGATCAAGAGCAATTGAGGGCTTCAGGTACAGCTCCAACATTTCGTTAGTGAATCTCAAACAGAATCTTAAACTTCTCAACAATACTGTTGAGAATCAAAACCACAGTTAACATCAAAACTGCTATGTCTGTTCCTTCCACAATCTCAAGTCTGCAAGGCAAGAGATCTGTAACTATTTGGAAGATTACTTTAATCTGGAGAAAGTCTGGTTCCTTGTTCACATGCAGCAGCTGAAGTCTAACAAAAGTATTCATACTGTAATTCACTTCACAGCCTGATCAGACTACATCTACTGTAGTAACCTCTTGCTGCAAATAGTTTTCCCGTATCTTCTTTTCCCTCTAAAAATTAGAAGCTGTGGTTCATCTCCATCATTGCTGAATTGCAATTTCGCTATTTACCAGGCTCAGCAGATTACCATCCAACACTGGAAATGATGGTCATGACCACTCAAGAAAATCAAAATTCTTCAGATAACTCTTTCTTAGCCTAATGCTTGACATTTCTTGTTCATTTTGTAGTATCTCTGAACTGCTCAAAACCCTTCAGAAGGCAACTCACACTGCAGCAGGAGAAAAAGCATGTGGGTTGCACACGTTCCCAGTTGCAGGATCATCCCACAAGTAAAACAGCCCTCGCTAGTGCTGTAGATGCCGATGTATCCGTGGTTGCCAACACACTGTAATTTTATGATACTTTCTTGGGTAAAGGTAACACCTAAGAGGTCCACAAAAAAATCCTAAAAAGGCTTAACATTGCTAGTTCTCATCATACACCATGCATAAACCATTCAAGATAATCCTATGTTCATCACCACAAAAGCTCTGTGAGAGCCCAGAACAGCTCGTATCAGAGTCAAGACGAGTACCTGGAGTCTCAGTCCCTACAGTATTACAGTTATGTGTTTGAAACATTCAGTGCCAGAACCTCAGGAGTATCAAGTACAACACTTCCATGTGTATCAATAATTTCATCACCTGCTCTGATGCCTACGGTAATGTCATTGGCCTCAGGACTACTACTGCTGATGTCTTTCAATAATCAGTAGAAAGAACATTAGGTTCCACTCTGTGGATCTTTGACTTCTTCCACCTACCTCAGGATAACACTGTACATAAATAGAAGATCACAAACTACAAGTACCTTGGCTTGGCCCTTTTACATGGCTAGTGAACTGGATGAACAGGGACTCTGAGAAATAAGGACTCAGAACACAGTAAATGTAGTCTCAGTTAAGTGTTGCTGGATCTCTGGCTATTCTAGTACCAGGAAATGCCTACTTTTATGCAGGAGTAAAACCAACTCCATCTGCTTTCAACCAGGTTTACGTCATTACAAAACAGGCACTGTTGGAAAGCTCAGCAACTATTGCCAAGAGACATGTAACATGCAGACTCCTGCTCTCTTGCAGGAGATTCAGGATTCGCCTTTTGCTACCTCCACATTTTCTAGTTTGGAACAAAAATGTGTGCAAATGAAAAAACGGTCCCATCTGTATTAGGCATATACAGTATTGGCACCAGTAGGAAATTATCAGCTCAGTATGACTAAGTGTAATGATCAACCAGGTGCACCAGTATGTACACCACCACTTACCTTCCTGAAGGCTAGGATGTATGACTTGTTTATGCCTCAAGGTCTTCAGCTCTTCCATCAACTCCTTTTCCTGTACCTGTATCCTTGCTTGACAATCTACTCAAAAAATAAGAGAACATATAAAAAACATTTGCCATGCAAAAAAAGTGACTTTATTATTCATTCTTCAGTGTCTCTTTACAAATTCCCTTATTGCAGGGAAGAGCCACTCACAAGAGAAAAAAAAAAAAAAGAAAAAAAGTACCTGGATCACTTGTAGTCAACAGGGGAGCCTGAAGATTCTGTGACTCTTCTCCACCAGCTCTATCAACAGTGTTAATGTCAAGAGCTTCCTACATACAAGAAGAGCCTTGAGTAAGTTAAGATAGCTTAAAACACTTAGATGCAAACTAGGCCACATCAAATATCATCAAATTATTCAAAACATGAGACTGTTTCATAAACAAGCACGCATTCTTTTATACAGAACTCTAGATTCCACTACTTTTTACTAAGCTGCAAGAAGTAGTAAGACAATGTTTTAAGTAACATAGAGTCAAAATAAGAACAGATTTGGAAAGAGGCCACAAAACTCCAAATTCAGGTTAAAAGAACATATAACTTCAGCTTGTAAGCACAAAGGGCTTTAAAAGGTTTTTGGATTTTACTTGTAACAGTGAGGTTTTACCTTTGATGCAAAGGACACAAAAAGAACACCATCAACATCTTCAAGGTCCGGTTTAACATCTGGCAGGATACTGCCAGGCCCCAGAGAAGTATTCTTGCTCGTTACTACAGTTTTCCCTATACTTTTAGGTGGTCGACCAGCCTTGGAAATTTTCAGCTTCCGTGGCCTTCCTCTTTTATTTGTAACTGATGATAGGGTGGTTTGATTGTTACCAGAGCCTTTGAGGGACATAGGGTTCTTCAGTATCCCAGGCCTTTTCCTGCCACAGATCTCCTTATCCGGAAAGTCACAACTTACTGAGCCCCTTAGATTAAAATTAGGTGATTTGGATAAGGCCCACTGGGTCTCTCCAATTGAACAGTATTTCTGCGACGTTTTACTCCCAGGAGATTCTTTTTTCATAGCTAACTCCTCAGGCACAGGGACAGTGCCTGAGCAAGAGTCTTTGTGATTTTCAAAACACATGGGCAAGGAATCCAAGATTGCACGCAAAGGGGATTTATCCTTTTTGCAAGAGGAAAGCATGGTCTGCGGCAGCTCAGATATCTTCACTGTGCTCTTTGTGACTGCACAAGGCTCCAAATAGACCACAGGCATCTTACCACTATCCAGTTTTAACATTTTTGCTTTGGCAACACCTGAAGGACTGGTTAGCATACGCTTCCTAGACTTGAATTCCCCATCAATTCCATCTGCTTCACGGCGTCTCATGAGGTGTTTTTGTACAACGGGATCATCATCATCAGTGTTGGAATATTCATCAGTTTCTTCATCTGTGTCTTCCTGTTTCACAGTTATTCCTTGTGTGCAAATACTTGACTCGTAGTCATAGTCATCTACTGGTTCTTCTTTAATGACTACGTTAAAGTGTCCATTTGGGTCCAATGGAGATGCCACACGGGAACTGCTTTCATAACTGCTAGCAATGGGACTGGGGTGGGAGGGAGGGGAAAAAAGCAAAACACAACGTAAAAGATCTTTATGAAATCTCCTTTACCACAATTCCACCATCTCCCATAATCCTTTGTTACATATTGTAAAAAGCTTCCAAAATGCTCCCAGACGTAAGTCTGCTAAATAAGCTGTCATTTACAAGCTTCCATTTTTAGAAGTAAGCACTCAAGAAACCCCAAGAAATTGACATTATTAAGAACAATCCAACTTCTTATCTGAAGGCAGCAGCACAACTTCCTTCCCTGCTAATATCAGGGTGACATTTGCACTTTTTCCTCTTTTACTCAGCATGAACTCATGATAAGTTGTCATATTTGAAATGCTCAAGAAGTGGCCTTAGTTTGCTGTGTATCTCGTTAAGACACTAAAGCCATTGTGCTTGCAAGTAAGAAGCCAAGTGAGCCCTTAATGCACCAAAATTTTAGTTATTGCACCCTGAAGCCACATACTGACAATTCCTAAATTCAGCCGTTACTTAAACACTTACAGAATACTAATGTCCTACTGAATCCTGCTGCATTTTCCATTTGCTATTAAAATGTTATTAGAAGTAAAACTATTTGTTAATGATGACAATTTCAAACAAAATTTAATATAACTGTAGTACTAATATACAGAGAGTGAATATTGCTTTACATATATTGGACATATATATGTATGCGTGTCTATTTTATCATTAATATTATCCATCCCTTCCCCTTTAAAGAAGTGCTATGCTCAGTTGAACCCACAGCTGGGACTGAGAAAGGGGAAAAGAAGTGGAGGAAGAAGCTCCTTCCTTCTTGTGTAGACTGAGGACACATTTAAGGGAGAAAAGCTGGGACACAGGGAGCTGGGAGTATTCCCCTCAGGAAGAAAGACTGCAGTATTAAAATAGGGTGCTGACAGTCAAGATACAGATTTATATATTTACATATAAAATTCTAAAGAACAAGAGAAGCTATCTGGAAAACTTGCTGCAACTCATAAGGACACTAAGTAACCAGCATTAAGCTTAAAGCAAAAACATGACTTGTGAGGGAATAGCAGGCAGCAGGAGAGTGGAGTACCAGTCCTGTTTTGTCTACTGTTTTCTCTGGATAGTGAGTCTTCTATTAGAAATTTTACAGCTTTCATTTTAATAATGTGAAATGTAAGATTAAAAAGCTTTTCTCAGTCAGTGAGTTTACTGTGAAAGAAATGCAGACAGACTACTTATAGGTTATTGGCAGCTGAAAATCCTGCCACAATACTAAGCTGATTCAATACTAAGAGGCTGATTCAGTACAGCTGATCCACAATTAAAGTAAATATAATTTAGACTCATCCACTCTACCTTAAAATTCTTGAAAATAAAGAGGCAAAAAACCCTAGCAAACTTGCAGGCCACAAATAAATAATAAAATAAAATAAATTTCTCATCTGAGTTTTACTGTTTCCAGTTGGAAGCCCAGTAAAGCCTGGACTTCTCTAGTCACTTTCCTTTATCTATTACAAGGTGTGTACATGTAAGCTAAGGATTACCTTTCTATTAGGGATCTGGACAGTATCCAAACCAAAAAACCCTGCTGTAACACTGAAACTTCTAGACACAAATATTGTTTTATTCTGCATAGTGCAACCATAAGCCAGGTGGTGACAAGAGTGAGGTATCACCCATGCATGTATATGCATGAGAAGATAAAGGATTTGCACAAAATGCTGTTTTTGAACTCTGATGCAATAACCAACTTCTCAAAGAATAAAAAACTTGCTTTTTAGCACTGAAGCAATTCCATCCGGCCCTTTGTGAAGTTACATGCAACATAACTAGTCACAGAAATTTCTCTTCCTCTAATCTATGGGAAGATGAATCAAGGAAGTTTGTCCTCTCAAAATCCTGAACTTAATCCAAGACTAAGTAAAAACAGTGAAACAGTGTCTTAACTAGCTCTTTCTTTACCTGATATGGAACAATGCTCCTATTTAAACCAACTTTCTTATAGCCCAAGTAATGTATTTGGCACCCTTGCAATATAACAACAAAAGCAGAGAAATTGTCTTTTTGACTTTTTCCAGATTAAAAAGCATTAAGCTGCTCACTTTTTGACAGTACCAAGATACATTTTTTTTAGGTACCTCATTTTAAAATACACTGGGGAGGAACTGGAGAGGGAATCTGATTTCTTGTGGAATTAATCTAGGAATCTATGGCAGAGGTTTGAAGGATAATCACTTGCCTTCCTCTCCCAAAAGAAAGGCAAGAAAGGACAAAAATCAAAACAACAAGACTTAAGGCAACTAAATTAGAATAACAAGACTAATGGAGCATTAAAAATCCCACAGATATTTTATTTTTGAAGGAGGAAATTCAAAAGACCTTGGAAGGGAGAAAGAGTACACTTGCCTGTAAGACTTAAGAACCAGTAAAGTTTCTTTGTGGTACCTTCCATGGCCTAAACATCTGAGCGTGTCCAGGCACAAGCATTTCTATAGAAGTATCCACAACTCAAACATTTATTTTCTTTACAACACATCTAATTAAACTAAACGTACTATCAGACCACAGAAGCAGAAGGAAAAGAACTCACATAGTACCTCAGATAAAGAAAATAGTCCTTTATTTCTGAAGTCCTGTAACAACTCAGGATTAAAATTACTCTTACGTATATGCAACCTTTAACATAGTTCTATTCTCAAAAATGTCAGAAGAATTGAGTATTGGTGGGGAATATCACTCTCAACAGCACTAGGAACTCCACTTCTTTAGAGAGGATTATCTGAGAGGTAGCAGTTCCCAACTTGCTTCTCACTCAAATCTAAGCTCAGCAGAATTCACTACCCTGCCTAAAAGCAAGATAGTGCCTATCAAGTACTACTAAGAGCTTGCTCACCACAAAAAAAAAATACTGCCCAGTCTTCATTAATATGCAAATATTAATGTCTTTGGTTTGAGAAAGAAAAATGCCACACGCTCAGTGCTGTCCTTGAAAGGCTGACATACTTCTAAACTAACTGTATAGCATGAAAACACTGTGAACAGATCAGAAGAAAGGAGAACTAATGTTCTGACTCCAGCACTTACAAAGATAGTTTTACCATTTCTTGGATAACTTCCTCTTTCCAAGTAAAGAATTTGACTTTTTCACACAGATTACAAAAACATATAACAAAAAGCTGACCACTGCTTGAAAGTAGTTCTAGGACAGTGGTAACATTTATTCACCAAGTGACAGGTGCTTCCAAGCCAGACAACAGAAAGATCCTTCGCAGTCTTTTCCTGTCTGCGCAGCTTTTAGAACTTTTCAGAGATCAACTGCCTTGGAGGCAAAACCAGAGAAGGAATCTAACATGCTCTGGACCAAAAGAAATTAAATCTGCCAACTTGCATCAGCTATTTTTAAGGAAGGTCGTTGAGTCCTTAAAACAACGTTTTTTATTCCTTGGGAATAAATAGTTCTCAAAAAAAATTGCTTCAATGACCCTCTGCAGGCAAATGAAATATCACTACGAAAGCAAAATAAAGCTGACAATAATTATTTTCTGAGTTTTACTTCCAATACGCAAAGTTACCTGAACACTTCTCCATGCTCTTAGGAATTAAAAAAAGCCCATCCTCTCTGTAATCAGTGTATTTTCAGTATTTAAGATGGATTAGAACAGGATTTTTTGAGAACGAAGTAAGTCTAGAAGACCTTCTTTCTAATAGACTGACATATGAAAATACTGCAGAAGAAAGGTTTGGGCACTCTAGAACTCAAAACTATTCTAGTACTCTTAAGAATTATTACACATAAACTCAATAAAGTGTCAAAATACGGATAACTTTGTAATTTGAAGTTTTTCTCAAGTAACTCAAAAGTTACTCAAAAGGCAAGGAGATCCTTCTTGCAAGACATAAAAACAACTGAGGAAGCCTCTGTCCTCTCTAAAACACACTGCAATTGTATAGTAATACAGTCTTTGTATAATACAATTGTACAGCAATACGGCCTGTATAATTACATCATAAATATAACTTTTCTCCTATAAGAACTGACCTCTAAATTTCACCATTAACCATTAACATCATCCTGATAGTCTGCAGTTAAATAATTCTCTCGTGTAGTGGTCTAGGAAGGTTGCTTTTGTCACTACATCTTCGGCAGATTAAGCCTGGTATTAACAAAGTGACATGAAGCAACATGAAAGAAAAGAAACCTGTATTTTTTAAAATAATTTCTTTGCATTCAAAGTATCTCTACATGCACATCAACTATTCACTAAGTCCGCTCCACTCTATTGCTTGAATTTTCAAAACTAAGTGAAAGTGCAGTAAAATAACAGGTTTTGCCAGGTTTGCTTTAGGAAAACCAAGTTACTCTGAAGTACTTCCCTTCCCTCACAGCAAATATGAGGCAACTGACTACCAACAGGAAGGCTACCTCATACTTCTTCGTGGAATAAAAGAATTCACACCAAGCAGTTATTGACAAAACAGTGGCTTGCTGCCAATTGTAACTGCTTTGCAGCAATCCCTACATATGCCCAACCTAAATACCCACACACCACACACCATTCGCTTTCACTACTGAAAACTGAAGCTGTAGATAGAGACAGCACATCACTGTGGTGAGCAACCCTAAAAGCAAAGGCAGTGTTTTGATGACTGAAATGTGCTGTCTAAAACTCTAAAAAATTAATTTAGCCTTCTAAAATGCTAAGAGGTTTAAGAGAAATCCCTCAAGGCTTCTCAACAATGGGAGCTAAAGCAACACAGAAAATAATACTGAACTCTTGCATTCTTCAGACACCTTAGATAGTCAAGACTGATACAGAATTGAGCAAAGAAAAGCTTTTAGTAATATTAACTGTTCTGCCATTCCAGGTCATGCAACCTTCAGCTGTAAACCTGTACACTGAGCATCCTGTTATTTATTTACAAAACATCCCACTTAACCAGCAGATGTACTAAAAATGCAGTGTTAACCCACCTTTCAGAGACTTCTTGTTTTAGCTTTGGCGTAACACCTGAAGGCAGGTCACTGTCCAGGAGACCCAAGAAGTCTCCTTCTGCATTAAAGGACTCTTTATCCAGCTCAGTGTCTGATGGGTTTTGACCAATGAATGAAGAATCTAAACTTCTCTGATGCATTTCTAATGCTTCAACTTCAGCAGGGCGACCACAAAGGGCAGGAGTGCTAACAACATCACCTCCTACCACTTTTAAGTTGCTGTTCTGTTTCATATCACGCTGAGGTCGACTACTCAGCCCATCATCTCTGAACCCTTTAGCAAAAGGATTGTAATCTATTTTCAGCTGGGTAATCTGGATGTTCTGGTAGGCTGTAACTGCGAAGAATTCTGTCTGTGGAAAGGTAAATGTATGGACATCAGGGCCGTTAAGCTGAATGACTTCTGTGGCTTTGTTTGCAGGCACCAGGTGAAGTCGCGGCAGATAACGGTGCATAGAATGCAGGATTATGTGACCTTCCTGGTCCAGGGTATTGTTGGTAAGTTTTAGTTTGTAGAAGGATACTGGCTGGTGCATCCAGAACTGGCCAGTGGAAGGGGATTCTGGATGAATAAACACTCGCCCTAGAACATGTGGTTCTGCCTTCCCACTGGGCTCCCACCAACGGCCATTCCATTTGTATCGGTAATTGTCCACAGGGGATATGTCCATGACTAGGATGTACTTCTGACTGGAATTCAGCCCTGTAATCCAGTATCGGCAATACGGAAACATGCGCCTCCCTTGCTTTGTCAGGACCATCTCTGTGTTGCGATGGTAGAATTCATTCCACATGCTGTTGTTATCTAGGGTGACAGTGATGCCCCCTGAGACACAGTCAGCTGGGAGGCAGGTCTTGACTCTGGGTTTGACTGGAGTTAATACACTGCTGGCGAGAGCACAAGCATCACTGTTTGCTACTAGGATTCCTTGATCAGCTTTTCCATTTCCCTGCTGTTGTTTCAAGATGACAAAGAAAGCAGGCGCTACACCAGACACAGTCCCGCCATCCCGGCTAGCCAAGACAATCTGCTGTTTCTCCATGATGAGCACACTCACAAGCTCTCAAACCAAATGCAAATTCTACAGAGTTCTGATAATCTTCTGTGTGCATTCACCATTCTACAAGAAAAGGAAAACACAGTTAAAATTCTTCCAATACAGCCTAAGAAAGTAATTAAGTCACGCAAGACATCCTTTTTGCAATAGCTCTCCACATTAAAAACTTAAAAAGATAAGCAGTACTATAAAAAAAAGCACAATCAGGATGCAACAAATCAAGGTTGCATGTGCATATATAATTTTGACCTTACAGCCAGGGGGCTATGACACCTTTAAACTGCTTTTTCATACAGGCTTTGCCACAACAGAACTCCTTGCCTTGCCTGGTATTTCTATAAGCAATTTGTTCTAAGATTGCCTCTGCTCTGCAGATCATCTGCTTAATAACATTAGGCAAAACATGCAGAAGTTTTCAGGAGAGCAAATGGCACATTTCTGACACAAAGGTGAAAGTTTTGCCAGAAAGAAAAGAGCTCCCTGAGGTCTACAACTTGTCAAAAATTTAAAGGGGGAAAGAAAAAAAAAAGTTAAAAACATTTTCTCTGAATTTCTTTGTTGAAATAATCTAAGTTTGTGTGTTCGGAATTTCTTTGCTTATACCCCCCCACCAACCCCAAGAACTTCTAATTGTCTGTCAAGGGCAGGGAAAAAAGGGACAAAATACTTCATATGGATAAGCTTTGGAAAAAGACACAAACTAATCCCCAAAAGGCCATGCAGCTAAGATTAAATGGACGAATGTGAAGCACTGGGCTGCCTTAGCTTCCTTTATCTTCTCAATTATGGAAATAATTTAAATCAAACAAGAAAACATTTGTACCATTATGATTAGCATAATCACTGTTCAGGGAACTAAAGAAGTTACTTTTTATCTGCATATACACAATTCCACTTTCGTGTGTCTACCTCCGAGGTTAAGGATCATGTCAACACTGTAACAAATTCCTTTTTCAAACAGCCTGTATATTTCTCTATGTGAAAATTTAAAATATGCACATCTGGTAACTAACAAGAATCCTATTTCCACATCCAGATGTTTGTATTTTGATCCCTATTGTATGTGGAATACAACACTGACAAAAAATGATTGATTCTTATATCAAGTATCCAGCTGGTGGGAACCAGAGACCAGAGTTAATCACCACTGCTAAAAGCTGACCTGCATCCCAGAGCCCTGAGGGAATTGGCTGATGTGTCAAACCACTCTCCGTAATATTCAACAAGTCATGGTAGTCAGGTGAAGTCCCAGATGAGTGGAAAAAGGGAAATACTGCACTCATTCTTTAAAAAGGGGTAGAAAGAAGTATTCTGGGAACTGCCTGCCTAGAAAGATCATGGAACAGATCCTCCTAGAAGCTATTCTAAGGTGCATGGAGGACAGAAGTGATTTGGGACAGTCAGCACAGCTGGACAAGTCCTGCCTGACCAACCCAGTGGCCTTCTACAACAGAGTGACTGCACTGGTGGACAACAGAGGAGGTACGGATGTTCTCTATCTGGACTTCCATAAAGCCTTTGAAACAGTCCCCCACAAAGTACTCTCCAAATTGGAGAGAAATTGATTTGATGGGTGGACTTGTTTGGTGGATGAAAAATCAGTACAATGGTCCCATCCAGAGGATAGTGATCAACGGCTCAGAGTCCCAGGGAACATTAGTGACAAGTGGTGTCCCTCAGAGGTCCATACTGGCAAGTTAAGTGAAGCTAACATGCCTGAAACATGTGATGTCATCCAAAAGGACCTGGACAAGCTTGACAAGAGGTTTGACAAGTCCAAGTGCAAGGTGCTGCACCTGAGTTGGGGCAACTCCCAGTATCAATCACAGGCTGGAGGATGAAGAGATTGAGTGGCCCTGCCGAGAAGGACTTGAGGCGGCTGGTGGGTGAGAGGTTGGACACGATCCAGCCATGTGCACTTGCAGTCTAGAAAACCAATTATATCCTGGGCTGCATCCAAAGCAGTGTGGCCAGCTGGACAAGGGAGGGGATTTTGCTCCTCTGCTCTGCTCTGGTGAGACCCCACCTGGAACACTGCATCCAGCTCTGGGGTTCTCAGCACAGGAAGGACACAGACCTCTTGGAGCAAGTCCAGAGAAGGGCCACAAAAAAAGGTGTTGCAAAGGACGGAACACCTCTTCTGAGAAGACAGGCGGAGAGAGTTGGGGTTGAGTCTGAAAGAGGCTCTGGGGAGACATAAGTGCAGCCTTTCAGTACCTAAAGGTGACCTACAAGAAATCTGGAGAGTAACCTTTACAAAGGCATGCAGTGATAGAACAAGGGGGAATGACTTCAAAATGAAAGACAGATGTTTAGACTGGGTATTAGGAATAAATTCTTTACTACAACGGTGGTTAGGCACTGGAACAGGTTACCCAGAGAAACTGTGGATGCCCCAGCACTGAAAGTGTTCAACGTCAGGCTGGAGATGGAGCTCTTAGCAATTTGGTCTAGTGGAAGGTGTCCCTGTCCACAGCAAGAAGGTTGATCCTTAATAAGGGTCTAGGTGACCCTTAAAGTCCCTTCCAACCAAAACTATTCTATGATTCTATGGGTTAGAAAACAACCATACGTCTTTCCAGAGAATTAACTCTTAATTCACAAGTTTTAAGTGAATTTGATATTAAATAAGACATGTTTATTTTGTTAGGACTGGGGTACTGGAGGAGGAAAAACTCCTCTGTGCAAACAAGCTGTCACATACATGTGGGAAATTACCTCAAAGTTCAGGAGACAATTTATACCTCATGATAAATGTTCTTGACAGCTAGGAAATACAAGAGATCTATTTCTACCCTTTACATTTCATACTTTAACACTTAATGCAAAAGTTAAATTGGAGGAAATAAATTAAAACTGTTCTGCACAGATTTTGATACCTGTGAAGTTACAAGATCTGGGTTTCAGTTTAACTTTGCAGAGGAAATTCTTCCCCACAAACATACCCACAACCACCTACCCACTGAAGACTCCTTAACAAAGTCTAGGACACAAAATGAATCTAAGTATAATGCTCTGCTTTTTCAGTAGATTACACTTCAAGTCCCAGCAACAGAAAAAGCTATCCCCCCAAAAATAAGTGTTTTCACGTTCACCTATAAAAACAGAACAGAAATATAAATCTCAGATAAACAGAGTGGTGAGAAAATAATCACAGTCTAAGTTCTATGTGATTTTCCACCAATTTACTCTGCATATACACATACAACACATTTATATGTATAGTAAACATACAGTCAGAAAGTGAGTTCACATTAATGCTGTGCAGTATGCACCAAAATTGTATTGGCACATAAAGGAAACACACTATCAAAGTGGTTTCAGATCTGGTTTAAGATATGCAGAATGCCTGTAGCTTTAGATTTACTTGATTACTTTAAATTTACTTGATTAAATTTTCTTACTTAAGACATACCAGGAAAAAATTACAAAAAAAAGCTCAACAACCATGCATTCAGCAAAAATTCTATGCATATAAAGACCTACAGAGTAACAGATCCTGTTCTCCAGCACCTCAAGTTCTTACGTTGTACTGCTGTAGTTATTTCTACCACAGGCACCACGCACAGCATCAAGTCAGTCTGAAACGCGCGTGGTTAAAATATAATTACGCGCAATTAGAGTAATCAAAATCTACGCTATTTCAGCACTAGTACGGTCTGTTACCAGAAAGCAATTTCATGCATTTTATTACATCTGGTGACACTCAGTAGCCTGTTTCATTATAGCACGTAGACTCTAACCCAGTATTTCAGGGGAAACACGTGTATTTGTGGAAGCTGAAGTTCTCAACAGCTTCAGAAAATTCTCTTCTCTACACGCAGACCTTGTATTTGAGAAGTAGCGGCCAAAACCACTCACAAGTCACACTGAGACCCGCCAAAAGCAGGACGACAATCAGACGCGAGAGCGTCCTTCTCAAACAAACAAACCAACCAACCCAAGTCCCCACGCGGCGACCGGGACGCGGCTCCGCGCACGCCGCTCCGGGGCAGGCGGGCACCAGGAGGCACCGTGGGAAGGGGAGCGG
>VZTE01004638.1:58301-89752 GCA_013397775.1 Eulacestoma nigropectus | reverse complement strand
GGCTCCAAGCCCGCGGCCCAGGGCTCCTCCGTGACCGTACACACGCGGCGGGAACCCGAACGCCGATCGCTCGTCCTCCACGTGAGCACGGAGCTGTCCTGGAGCCCCGGCAGGAAGCTCCAGCTGCAAACCCCTTGCACACGTCTGCCGGCAGCGGTGCGAAAGCAGCTGCGGCGCGGAGGCACCCGATGCCAGCGCCCCGGGCTGACCTTCCCGACAGCACCCAAGCCTCTCCCTGGCTCCTAGAATTATTTCCTTTTAAACTGAAAGTGGTGGTGATTTCTCAGTTATGTGAAGCCAGTAGCTCTCACGCTGCAACATCCTCATTTAAGGCAGTCTTGAGAGCCCCAAACGACATCACAGATCTAACAGACAGACTCTACCTGTGCCCTGCAGCCTCTCCCGATGAAAGGAGACATGAGGCAGGCACAGCTTGTCCATCCTGCAAGGGGCAGAGCTCTGCCCCTGCAGCCCAGACTGGGGCCAAGGCCTTGGACCTTCCCCAAAGCGGGAGGCCTACCCGGTGGGTAACAGGCAGGAAGGAAAAGGGAGAGAGTGGAGTAGGGGAAAGGGAAGAGGCAGGCACCAGGCACTGGGGTACTGCTCAGAGGGGGAGCAGTGGGGGCACAGGTTTTCTGGGTGGATTTGAAACCATTCATAGACCACTGCGGACCATCTAGAGGCTGCCATGCATTCGCAAAATTTTTGCCCTCCCCAAGGGTGTCTGAGTGGTCAACAGCAGGTGAGACAAGCCCGAGGCATCAGCTGGCCCACTTGAGCACGAGGGCACCCTTTCTCCTCCCATCTCCTGGCTCCAGCAGTACTGCCCTGGTAGGATTAAGCAGCAGGATGGGCAGTTTTGCCATCCAAAGCAACTTGCTGCCCTAAGCACTTGTCTGCTACCCACGTCTTACCTCTGGGGCTGATGCAAAGGAAAAATAAAGCTCCTGAGGCAGGCATGCAATGCAGAGACCAGCTCAGACACCTGGCAGCAGAGCATCAGATCTCACAGTCTGGCCTGAGGCAAGGAAACTTGCTCGAAAAGCTACAGCTGCATCAGTGAGCAGTGCAGTCAGAGCATGTTCACAGACCAAAGCAGTTGGCATTAGCAACTTGCTGCTTGTGCTATAGCCATTTGGGCAGGGATGGGTTCCTCAGTCCCTCTCCTCACCAGGCCTGGGAACCAGCAGCCCTTGGGCAGCCTGTGAGCAGTAGATGCATTCCCACAGCCCATCTCCCAGCATGGCTTCAGCCAAAACTGCCCCATGCAGTGAGGAGGGACTGTCAGGACATTTACTGTGAATGCAGCATCCTTATCTAAAGCAAGGACATGCTAAGATGTCTGCTTCAAGCCAGTGTTTTCATGTTATGTATTTCACTGACATGCATCCTGAGAAACTACTAAAATGGCACAGACAAGGCAATCATCAAATATGCAAAGCAGTTTCTTCATAGATGCTGCTGATAAACAACATAACCACATCACAAAACCGCACAAGCAGCCTAGGGAGCAAACAAGCAACAAACTCTGTATGGTCTGAGAGCTGGCACTTGAAGGTGTTTCTGCATCTCTCCCAAGCCTGCCTCATAGGGCAGCTCACCAACTCTACATCCAGAAATTTCATCAGGTTTTGCATGCTGAACGTCAATGCGAGAAAATATTACTAGTTTGAGGCCAAATTCTCATTTCAGTTGCTTCCTGTAGTTTTGCAGGAGTCAATAGGTATAACTGAGCAGAAGTCTGGCCAAGAAAATCTCGCAACTCTTCAGACTGCATGGAGCCAGAGAATAGAATTTTCTCTCACTCTGCAATCTGCTACTCCTTGACAGCTGAATCACAATAAAAAAACATTCAGAAACGTAAGCAGAATTAGTCTTCACTGTTCACCAGCAAGGTCACTAAGCAGAGTAAAGCACTGAGGCCGTCTCCAGAAGTGTGCCTGCTGCCAAGGACCCTTAGAACAGTTCAGTGGCATGGTGGCAAAGATCCTGAACTGATCAGCAAGGGGAAGAATCCAGCTGGTCATGTACAGCATCCTTGTGGGTCTAAGTGCTAGCAGGGATCAGGGGTTGCTGGTGGTGCTGGGGCTGCCCCAAGCCAGGCAGGATGGCTGTTCTCAATCTGAGTTGGGGCAGGGACTGGAAGAAGAGTGTGGCCATAGGGAGATATCAAAATTGCATTTGTGGAATGCAAAATAGGATTTCATGGCTGAGCAGGCAGCATGCAGCTCTCGCTGCAGGGAAAAAAAACCTGCTGGGAAAGGTTTCCCCTACAGAGCTGCAGATCATTAAATGACTGTCTTCAGCTTTCTGAAGGGCCTATGTTCAACTGCCTTTATGGGCATATTTCTGAGGATTGTACGCAATCAATGTGAGGGATTTTAAAAATCAGGCAAAGTCATACAAGTCCCAAGAGCAGCTCCAGTTCCTTCTGTAGGAGAGGAGACTGACGCTTCTGAGACACACATGTCATGCTACAGAGTACAAAATGTCTCCAACTGGCACATTATCCCACCTCTGCCCTCTCTGAGTTGTCCCAGCTCTCACTGGAGCAGACAACACTGGCTCGCTGGCCAGTCCTCAGCACCTGGCCCTGGGGGTGGAAAACTGAATCGATCCCCAAACTTCCTGAGGATTTGCTCACTTCAGGCTGCCCTGGGCTTTTCTGTCCATCTGGCATCTCAGGAGAGATGCCACCACCAAGGCCTGCTCAACCATCTTAGCTCCTGTTTCCAGCATCCTCCCTGCAAACAAAAGCTCAAGTGAGAAGAAACTGTGGTAACAGAAGCCATTGTCTGTGGGTTCACCTGCACTAAGGGAAAGGCATGTTGTGCTCTTTAACCACACCTGGTGAAAACAAGGCAGTGCCTTGCTTCCATCTGTGCTAGCAGGTCCAGGAAAAGAGAGTTGTGGGAGAGACAGAGATACACCTCATCCTGCTACTCTATGGCAAGACCACAGAAAGCCTTGTCTTCTTTTAAGATTGAATCCCCATTTGCACTAATGTTGAGCTAAGAACAGCTTTTTCTTTATTTGCCAAATTCAGTGTCAGTGACGCTCTGTAAGATGTTTATTGAAAAAATAAATCCATTAATTGTTTCTCGTGAAATTGGAGAGCCTTTCTGGAACAACAGAAAGTGCGTATTTTCTACATTCACAGATTTCTGATAAACAGGCAAGCTGTAAAGCACGATGTTGAATTCTTGCCAGCCTTGTGACGGCATCATCCCCTGGACTTCCGTGAGCTGCTGCGCAGTGCCCCTGCTGTGGGATCAGCATCAGGGCTCAGCAGTGCTAAATAATGCTTCAGCAGCTGAACAGGCTCAAGGAAGAAAACCAACATCATCCCAGCAGATCATCTTCACCCAGGAGAGGTCAGGGCATGGTATATAGGCAGACTGGGTGTGTTTCCAGGTTACAGACTACATCCTTCCCTCAGCTGTGTTATTTTCATGCCAGAAATCAAGCTCTGATGATCTTGGTGCCTTTCACACTGATTTATACCACTATCAGCAATGGGTGGTTCAGACCTGCAGTGCAGGAGGCCTCTGGGATGAGGTCTGCTCCACTGAGACAACAACGGTCGTTTGTCAGCATAAATCCCCCCAAAACGTCCCTGTGGGCCAACTGTGTCTTTAGTTCCAGCACTGCAGCTCCCTACCCTACAGCTTAACAGAGCTCAGCAGACTGGCAATATTTCCTGGAGTATATTAAGAGAGGAAACAGAGAAATACCATGCTAATTTCTGCTATAAATGAATAGGTACAGCCCCTCTCATTTGGCTCATTGCCCGATGATGCCTGCAGAAAAACTCACTGGCTGGTAGGGCAGCAGCCCTGAGCAGTTTCAGCGGTGACCCAGGGAGACTTCATCAATAGGTGGAAAATATGGGAAAGATTTCACAAAGTGAGCCTGATCACTGCCTCAGGTACAGCCCAGCATATCAGCTTCAATGGAAGTGCATTGGCGTAATTGGGAGTGTTGGCAGACAAGCTGGAGTGAATCAGACAGGGGGGAGGGAGTGTGAGAAGTCACCGGCTGTTTGCTCTGCCAGAGATTTCCACCCCCACAGCAGTGCTGGTAGAAACATGTGCCTGTGCTTCATCCTTTTCTGTGCATCATCAGCTATATCTTCGCTACCCTCAGCAGCACTAGCACTGCTAGCCCTGGCTGATGGGGTCCCCAATTGCAGCAGAGAGGGAGCAAACAAATATTGGGGGGAGGGTCTTAAACTGCCCCGGCTGTCTGATGAGATGCCAAGCCTTGAACTTCTGATTTGACACAGGTTCTTTTTTACTTAGCAGGGGTTCTTGCAACAGCTAAGTGTCTGCTTCTTTCTGGAATGCAGTTTGGGTCCCCTGCATAAGCCCCAAGTGTGCATCTTCCTTTGCCCTTGCACCCTGCAGCTCAGGTTTAAGGTTCATGGTCAACAAAAGGCTCTTAAAGCGCAGTCCCTCCCCATATGCCCTGCCACATGCCTGCACAGTGTTTCTGCTCCTCTTTCTTTTTGTATATCTTTGTGTAAGAAGTGGGATTCTGTAGACAAATACCAGGAAATGTATTAATTAGCCCTGAACCTTACCTCATGTTGGGGAGGCATGCTGCTTTACAGCATCTAGCAATGTGAACCTTGGGGGTTTTTAGCTTCTTTAAAGGTAATTTAATAAGAAGGAACAGTGAGAGGCAGCAGCAAGTGACCAAAGGGCTCTCTGCTCTGGCTAGCACCGTGTCGCACAAGCGAAAGTCACTGTCGCAAAGGCATTCATTGGCAGAACAGAAGTAGAGAGGCAGCAGCAGTCTCCCACTCAGGTAATGAAAGGGTAGCAGCCAGGATCATTGTCTTATATATTAACTGAGAAAGCGGAGACCTTCTGAATTTGCTGCCATGTTGCAGCATACAGTCAGCTTCTCTCCAATGACCTGCCACTTCTTTCAGCTCCCCCTTTCTGTCACGTTTACTGGCACTGTATGTTTGTCAGCATGTGCTGCAATCTCCTGTGCTCCAGCTGGATCATTTATGCATGAAAGCCCTCTTTCCTTGTCACGAATTTCTGCTTCCTTACACCACAGGCTGGCAAGAGCCAGCTCTTGTAAAGACTCTTCTGGATCTGGACTCTAGTCCAGTCCCAAAAAATCTATACTGAACTGAGCAAAGCTTAAATCAACAAGTGCCATCTATTTCCTGGGGTCACACATTTCTTTCAGTTCTATTTCAAGCCAGTGAAAAGAAACTGCAGGAAACAAAAGCTGATTAGATACCTTCTGTGCTGCTGAAATACCTGTTTCCTAATTTCAGTCCTACTGTCAAATACAACCAAAAGATGTTCTGTTTCGCCTAACTGCAGTTGGGAGGGACTTGGCTTGGCATGCCTCAAGCTGGAGGATCCATGGAGTAATTAGGAAGTGAGGAGTCAATCATCTTTGTTGCTGCTAGACCTCAGTGCAGTGACTGAGGTCTGATTCATACTGACGCCGAGTTCCTTTTATATGACAGAAAATGCAACCAAAACCCATGTCCATCGGTCTTTTCTGTTCTTGCACTAAGTAATTGATTTCTAGCTGTTTCCCATGGTAACAAGGCTCTCAGATCACCAGCTGCACGTGTTGGCCCTAACAGCTTTTGAATCCACTGCTTTATTTCAGCCAAATGCGACGGCAAGATTGAGGTCTGAAGGATAATTAAGCTCCTACAAGTTTTCTGAGAAAAGTCCGCATGTGGCAGACCGTATTACTTCCACATCAGTACCTTCACTGCAGATGGAAATTCAATGAGTATTGGACACCAGAGACTCCACCAAGGGAAAAGGTCTTGTAAGAACCTTAACTAGGGGCAAGCTTCACCCAGGGCTTGCAATCACCCATTGGATCCAAATCCACAGGAATCCAGTGTTTGTAGAACTTTCTATTTTAAGGGAGCACAGCAGGTGTGAAATAACAAATCAGTTCCACACAGAAATCCCTGGTAAAAAATAAGAGAATTTGCAAAAGTTGGTGATTGTTGAGCATCAGGGGAGGATGAAAACTGCCAGCAATGTACAGAATGTAAATCAGGAAAATATCTACATGCAAATACTGTTCCTTTCACTGGCCTGCAAGACTAAGATTTTTACTCAAAATTAATTGCATTTCACTTCAAGAGAGTGTTTTTACAGAGTCAAGACTTCAACACTTCCCTCCAAACACAGGTCAAGAAGGAAGGTGGTTGGTCCCAGGGTAGTTGTGCAGTAGCTCCAAGGTATATTCGTGCATTCACTGCAAGCATCTGCTGAGCTGTCAGTCCTGAATACACGATTCCCCACACTGATCAGGTACTGGGTCAGGCTGGAGCATCCCCATAACTGCAGGCTGAGCTTCCAGCACAGCCCACAGTCTGAGGCTCATCAGTCAGCCCTGGCACTGGAGGTGACAGGGGCACATCTTCTCATGCACTAACTACTCCTACACAACACTGGCAGTGCTGTGAGCTTCTGCTGTGCTCTTGCTAGGTGCTGTGGGGTCATGCTGCCTCACAACTTAGCTGGTAACTGCCCCGAGTGGCTTGAGTCTATGTTAAAAAGAAGGAGACCGTGTCTCATCCTTAGCGAGATGTGGATGAAGGAGTGTGGTCAGGCTTACCCGTATGGGACAGAAGTTGCTTCAGCATAAACATGCAGATGTTGGCCATCCCACTGTCCCAGGAGACTGGGCAAGGGCTGCTGCTTGGGAAGATGGGAGGGACTGCACTGTTGTACTGGGGTAGTGGAAAAAAAGGGTGGTTGTGGGAGACACATTTTGTCTATTTAGGAAAACGGTGTGCCAGGCTGGTGCCTCAATCAGAGCTGTTAGGCTGGAGCTTCCCTGGGGTCAGGATCACAGTGCTGTCTCCAAGCAGACGCAAGGCCAGGCCAGCTCTGTACAGCCTCTTCATGATTTAAGAGCAAAACACTGCAGGGCACCTGGGCTGGACCAGAGCACCTCATCCTTTACCAAAACACACAGCCAGCCACCACCTTCAATACCTGCTTGGTCCCAGCTGAGGCAATGCCCTCTCTGTTTTGGTATGTCATATATAAAATTTCACATTCTGCTTTCCAACTCCCTCTTGACAGCTCATCCCATCTGTGCCCATTTTAAAATCTCCTTCCCTCACTCTTTTTTCACTAGTTCTTCTTCTGGTGTTGCCTCTCCCACCCACAACACAGCCTCATTTGTACCTGGTCTGTCCAGGCTTGTATGCAAAAAGATTAAATCATCATTTGAACCAGATCTAAGGGACATCACTGGGCACTGGAACCTTAAAATATTAACTAAATCAGCTGCTTCATGCTTCAGAAATCGTTTTTCTGCATTGCAGATGGGGGATGAGCGCTTGTGCTGTTTCTCATCACTCTTCCTCTCTGTGTGAGCTGCAGGCAGAGGGCGTGCAGCGTGCTGCTTGCTTGCGAAGAATAAAAGAGTGAGGTACACCTTTTCTTCTCTGCAAGCTGGAAATCCAGGGGCTCTTTTATGTTGTGCTTGGAACATTTGAGTCAGGAGCTGAATTTTACCCACCGCCTCCAAACCTCTCTTCCACTGAAGCACTGGCAGCAGTTGGTTGGGTGCACACGACAATTTTCAGGAAGGAACTGAGCCAAAGGTCTTGCATTCCCAGGTAGGAAGCAGCACATCCCAGTAAGGGCTTTTCCACAGGTTCCTGCAAAGTGGTGGCCACAGAGCCTGTCTCTTAGTGGGACCACTGGCCCGTGCCCATCAGATTCTGACCTTTACAAAGTCAAGACTGGAGCAATGCAAAATAACTGTCACCTGGGCAGGCCAAACATGTCCTCTGCCTCCAAGAAGCAGCCCAATAATGCTTGGTGAAGGAAGAAAGATGACTTTCAGCTGGGGCTGACTATGACCCCACACAGTTAGTGAGCATCATCACACGTTCTGCCACCGATAAGAAGCTGGGACTAAAACACAGTACAGGTTTTATTATTAAAAAATGCATAAAAACTAAAGACATGCTTCCCAGAGTTAGAGTCTATATGTACATCTGCGCTTCCTAGGCAGCTGCAGAGAGCATAGCCTTCTGCCCTCACTGCAAAAGTGCACTGCACAGGCTTTTGTTACCCTTTGTTAGGTGTTATCTTCTCACCTGCATTTACAGCATTCCAGCTAAGTGAAGAGAAAACCCTGCACCGCCTGGGGTGTAAGATGGCAGAATTCGTATCTGTGACTGAGAAACCATACTGCATTTCTGGAGATACCTGTAGGACATCTCTGTTCAGTAGGAAACTTTACAGAAAGGACCCATGACCAAGTCGCAGGCTGAAATTCTCCTTCCCTAGGAAGAGTTCTCACTAAGGGCTGAAATGTGACCTGAATTTTATAGTTAGACCCCAACCTTACAATAAGCAAATACTGGGTATCGAAGGGTGGAGTGTTCTCATACCAAGTCTGCAATCTCATTTGACTTTTGGTCCCACCTTTGCCAACTCAGCAAATGCTGACATTTGTGGTACTAGTTTGAGGAAGTACAATCCTAATAATACTGCCAAGTTTTCAGCGCAGTGAAAATAAAAGAAATTAAGCAAATATTTAGGATAAGTAGAGTAAGATGTAACTGCACTTCCTTGCTGGGAACCACTGCACAAAACAAATGCTGATTTATAGTAAAATATTAAATTATTAAAAACCACACAAGCACTTGCAGTTACAGTGAGTCAGACATGCTGATTGGAAAACAAAACAAAACCCAAAGAGCAAAACCATTAATTTTCCCCTGTCTGGAAGGCTGCAGTGATACTATTCCATGTTTTATGTGACTTCTACAGCATGCCAGAAAACCTCCTAAATAGGAAGGCCAGTGGTTCTCAAGCTTTTTCATCATGAAGTGTCTCTCTTCAGAAAGAGATCTCCCAGTTGATCCCTTCCCCCAACACACACATCTTCCTGAAACTGATTTCACACATCACTATAGCAGCTACAGTTCTCAGTTATTTGAAGAATTCATAGGACTAATAAAGAGAATGATTTAAAAGATCCAATTTTGAAGCAAATGCTGAATCCCACTCCTGCTGAAACTGAGCAAGTCGTTCATTCTGTATCTCAGTCTTCTTCCTCTCCTGGAGGGCAGCACTTAGCATTAATTAGCACTGTTTCCCCATACTGCTGTTAAGTCCTCTCTACACTGCTTCCTTTCCATCCCTTTGAAGTTGGATTCTGCCCTCACATAAGCCAGCTGCTCTCCCTCCCTTTGCATTTTAATGTCAGCTGCAAGTCTAGTCAGGCCTGAATTGGCATCAAACAGAAGAAAAACAAAGACATAAAAAGGTACACGGGGAGAAGAGGAATGCTGGATTTTCTTTTTTTTTTCTAATTTCCTTGCTCACCAAAACGTCTGAAACTCTTAAAAGAGCCCTGGACTGAGGAAGCAGCAAATGTCACTGCATGGAATGAGCCAGATGTTCAAATTCAGTGCTGGGTAGGAGCAGATCCGCTGATCTGTTTGAGAACCACTGAGGTAGGCAACAAGTCTAGGCAGTACTGCTGAGTGAACACGAGGGGAATTTTGCCCTCTTGTCCTGAATGACAATACCCACTGGTGTTTTCAGAGGTACCAGTTCCAAAGTCACGCAGCCAGGATTGAAGACAACATCTACACAAGAGCAAGCACTGACTGAACAGAAGGTGTATTCAGCTCTGCTCCAGCATTCAGAGAGAAGGAGCAGAGCACAGACTCTGACTGCCGCCTTAGCTCTGAACTCCTTTCAGCAGGATGTGGTCAACCTGTAACCCTACTGCCTCCCTCCCTCAAATCCAAGGGGTTGTTGGGGTTGCAGTTCTTCCAAGCTATTCGCCACTGCAGCCCACGCAGGTGGTGAAAGCTACAAAAGCTGCCCAAGAGCCCTGGCCAGTGCTGTTCAAAGCCATTCCAGATCCGGCATCAGAGCCCCAGGAGACACAGCACCATGCTGCACACATCCAGTCCCAGGGAAGCAGAGTGTCACTGCTATGTACAGGCTAGCAACTTTTTTCTCCTTCTGTCTCTAGCTCATACAGAAGGCTTTTGTCCTCCCCTTCTTGTCCATCTGGATGCCTTTCACTCTCAGCATCGTCTCCAAGGCACAAGGGGCTCATGATGTAGCGATAGTCACTTGTGACAGCAGCAGCTGCCCCAGCAACAGTCTCTTCAGCATCCACATTTCCAAAGGAGGCGTGCAGGGCAGGGTCACTTGCAGACGCCTCTTTGTCCTTCCCAATGTTGACATAGAGAGGATCTTGACTGGAAGAGAGTGCAGACATCCTCCCGCGAATCATTTCCAGCTGGGACCGGAGCACTCCAAAGCTGGGGCGTAGCTTGGGCTCAGGATGCCAACATCTGCACATGAGATCATAGCTGCAAAACAGAGGGAGATGAGCACTGAGAAGCGGAGCAGCCATGCCCTGCACCTCTGAACAGAGGCTCTGGGCAGTGAAGCTTAAAAAACACAGATGCTTCCCCCAAAACCTATCAGCTTTGGCCTTGCACAAGTGACACAGCATGGATGGCCATTATGGACCTAATTTCTTGTTTCTTCCCATTTTCAAAGGCATTCTCCCTTTGGTCAAAACCGCTATTTAGACAGTATCAAAAACCCCAAAAGCCCTGTCGAAGTATGCTGAATTTCATGGTAAGGCTCTTGTTCCACTGTCTCTAGGGAGCTAGAATAGGACTGCGAGTGTGACATCACCTAGTAATAGCTTTTGAATTTATTCACAAAAAGCACCCTCACAACCTCTGCCACAGCTGAAGCCATCCCTCCAAATTCTAGTTCAAGAGCAGATAAATCACAGGAAGAAAACAAAGGTCAAGCTGTTGGGAGGTGCACGTTACTTCCAGAGTATTCTTTCTTTCATGCCATGTTAACTCAGCGCTCCCAGGGTAACAGAAGTGTGCTGCTGTTGCTGCCTGACAGGTTGTCAACAGGACTGGAAAAAAGCACACTGGGTTTGTTTAGAGGGCTGCAAAAGAATGGACAACAGCTTCAATGCTGGAAGAGGGATGCTGAAATGGTCTTTCAACTACAAAAGTACCACCCCTGTACAGAAGACATGTTCAGGGCAATTACCAGGCCCAGGTCCCATCCTGCAGCCTTTCTCCTATGGTCAAATGCCAGCCAACTCAGCTCTGGCTGCCCCAGGGCCAACATGAGGAGACAATCACTGGCTCTGCTGGCCCATGCTTGGCCAAGGGAAGAGGAGCTCTTCTGCCCTGAGGCCGCGTTCACAGCTCAGTGTCTGCGCTGGCTGCCTTCCCGCCGGCCAGGCCTCCGGCCGGAGCACTGCACTGGAGCATGGCCAGAGCCATTGTCCTGCTCCTCTTTGTGCATCACCCACAAGACTGGCAGCTGCATTCCTATGGTGTTATTGTTGCCAGTTTTTCAGGGAACAGGAACAAAGCACAGTGCTGGCACTGAAAAACACTGCATACAAATGAACCTCAGTTAAACTTGTATATGGAAAAAAATCTGATACAGCCTTTACTGGGAAATAAAGTATTTCATGATGGGTTTTATTTTACTTTTTATACTTCTTGCTTGCGATCAGATTTACAAGACTATTTTGACCTCATGCTACTTTTACAGAAAGCTTCTATGGTTCAGCTGCCTTAATCCTAATTTACATCCCTCACAAACAGTAGAAATAATTCTAAATGCTGCAGATAAAACAGAAACTTCCAATTCTGTGGCACCAAATTAAATACTTTTTTTTTTACCCTTGCTGTCAATCAGCATAGTTCATTTGAAGGAAAGGTAGAAAACTACTGGCTGTATTGAATCAGCCCAAAAGTCCATTTGCCCCAGTACCCTATTACTGACAGAGCCCAGAAGCAACACTTGGGGAAAGCATGTAAGCTGAGGGTGAGCATGTAGTGAGATCTTTCTGGTATTCTCTCAGGTCTCAATAACCTGTAGCTAAAGGACCTCCCAAAACAGTGGTTGTACCTTTTCAGTAGTTTTCGATGGATTTTTCTCCAATGCCTACCTAGTAGGTTTTTGAGTCTCTTCTCTACTTTCTGCATCTCTAACATCATACAGCCATAATCTCCACAACTTGAAACCAAAGCTACTCAGAGCAGTCAAGATGCAGACGCACAATGAATTTAAGCAGTGATATAACAGTGTTTTCATTTATACTCAGTAAAAGTTAAAATGAACTGCTGAGAAGATGAAAGTGTACAGCTTTAGTAACAAGAGTACAGATTATTCCCTATGTGCAAAAAAAGAAAAAGGAGAAAGCAACTACATGAAATAATCCACCATCAGAGCAGGAGGGAAGAGGAAGGAAAGAAGACTTAGACCACTAAAGTCAGTGCTCATAGTTATGTCTTGCTTTGGGGCACAACACACAGAAAACAGACTTGCCTGGGCCCCCAGTGAAATGATTTCACCTTGTCCAGACAGGGCTTTTACCCTGGGATAAGTTATGGTGACACTCCCCGGGGGATCTCAGCCCCATGTGAGGAGATCAGGAATCTCCAACCACCACCCATGGAAGAAGGGTTCCTGAGCAAACACTTCGTGTGACCTGCTGGCCAAGAGTGATCCCTTGGAAGCAGGATTAAGGCAGGAGCACAGGCTGTAGCATGTGGCTGCCTGCTGCCCTGTGGACTATCTAGGTCCTTCCTGTAAGTTTGAAAATGTCTGCAACCAGAATCTTCAAGATTGACCTGGATTTGTTTCCAGATGTAATTTAAGGTGGGACACTGATCTACACAACTGTAGATTGTCCTATCTGCTCTCTTCTCTTTCAGCCTGCTATTACTGAGAGTAGTAGATTACAAATTTTGAAAACAAGACCAAGCTTTGAAAGACACATGAAGGCTACTGTCTCTGCAATCCAGTTTCCTTGTAGTCTTGCTAGATTGCCTTTCTATTCAGCCTTCAGGGTGTGCCATGGAACTCATCTCTTTGCTTAGATGCTGGCCTGTGAAGGCAGAGTTCAGTGATTCTGGAAACACAGTTACAGTTTCCACAAAGCCAAGAACTGCTAATGTTGACACTGTTGAAACCACTGAGCCAAGTTAGCTGCTTGTGTAGTTACCACAGGTTCCTGGGAGCTCTGCCAGCAAAGAGTAATCTAGTAGCTAACCCAGAGACTTTCTAGTGAATGGCTCCGTGTACTGGAAAGTGGATAGATTCAGATCAGCATCCCAGTCAGCTGCCTCTGTTTCCTTCCAGCGAGCCAAATTTCTCAAGAAATCGTGTATCAGCAGGGTGAGGAGTACTCACACATCTTCCAGGCACTCCGGGGGCTGTTTCAGCCTATTCCCACTGATGAGGTAGTTGTAGATTTCTGCATTCTCAATGCCAGCATAAGGGGTTTGCCCTCGGGTCACAATCTCCCACATGGTCACCCCAAATGCCCACTGAAAGAGAACAGCACACAGAACAAGTGAACAGAAAGTTCCCTGCTTGCTGGGGTTGGTTTCAGTATGCTCAGACTGTGCTGGATAATGTCATCTGAGCAGCAGTGATGCAAGGACCATCCAAACTCTAGCTAGAAAACAGAAATGATCCACCAGATGCTGCTGATGCTGACACATCATCTTAGGAGACAGCTGAAGGCCCTGCCCAGCCCCACCCTGCAGTGGAGCAGGGGAAGATTTTGGAGCTACTCCTGTCTTCCACCTGCAGACCTCTCCTACTTATGGTTCTCTAAGGGATGTAGTATCAGTTTGTTGGTTCCCAGCTATAAGATTTTGGTTTAGGGCTCACAAATCGGTTTCTTAATTCATTTAACCAGATTCTGAGTTTCTAGTAATGTATAGGTACAACTGAAAGCAGAGTTTAGCCAATAAGCGGGGCAAGGAACAAACCACTTATGGCTCACATTCATTTCTGCTCTACACCGCACAGTCGTACATTTCACATTTCAATTAAACTGCAAGGTTTGTGAGGTGCAAAAAAATATTATTTTCAGAGGCAAACCCCTATCCAGTGTCTATTGCAAACTGGCTGAACCAGTGACCATCAATCACTAAACACTGTCTACAGCGGATGCCGCAATGGCTGGGCAACACAGCAGCCACGTTACAAGGCACTCTTGGTTATCTCTTCAAGGATACCGTGACAGGGATAACTGGAAAGGCAAGTCCACAGGACTGAAGGACAAAACTAGTTTGAAAACAGATCAAAAGGCAGCAAGGAAGAGGGAAGACGGTATCAGAAAAAAAAAAAAAAAAATCCCCAAAGGAAAATAAGTAATGATTTCAGATGAATGGGTTTAGCCTCCCCGCTCGGGGAGACAAAGTTATGGGGAGTGTCTAAGCACTGTTGTATTCATATCTGTGAAGTTCCGCCAATGCCTTCTGCAGCACAGAGTACCTTTGCTGCACTTGCACCTAAGTGTGTGGGTTACATGCATTTCAAATGTCACCTTCAAACTGTCAGGTAGAAGAGAAAGGAAAAAGAGTAAGAGTAACAGAGAAGAAACTGCATAAAGAGAGGAAAAGGAAGATAAGGAGGAGAAAAGTGAAGAACAGGATGAGGATAAACACTGAAAAATAAAGGACAGAAGGACAACAAGAAGAAAAGGGTTGATGTCTTCTGCCATTAACTGCTCTCATATATTTTTAGCCTTGAGTTCTGACAGCACCCAAGGCAGAGGTAGCACCATCCCTCAAACACAAGGTAAACTCCCTTTCCTATCACCAGGGTCTTTTCCTACCCGCAGTGGGACTCCTCCACTTTAGCAGGAATACAAGTGGTCCCCAAATGCACCAGAGCAAACCTCACCACATCGCTGTGCGTTGTGTACAGATTGTCTGCCAGACTTTCCAGAGCAAGCCACTTCACTGGCAGCTTGGAGGCACAACCCTGGCGGTAGTAGTCTCCACTGTAGATTTTCTTAGAAAGTCCAAAGTCTGCAACACTCACGTTCATGTTCTCATCCAACCTATGGGAAATTTTTCACAAATGAGGAAAGGAAAGCATTTCCTGGCTACCTCAGGCAGAAAAAAAAAAAGTTCAGAGAACTGAGGTATATAGTTCACCAAGTATTTCACAAAAGGAGAATGATTTCATCTACTTGGTGACCAATGAGAAGTAGCTTAGTGGTCTCAAACTAGTTCCTTCAGACTAACAGGGAAATAATTATGAGTAAGGAAGTGGCTATGTCCAGATGGTCTACTCTCTTACACACAAAAAGGAAACTCAGGTATTTTCTGTTGTTTCCAAGATTATCAAAGCACATCTGCAATGCTCACTGCTATCACCAAGGCCTGCACCCCATACTGGTGATCAAAAAAAATCATAGGGTGATTGCCTAGACTGCCTGTTAAAACTGCTTGAACTAGATCTGCAACATCTTCTCTCCAGGCCTGGTTACTGGTGTGAATTACTCTGTCACCCTCTTAAAACTATACATGTCAGCAGATAGTCCAAGTAAAGCCCACAAAGACTTCATGCTCCTGGGCCTCATAAAGGACTCACTGCTTTCTCCAGATGTGCTGAAACAGGCATTCAGCTTCCTCTGGAGGATGTCTACAAAAATAGAAAATCAGTATGGTTTCCTCATAAATGTCAAAACAGGCTAACCCATCATTTTTAATCATGACTATCAGGCTCTTTGTCTATACATCTGGACATTCAAATGCCTTTGGAAATCTGTGTCTCATCGTGGATTTTATTGGTTGTTGTGGTTTTGTTCAGAGGCAGAGTTCTGTTGTCACAATGAGTTGTTCTTTACTCCATTCTCAGGGAAGAAGCTGAGTGGAAAGCATAAAAAAAGGACTTTTCTTCCTTTCAAAGCAGTCAAGGTAGTTTGGTGTCAAGAACAGTGAAGTGGGATCATACGGTGTGTTCACCATGCAATTATTTTTAAAGGCATTCTCCACAAGCTTTCAAGGAAACTACAATTCTTATAGTGTGATAATCAAGTCCTCAAAATAGATACCAGAAATACAGACTTCAGGATACAATGAAAGTTCTTTTCTACTAACACAGCCAAACCCATTCCCTCCCGTTGGTTATTTTATATTGTGGAACAAATAGCCTATGCTGACACACAGCCACTGGAGTGGCTAATTACAAACACGTATTGTAATCAACTCTATGAAACTCTATGTGCAGACCAAGGATGGAAAAGTTCCTTATAAAAACGGTCTGTTTGGAAGCTCAGTGGGACTTCAGGAGTTGTTCCCTGCTCCCAGCAGCACCACTACACACCCCACCACAATGACCCCGACTCCCCTATGTCTATTGTCACTTAAATGCAAAGATCAGCATTCTTAGACAGGACCCCTCACACTTCTGTCATGCAAAAGGTTTTTCATCCCTCCCTCACCCACTGTGGTCTTTCTTTTCTCTAAAAACTCATGAGTCACTTACATGCAGTTCCGAGCTGCAAGGTCCCTGTGTATGAAATTTTTTGAGCTCAAGTACTCCATCCCACTGGCAATGTCAATCATGAACTTGAGGAGTGTCTGAACAGGCAAGTTCTGTAAGAAATAACAGTTTAGCTTCTGTTACTGGCGGCTTTCAAGCATGTATGACAAAACTGCAAGGTTTGCTGCCACTTTACAGAGCAGGGATGTGGGATACAGGGAGGGGATGGGATAGAATGGAGGAGCTGGTCCTCAACATGCATGGAATGAAGTACTTTAAGATCACAACTTTCTCTGGTATTAAAATCCAATCATCTGTCAGTGCCTTTGGGACACCAATCCTGAGCTGCTCCAAATACATTCTCTGAAAATCCCTACCCTCCCAGAAGGAATTCTACAGTAAGACAGACTTACAAATGGGTTTTCCCCAATCCGTGACATCAGCAGAAATGCATGGAGGTCTCCGTGCTTCATGAAGGGCAGGATCACCATGGGAATTGGGAGACGGCCCTTGGGACGGCTTCGTAGACTGACTCCTGATGAGGACACACACAGCAAAGGGGCGTTAGCAAACAGATCACTCCCAGGGAGCATCTTACAGGCTGCTGCGCCTTCCTCTTACACATCTGGAGGAAAGTGTGCCGTTTTGCTGGGTAGGTTCCATGCTCCAAGCTTCTATGACTTTATGCCAGGAGGTCTTAAGATGCCTCTAACCCTGTTTACTTCAGAGGCTGTACTAAGAGCCTAGTGCCTCTCAGCTCTTCTTGCAGGACCAACTATAAATGTTTCTAGGATCACTCCAGACCAGACAGCCCCAACCCCATGCTCTGCAGAGCAATCTCTACATTCTGGAAAATACCTGCACTCCAAAGTGTCCACCCACAAATGTCTTGCTTCTTACTCAGTATTTTGGAAAGGCACAATCTTCCCTCCTATTTATAGTTTACCAGCCCACCTGTTCACATTTCACAGCAGTTTAGACATGTCTCAGCCAGCCAAAGTCTCCCTGACGCATTTGCAAGAACCAAAGAAAGGGCTTAAATAGGAGATGGTTGTTACTGGTGTGTGAGGGCAGGTGTGGGGAGCATTGCACACACTCTGGGCCTGGGAAGGAGCAGTGCTGACCTATGCAGGACTCCAGGCAGCACAGAGGAGGCTGCACCAGCACTGCTGGGGGGAGTGAGGCTGTGTGGGATAATGCAGGAACAGGAGGTGCTCTGTGGCACAAGCAGCAGCTCTGTCTTACCGATCAGTTTGGTGACGTGAGGGTGGTCAAATTCCTTCATACAGGCAGCCTCTCGCAGGAACTCCTCAATGTCAGTTGAGGTAAAGATGTCCGCTGGAAAAAGTGACTGTAAGTTTTCTTTCTTTGTAGGTGGCTCCAAGGGACTTTACAAATAATGATTATCAAAAGCTTATTTTTTGTGGCACAGCACATCTTCTCAGACCTATAGCTAGATAAGCCATTTTACAACAAAGCAGAGCCTGACTCTCTCCTGGGATGGGCAGCAGTAAGCACATATCAGGGACATCTGGTAAATTGGTTCCTGGCAGAGTAAAGACCCGCTGGTTAGCAGCTCTTTTCTCAGTAAGAACTTTCCTTGGAAGCTGTGCAAACTGTGTGGGGGTTAAAGATGTAAGAATTAATTAGGTAAAAGAACCTAAACTACAAATGTCAGGGAGAGGAGACATCACACAAATGAAAGAAAATGTTGAAACTGAGGAGATGGCTTCGGAGCCGCTCACTGGCACAGCAGGGCCCGATTCATCTCTGACAAGGATGGCACGAAAGATCAATGCTTTTATGTCTCTTAGCATGATTGAGTCTTATAAGGTGCTAGAGCTAAGATTTCTTAAATAACCACACTACTGGACAGCTTGGACCAAATTCAGCAGTGACATACATCAGCAAAATTTTGGAGTAAATTATTTCTCATTGCTATGACTCCAGATTTATGGAAATATATCAATATAATCAAGAAGTATCCCAGTTGACTACTTCCACAACTGCTGCTGCTGAATTTAGCAAGAGTCCTCCAGTCCTGCTGAAAGATCAGACTCAGACCTGCAGGGGAGTATTCACGTTATCTGCTTTAGGCAAGTAATTTCAATATGATTCAGAAGACAAAAAGGACATTCTCTTTTTACAGTCAATGAAGAAAGGAAGGTGCCTCTGGAGGCTGACATATTGTTCCTAAGTTAGATGCCTGAAGGGAGACATTCTGACTACACAAAAGCTTGCAAACTGATCAGAATTATTGCTGAAACTGGATAAAATGATACAACTTACACTAGAATGGAAATAGTGTATATAGTACAAGCTGTTATTCTGTGAAGCAAACTGAGGTCCAGAGATAAGTGAGTGTGACTGCTTTCAGTCACAGTTAATTTTTGCCTTACAGGCAAAAGGGATCAAATAAGGTAGGTTAACATATATAAACACACATACATGCATGTTTCCTTTGATTTATACCTATCTCTCAATTGCTTTTCTTGTTACAGACTTCTGCCTGATGAAAGTGTTAGTTACCCTTGTTATGTACACTCACCAAATGACAAATGAGAAGGGAGCTGGACTGCTCAGTCAAATGTGCTGACTGAGATGAGTTAGCTTGTCACTGCATTCAGCCCAAACACTCTTCTGTTTATTCCAGGCCATGTGCTTGCAGGAGTACTGTTCTTTCACTGCTGAATTATTAGGGCAGAGCAGACCTGTCTGAGCTGTCTGTGCTGCATGATGTAGTGGTTTTGGTTGCACTCACCACGTGCTACGTGCTGTAGAAACAACTAAAGTGGTATAGGTCCTTTCCTGAAGAGCTTCCACTATGAAAAGACTGACATGAAAGGGATGGGAGACAACATGGGTAGAATGGAATGCTGAATGGAAAGCTCCGAGAGGAATAAAGAGCATCAGGGATATTTGCTGAGAATAGGACAGACAACATTTAATCTTTCCAAGCTCTCTTTTCTTAAGTAATTCAGGCAGCCCTGCTCCCACATACCTTTCAGCATCTTCACTGCCACTTTCTGGAAAGAGCCATCATCTAGCTTCAGTAGTGCCTCTCGAACTGACCCAAACTCCCCTGTAAAATTATCAGAGTAGGCAGTGAGGGGACAGCTTCTTGTGAAGAAAGTATGATTCACAGCAGGTTCACTTCAGGGGTCACTGGCAAAGAAGCTGAGTAACTGTAAGAAATGCTTCATTTTTCATTCTGCAGTTCCAGACAGCAGCTTTCAGCATATGTGTGTCTAGAAGAGATATCATTACCAGCAGACAGAGATCACTGTGCTGGCAGTCCAGAAGACAAAGGAAAACAAGAAGGGAAAAAAGCAATCCCTGACCAGATAGATGATGCAGAGACAGAGTTTAAGCTGGGATCACAGGCAGACATTTCTGGGGAAGCCATATCACGAGGGATGAGTCTGAGTGAGGTTCTGTTCAGAGAGGAGGCTATTAGCTGGAGCAGCAAGTGGATGGGTTGGCTGAGGAAGCTCTCAGTATTGACAGCCATCAGGGCTGAGTGATGGTGCCAGGACTCAACCATTTGAGACACAGTCAGCCTTATCTCTCAAAACTCAGAGAATGACTTCTATGAATCACAGCTGACCAGAGAAAACATAGGAGTATCTACTTGTGTGTGACTGATATGCTGATTCACAGAAGGCAGTGTTTGCCCTGGTGTGTTCTCTAAGGGAGATAAGAGGAAATGCAACAGGCCAAAACCTCTTCAAAATATTTTAGCCTGAAGAGGTTTTATACCACAGCCTAACAGCCTCTTTGCATTAGATCTGGCTCTAGATTTGCTCTCCCTAATTTTGTAACCACTTATCCCACCCAAAATGCACTAATATGAGGAACTCTGACACTGAAAAGAAGGAAGCAAAATATGGCACTCAGGACACCTACCCCAGAAGCATTATCTTTCCACTAGCTTTCCACCAGTGTCCTTCACTACTCTATGGCACATGCTTACTTCACAAAAACCAGTGGATCTGACCACAAACGCGGAAAATGGGAAGGAGCAAAGCTATTTCGTGCTGCTTCCATACTATGGAGCTGTTGCTCAGCTGTAGAGTCAGCAGAGCCCAAGGTAATGCAGTTATGTCATCTTACAACCTGTAACCTGGGGTTGTGGGAGTGGGGCTGACAACACAGACCAGATCCTGCCAGCTGCCATCCCCACATGAAAGCCATGCCCTGGGGCCTCTCTGCAGCCGCTTTCAGTTTGTTACCTGCCATGGGGGCAGCCCAAAAGGGTTGAAGCAGGATCCCAGACACTGGCCAAGAGCTAACACTCACAAACAGATGACACAGCTGTTTAATGACTTAGCACTGTTATCCCTCTGAGACCCCTTTTGCAGGAAGGTCATCTTCCTGCTCTGAAAGAAACGCATTTGTTCTAGGAGGGATGGAGTGGAAGAATGCTCCCTGTGGGAAAGGGTCAAAAAAACCTGCAATAAAACTAGTCTTATAAAGAGAAAGGAAAAGGTGAAATTTAATTGAATATTCCTTTGTTTAAATGTCTGAAAGAAATTCACACACCAGTGAATTAACACTACTTTGGAAAGCTGAGCACAGACTGCAGTTCATGATTGTGTAGAGCCATATAGGAATGACTTAGCCAATATCCTCTTAGTTATGCTAAACCTCTGAAACATTTTATCCCAGTGGAAGGGATAATTCCATTTAAATTTCCATCTACAAGCTGGAGAGGAAACAGGCTGCTTGCAATTGCTTCTCCCTACTCAACAGTAAAAGTAACACAAGTGGAATTTTCAGTGTAAAGCCTTGTTTAGTTTTGATTCTTACCCTTGCCCAACATTCTTCCCAAGGTGAACTGCTGTTCCTGGATTAAGACATCTTTGAGTTTTGTCTTCAACTCATCACTGATCCCTACACTCTCCACTGGAAAAAAAAAAAAAACAAACAACAAAACAAATGAAGCATCAAATAAGGGATATTTAAATATTCTGTCACAACACCAAGAGTCACCTGTTCTAATCTTCATCTCCAATCTGATTCTCACACTGTAAGCAGGAAAACCTGAAAAGGGCAGAATTCTCTTCCATGTCCTCTAGCCTCACCACAGACAAGAGGCCAGTAACTTTCAACCATCGGAAAATGTACTTAGGAGTACTTAAAGGGAGAGGGTGTGATAATACCACCCTTAAAGACTCCAAGAACGACAGGAATACAGAAATAATGTAAATAATGCTGAGAAGACAAAATCCAGTCTGAAGGGCCACTGACAGACACTGGGTCATACAGCTTAATTTAAGCTGATGGAGCTACACCATTTTAATGACTGTCTGGAGCACCATCCTAACCCAGCTATGCAGCGCTGTCACAGGGAGCCATGCCGTTCCTGAGCCAGGAGACAGAAATGGATCACCTTAATGGATCATCTGACCATTCCTGGGACTCGGTCTCCTGTTTGATAAATTACTAATTCCTGGCTTTCCAAGACTGATTAATTGGTTCGTGCTCGTAGCACAGCTCAGCATACTGCGTTTAAAGAGTACTGCTAATATTAAGCCATATTTATCTCACCACTGGATTATATTCCAGTCGAAGGAGTCCCTGTAGAGTGAAACTGGGGCAGGGGAGTGGCGAATTTACGTCTTGCATTAATATACACAATGACTGCAGCTGTAATTAGCAAGTGCTATGTAATTGGTATGGCAACAGCAATTCTGGCCTTTCACCTCTGCAATTCACAGTGTCTAAGCCTTATTGTAAATTAATCCCATGTTTTTGATCAAGAAACATCAGTTTCAGTGAAAACAGAGAGAGCATAGTACATGCATGAACACAGCTTCCCAGGCAGAATCACTCAGGTCACTTTACTTACATGTTGCTTCAATGAGCTCTGGGCCCTCCCTGTTGAAAGACCTGGCAGCTCTGAAATGGACTGCTGGATCCCCTCTGCCAACCACACTGCCAAAGGCATGGCTAGAAAAGACACACAGGGCCATGATTACATGGGCCATTCACTTCTAAAAGGGTGTGTTGGACAGTACAGATGATTTCTCACCCCTTGCCGTGTAAGTACTGCAGACTGTTTTGTTAAAGAGGGTGTATCTGGGGAGGAGGAACAACGGGTTTATGCTGCTTTGCTGATGCACCTACAGCCTTCCAAAACAGGAGAATCACTGCTTCCCAGGTGCCTGGGAGAAGCTGCAGGTCGGGACAGGTTGCAGGAGTCACTTAAACAGAGATGCTGCTGTGACAGTGAGGTCTGGGAGACTGGAAAGAACGGGAACCTTGTTTGCAGTAGGGAGCAAACCGCAGCCAAGTGTCAGAGGTGATGGAAAGGAAACTACTGGGGATCCAGAGGGTTCTGGGCAGTCAGGAAGTTACAGTCAGCTGATAGACTGAAAACCAGCATGGGATAAAGGGCTCAGCCTGTAAGAATACAGATGTTTCATCTGTGGGTCTTTTCTCTTTGAATCTCCTAAGCAGCAGTGCTAAGAATTACCTTAATCAAGTTCATATTTCTATAGTCTAATAAGGCCTAGCTATTAACATAACATTTTTTCTACTGTATTTTAGGTATTCTCATTTTGAAGAAAAGGCAGGCACCCCAAAACTATGGAAAAAACTCAGTAACAACAAACCCCCCCAAAAAATCCCAACAAAAACCCAACCAATACAGTTATCCAAATAAACTGCCAAAAGTACTCCATACACAATGCTTTTTTGAAAAATAATTGAGTCAGAAACCACAATAGAAGAGAGAGCAGAGATCTCTACAACCAGCACAAGGAGAAACTCCCTTACCCAAACCGAGTTTCCTTTCTTCTTTTTCGAAGGAGAATAAGAGCCAGGGCAACAGCTGTGACCAGAGCTGTGAGAATGCCCAACGCCACAGGAACCCAGGACGTCCCATAAGGAGGTTGTCTCTGGCCACCTAGACGATGGAGAAAACACCAGTAAGGAAACAGAAGACTGTCAATCGTAAACAGACCAATTTCTCCTTTTGCTTTTAAATGAGAAAGTCATGCTGCTGGACCTGGTGGATCTTTGTATACTGGCATTTGGCATAAACAGGTACTCAGCCAATCATCAGGAAAACTAGCTCTTTCTCACAGCAAAGGCAGAGCAGATGCATCTAGTTATCAGAAACTATTGGTTTTGGGCCTTGAGAAGGTAGTAGGTGCTGCACCAGATTATATATATATATTATAATATATATTTTATAAATATATATATATATACTGTTTTATAATGAGCTCATGCTCTGGGGCGCTTCAAAGTGGAGCTTCCTGACAAAAAGGTTGCTTAGTGTGAGCATTCTGTGTGCAGGTTTCACCCTGTCCTGTTTGAGACAGACATCAGAATCCTGACCAGGTTACATAGCACTACCTGAATGTCAGCCACACAACATTTTGAAAGACAACAGAGAAAGACAATTGCCTCATGGCAATCTGGTTAAAGATATTTACACTTTTCCTCTAACCCCTCCCACAAAGAGAAGCACCCTGAGGGATTTGGTATTAGCTGTAACTTCACAATGTTGTTTGGTTGGTTGCAGCTTCTCAATGTCTCTCTCCAAAGAAAAGGTGAATTTTAAAAAAGCCCCCTGTGAGTCAAGAAATAAGTTAGTCAGGCTACAGGTTCCAAGACTGAAATAATACTTGCTCCCAGAACACGTATACTTTTGAGTACAAAATGTCTACAGAAGAAACGGGGATGCTGCCAATCTGAGCAAGCTGCCAGGCAAGGAAGACAAGCAATACTGTTATGAATAAAAAGAATATTATGTATGCCTATCAAAAAAATGATAAATTAATCCAATTCCCTGAGAGACTTCTTCTCCAAATACAAATACTGAAGATTAAATGTGAATTTGAATGGCTTTATTAAAATCTAGGATAGCCCTCATATCTCCAAATTGTTTAAGAGTGAACAAGAAAAGGTACCAGGTCCCTGAGCACCTCCTTCATCTTCATGCTCACTTGCTCACCCTCAGCAGCTGACTGTCCTTTACCAGAAGGTAAGGAAGAATCCTCTTTGACGATGTAAGTAATCCTGTTATACATCATGACAGTATAAATAAACCCGTCCTTAAAAGAGATGTTAGGTTGATGGGCTGGAATTTGGATGAATCTCTGCACAGACGCATATGAAAAAGAGTCAGACAACTCTTACTGGCAGAGTTCTGGCAGGCAAAAGGCTTCTGAGGCTTGATCACCAGCTACACTGAGGAGCCTTATCACCCAAGTTTTTAAAGACGTAATATTAGTCTAATAAACAGGTAGAGCTTAAGGACACAGAATTGTGGACCAGTGAGGAAGCAGACTAGTACTTCTCCACTTGAAGCAAATTATCAGATCCTTAGTACTTATTTTCCAGTATCTTATCTCCTTCAGTGACTCACATATTCTTTTACCACCCAGAAGGCTTTACAGGCTCTGGGTCTTATGATACTCCCTCTTGCTGCAACTTTCAACCCAGCCTTCAAGGATGCTTATGAGGAGGGAGAGATCAGAAACAGAAGCTGTATTTCTCAAATACAATAAAGGTAACTCCAACCCTCTCCACAATTCCCAAGCCAATCACTTGGGCTGTTTCTGCCTAACAATCAGGGTAGAAACAGATAACAACACTGAGGTAAAAGGTCCTCTCTGATAGTTAACAATAAGGTTTCCTTCCCCCTATGGTGAGACAAACCTCTCTCAGCTTATTTTTCTAGTCTCTGGCTGCTCTGGTGAGAAAGCAGGGATTTAGGTCAGCTTCTGAGGAGCCCCCCCAAAAGGAGAGTGGATGAAAACAAAACTAAACCAAATTATTCTCTCTGTTTCTAAACTGCTGGGAATCAGGAGGCCATCCCACAGTTTATAGCAAATGTGTCAGAAATAGAAATGAATGTTGAAACTCACTGCTTCTCCTCCTCTGCCCCACACATCGTTGCTTCCCACTCGCGCCACTGAGCTTGAGGGAGGCTGCGGCCCACAGGTTGCCTCTCCTCTCTCAACTCTGTCTCTCTCCCATCTCCTGCACCCCCTTTTTCAACCAGCATATGCCTTAAGACTGCACGAGGCAGAGAAAAGACAGTATTATTATAAGAGTTTAGAAGAGTATTTAGCAGCCCTTTGATGATGAGCCCTCTTATTTCACAGAAAGTTTATATCTCAAAGGTGTGCAAAGAACATAATCCAAGAGTCTTCTCCTGCCTACAATCGTGAAGATTACAGATAGGAAAAAACTATTAAACCATTCTGTTCCTCGCTCTGCAATGAAAAAGGAGGTTTCTACTGAAAAAGTTTCTGAAAATATTAAAATAATCTTTGTTAATAGCACACAAGATCTCTGCATAAGTAGGGTGGAGCTCCCACTAGCTTTGCTGTGAAGACAAATTTGACTCAAAGTTTATATGAGCTTAGTCATCCTTATTGCTGCACTGGGAGCTGGTCAGAAACCACCCCTGGCATTTCTCACATAAAGCAACCACTGCCAGTTTGCTATTTCAGGAAAGGAAGCGACTTATGTTTTCTACCAGGCCTGAAACAAAACTGCAGTCTTCCTGCAGCTCTGCTGCTTCAGGCCTGTCAGTGTTTCCACAGTGAACTTTTACTTCCAGCCTGCCATGCTTGTGAAGAAATACATGAGCTTCCAGACAGCATTTGGCCAAAACAAGCACCACGCCTGATGCTACTTTTTGGAAGTGGTTTGTAAATAAAAACAATGAAACAACAACATATAGTGCTTTCAGGATTATCCCATTCCAGCTCCCTGTAAAATGCAAACCCTAAACATTCCCTGGGGCTTCTTGCCAGTGATGGCCATTTTCCAAAGGGAACTCCTAGTTCTTTCAGATACTTTTATCTTTATTTCGGTGCCACAGAAAATATCCGATCAAAAAGTAGGAGGAAAAAACTGATGGACCCAGTGACCAACCTCAGTAGGTTCAGCTCTGAACCTCCACACCCCTTCATTCTGTTTTAAATATTTTGAGGGCTTTGATCCCACAGTGACTGTGTGCTCACACTTGACCTTCAGTGCTGACTTTGCCACAGGAACTGGACTGCCAAAGGAGCTGAGTAATGTGCACGCTAAAACCAGCATTAAATGCACTAGTGCAAGTAAGGATACAGTTCTCTACTGGTTGCTCTGCCTGTATTCCCCACCTCCTCCTTGCTTGGGAACTCCCCTCTAGAGTCCCCCTGCCATCCCTAAGTGTGGAGGGATCAGGAGACCTCAATGTCCATGTGATTCCTCAAAGACATGTGGATTGGGAAGATGGCAGCAGCAGGTAGGTCAGCATCAGAAATCAGAGACTGCTATCTTGTCCTGCCACAGGCACTTGGAAACAAAACCTCAGGAGACTGTGGGATTTTTGTATGATCACAACTCATTGACTTCTTATCACCAATCCGTACCTTTATTTGGAATGTCTTCCTCTTAGCTCTGTTACAGTTTCCTTCACAAGCAAGAGCATTCTCTCCCTTCTACCCATCTCCCCATACAACATCTTGTCCCGCTTCATAGCCTGACTCCCATTTCCCATTCACTGTGAAATACAAGCAGCAAGCATATCACCCCAGGTGAGCCTAAATGCCCTTCAGCACTAGGAGTGCACTCGATAGGTGCATGTTCTTTGCTCCCACAAACCCTTCCATGTGGTCCAGATTGCATGGTACAGTATCTGTACCATCATCTTCCTCTTCTACCAGTAGCTCAGCTGTTCCATGGAGACAGCTAAACTGGTTTAATATAAATACATTCAGAAAAACCATTATGAACACCCATGTGGCCATGGTTTAAATCAGGCTTCACTAAAACTAGTCAGGAATAGCACAAAATTAAATCAAAGAAGAGAACCTGTGTAAGAGGAGTTTTCTGTCACATTTACTTGCGTAAACCTTCATTTGCATATTTTCTATTGTGTCTGCCCTTCTGCTCTGCACCAAGCACAGTAAAACCCTGTTCTAAGAAGACACGGTAGCGGCCAGAAGCTGTTTTTAAAGGCCACCAGCTCATTAAAGATTATTGAATTTCTAGTCTCCTTGATGAAGTATGCTGTTGTATAAGCCCACGTGTCTCAGTAAGTTGTAAGCACTGAAAGAAAAAGACTCAGAAAAAAAAGCAGTCCCAGTATTTCTGACTTTTTCCCCACAGTGAAGAGAAAATAGTGAACACTCACCCATGACCTCCTGGGCTTCAAGCAGGAAGAGGTCACTCCAGGGCCCGCACCCTGCAGAATTCAGCACACACACTCTGATAATCAGGTCTTTGAGAGGATTCCACATGGTGAGATTGGCTTTTGTGTCCTGCACGATCATCTCCCCCTGAATGCAAATGACAACAAACTGTGAGCTGTCTTAAAAGGCATCTAATGTAAAACTTCACCTTTAAACCAAAGCAGTACCATGTACTTCACTGGTACTACAACAAGGGTTGGGAATTGTGACTCCTGAGTCCTTAGCTCAGTTTTGCCTGAGATTTGGGCTTTTGTCTTGGGTTTCTTTTCCTAAAAATTGCTAACAGTTTCCCAAGGCATAAGGCAGATAGGAGGTTTAATAATTTTTTCCTTTGAGGTCCTCCCATGCACATTGCTATAGAAATATGGTTTTCTCTACTGTTAAAGATATACCTCCTTCTTGGGGTTTACTGTAAAGCATCTGATGGTTTTAATCCAAGGGAGGAGTCTGTCTGTCTGTTTTAACTTGTTGACCAAATCCTAAATGGCTTCTGAATTTCAGCACCAATTTTCACTTAGGATGGCAAGGCCAACATATTTTCAGTAGTTTTGTGGATCTTCTTCATACAGCAAACCCATGAATATTTGGCTGCCACCACTGACACAGTGTAAATTCAATGAGAACTCAAAATACCATCACTCAAAGTCAATGACGCTGACCTAGTGTGAAATGGGTCATACAAAATAGGAAATAAGTCTCTTTTCCCTCTAGCTGTCTTATTATTACAGGCTTGCTCTTCATTAATAAGCACTGGGTAAATGCCTATTAGGAAGCTAGAAACCATAAGAAATGCTGTGCACTTCAAAGGCTGATAGATAGCTGGGAAAGGTCAATGCCAAAAAACAAATGAAAGGCCTTCTACTCTCTCAGGGTCCTTTCAACTCCCTAAGTATTAAGAATCCACAACCTTCTTTCTGTGACGTACAGCACAACTCATTCACTTGTTAAATACGCCTTTGCTGCTAGGATTTGGAAAGCCAAGGCCCAGTCACAGGAGAGAGAAAGCCCAGATCCTGCACTGTCTGAGCTGGACAGCCCTAGGAAGAGTCAGAGAGAGACAAAGTGGATTGTCTCTGTGTTGTCCTTCCTGTACAAGGAATGGCAGAGAACTGGATGAACATTCAAGTGAAGGAATTCTGAATATGCCGGTAAGGAGGAAATGGTCCTAAATCTTGAAGTCAAATACTGAGGCATTCCCTAAAGTCAGAATAGATCCATTTACACAAAAGCAATGTCACCAATCTAATCCCCTGGTATGGATAAGGGATCCTAATGCCTAGAAAATTTAATATGAACCTTCCGCAACTCTGTGTTCAATGGCTCAGTACCTTCTCAATCTGTTACCTGAGTTACATTATCCTGAATCCATTCCAGTCTGTATCCCAGGACATTCTCTTTCAGCACATCTGGAGACACACCTTCCCACTCCAAAATTAGACCAGGATCTCTCTGAATAACATGGATATTTTGAGGGGTGCTGTTTGGAGCTGAAAGCAGAGAACAGAACACAAACACTCTGTGCAGCAAAATAAGGCACTATCCACACCAAAAATGGCAGTTTCATCCTCTTTCCTGAGATCATCCGGAAAAGACAGGGTGTGAGGGGAGAGAACATCTTCTGCAAGCCACCAGCACTCTGTGGCTTCAAGTGAAGAAGAAAGGTCAGCACCTCTCATTTCTCTCAAGACCCCAAGAATCTCACAGAGCTAAGCACGGGACCAGCATGCAGAAGCCCCATGGCTGGGTTAACTCCTGTATTATGCATCATTGCTGTTAACTACATTTGACTGGGTGTTATTGTTTTGTTCTAGGAGACCCTTAGAGTGGATGAGCAATCTAACAGCACAAGGCTTCCCATATTTAGAAGAATTAGCAAGGAGTTAACGACATTTATAATCATCTCTTTTTCAGGTTCAGAACTGCTGTCCTGTTCCTGTCTGCTGTTTCTTACCAAGCTCCAGGGTCTGGAAATAAACCCTGTCAGTGAAAGGGGAGCTGCCCATCTCATTGCTGCACTGCACACGAACGCTGTAGTTGGTGGAATGCTTCAGGCCTTGCACGCCATAGGCAAAGGGTGGCACTGGGGTGACTTCAGTGGAGACCTCCTGGCCATCTGGTGACTCAGCTACCTGTGCCAAGAGTGAAACAGAGATGACTGTTACCATAAACAATACGACTAACACGTCCATATGGGTAAGAATCCATTTAATTGTCAGTTTAGGAATGTGTAAGAATAGACACAGTACCAAAGATGCTTAAAATACTGAAAAGGGACTAAAAATCATGAAGTGACATCACTCAGGCAGTACAAAAGTTTTCCACCAGATGAAAATTTGGTTCCATATTTTAAAACATTTCTCTCTCTATGTTACAATTTCTATAGTTGATTATTATTCCTTTAGAGAAAACTAAATGTGTTTGTTGTTTTGGGTGGTAGCAGCCGGCTTCTGAGGCTTGTTTAAATCTGAGCGATGAAAACCAGTAGAGTAACTTGCCTGTTGCCTACTGTCACCTTTTGCCAACCTCACTTTTCCAGAAGTTTGTATATTTTCAATTTTGCAGCAGATGAGAGACACGGTAGACATAGGTGGCTTGGTTCAACTAACTCGTTTCAAAATTAACCGGAAAGAAACTTCTTACCACTCCTGCATCCCTTCTTTTTCTTTTGTTTCCAATTCTGAGCTTTAAAGCAGCATGACTGTTAATTTAAATCTGATATCACCGTGTGCTTTTAATGCACAGACAGGTTCAGTGTTCCTACTTTTGTACTGACAATAGCACAAACCACTGCATAGTTCCCAGGCTCAGACTTTCTCCTCAAGTGCATATGAAATAGCAAAGCTAAGTGTAAAAGCAAGATGTACTGACAAAAGCGAAACAGTCATATGGACTTTATATATTTTATATGGCAGCCTTTCTCCCTTTCTCACTGCCCTTCTGCTCACTCTCACATACACTTTTGGCACACTGATTTATTTGGCTGGTAGAAAGGAAGAATCTCAAGTTTCCTGAAGAGAAAAGCATGTTGTTGTCATTATCGGTGTCATCCAAAGCAGGGAAAAAACAGGACAACTTTTGTGTAAAACCCTGTCTGCTGGACGATGTGTTTCTGTTCAACACTCCCAAGAGCTGGTGCTCTTGCACCTGCCCCTTTCACACCCTGGAACTTGGCTTGTGTCAACAGTCAGGAAACGCTGCCATTCACTGCCCTGTCCCCAGAAGCAATCTGCTTGTCTGAACACGGTGCTCCTGGGGCACCCACTGCAATGCCTGAGGGCCAGAAAAACACAGCAAACTTCCAATCCCCCTTCTCTTTCTGGGAGGCTCCCAGCAGAAGTGCAATCATGAGGAGCCAGGAACATGTGCATTTTCACATGGAAATGTAGGTCAGTGCCTCACACAGAATCTCTCAACGTGGGAGTCAGAGGAAGCACGGTTTTCTGACAGTACAGGGTCATTGCCAAGTTACCCTGCTCCCTGACTCAAACGCAGGAACTCCATCCTCCCCAAACAGAACAGAAAAGGCTTAGAAAAGGGGTGAGAGACTGCTGAGTGGACAGAAACTGGGCTGCTCTGATTCAGCCTCTTTTCCACATGCCCCATCCCCCACCCCTGCCCCTGCCAAAAGTGAGAGGGACAACTTAAACCCCAGAATGATTAGCATTGCAGCATGCAAGCCAGAGAGAATAGGCTGTTCCAGCTGGAGATAACTGGCATTGTAAAACAGAGGAAGAAAACTATTTTCAACTGTGAACAAGAACAGAAGCAGCAACAAAACCCAGAGACCAGGGCCAGCTGCCTTCAGGAGTTCTTTCTGCCAGTGAGTTAAAACTAGATGATGATTTCTTTTACTTCTGGAATATAATAAACATCAGAGCATGAAATCTCTGTTTCCTCCCCCCCCCCCCAAATAAAA
>VZTE01004638.1:40287-58222 GCA_013397775.1 Eulacestoma nigropectus | reverse complement strand
AAGAGGGCTGCAAGTAAATTAGCTAGACTGCTTCCAGCATACCCTGAGTTTATAATCCTCCTCTGCATAGTTGGCAACACCCCATAGAAATTCCACTCCAGCTCACAATGCTGCTGTAATCAGGTAGGGAAAGCACAGAGGCCTGGCAAATAAATCCATAGGGACTGTGCCTAGCTGTGTTTGCACAGCCCGCTCTGGGTATCACCATTTATTTTCTCATTTGGTTACCTGTTCTTTGATCTGATTCTACAGCTAACTATGCAATGATAGAAGCTAACTCTGCCTGAGGTCGGACACGTACCATTGTTCTCAGGAACTTGAAGAAGCAGACCAATTTTTCAGAGATGTGGAGTAGTCTGCACCTGGCAGAGCTACAGGCTATTATCAAGCTTGATTTTCTGGGAAGAACTGGTCTTTGACAATGAAAAACCAATCAAGATTTAGAGACAGGGCTTAAAATTGCTCTGAAGCACGCAAATAGGCCTGATCTTGTATCAAAAAGCCCAATCTGTCTCCTACCTCCATCATTCCTACCTTTCCAGTACCACATCCTATACTTTGCAAGCTCCTCATCCCTTGGACTCATTGGTATGTCCAAATTCCTGCACTTCTGTCGCCCTGGTTTTTCTACTGTTCAGTGTTTTTACTTTTGTAGTAGAAGTTCTCACGCATTTTCTGTAGACATGGTCATGTTTTGTTATCTGTACTTCATTGTTTTTCATTCCATTGTCCTAGGCGGAGACAATTGATGGATTTTTCCTTTGACCAGTGTGATTGAGGGGTGGTAATTTCTCCCTCCAATCCACGGTGGTTCTTAAGAAGATATAAAATAAAGTTCGGGGTCTCACCCCGCTCTTTTTTTTCTTGCTTCCCACCTGGCGAGGTCTGCGTGGTTTTTCGTGTCTGTGTGCGACACACTTCCTCTGGCATCCCACAGCACAGGCCTGATTTGGCATGGGACTCACAGGCACCTGCACTGAACAAGCTACCATGGGCCCCTGCTTCATACAGGAAGGGTGAGTGCCCTGCAGCCACAGCAGGAAGGGTGAGCACACTTCCCACAGAGTGCTGTGTGCTTCATGAGTACTGCAGTGTAATAACCTGCATGGAGTAGCTGCCACGAAGCAACTGATGTGACAACCTGCTGGCAAGGAGAATGTGGCCAGTCCTTAACACTTAACTTTTGAGCATGAAGTTCATGACCTGCTCTTTGGCACCTACATACGCCCCGAGTTACTTCCTGTTAAGTTTTTATGTTTTAAGGCTGTGAAGTAAGAATTGAAACACTGCTAATAAAACGATGGCCCAGGAAATCTTGTGGCTCAGGAGAGTCCTGCTATTCATGCAGGGCAGGGCACAACCCAGAGAGGCCATACCTGAAGAGTGCAAGAATGGAGGGGTGCGCGGCCATCAAATCCTGGCACCCAGAGCACGCTGGCATTGCTGCTGGTGACTTGGCTTACAGTGACATTGAGAGGCGGGAGAGGCATGGCTAGGAAGGAAACAAAGAGACCTTTCAGTGTACACAGAACTGAGCAGGTATTCACATGGAAATGGAAGAGGCTTGAGGCTAAAAATTATGCAGTGAAATCACTAACAGAAATGTGGTACAATATCACATCTTTAGAGAGTGCCCCTGACTGTTGTGAATGAAACTATTATTTTAGCATTGAACAAGCTATTGTCAGACATTCTCTTATTGTCCAGCACACTCACTGGATGCACACAGGCAGCAGCTGACCTCCTTGATAGCAATGCCAGTGTGTGATGTTCACACCTTTGCTATTCAGCTCTCTTCCCTGCCCCCTCCATTGCAGGGCATGACTCAGCCCTGCACACGGTTGCCTGTGGATTCACACTGTGAACTAAATCAGGGCTTTAAAATCCCACCTCGGGTTCTCAGTCCAGCCTCTGACACCAGCTCTGCCAGCACCAGGTGGAGAGTGGTTTGCTGTAGTGACCTGAATACCCTGGAGCTGGATTTGCAGTAGACCGCTTTGTGCTGCCTCCAGGTGTTCATTGCAGACTCTCACTGAAACACCGCGGGACAGAGCCTGGACTGAAACCTGCCTCCTCAGGTTTGGGATGAATAAACTCTGTTTTACAGAGGGGAAGTGCAAGCCAAAGGGACTGCCTGCCACATGGTTGACACCACTCTACAAATTAAGGGCAGGGCCGGGAACAAAATCAGGATTCCAAGATTGGACAATCAATTAGATGCTAGTGCTTCCTACCACCACAGCACAGCACCAAACTGCTTGGCTTCCTTTTAGGATCCTTGATGCTTCCCTTTGACTTCTCCTTTCCTCTCACTGTAATTCCACATAGTTAATTCCTACCCTTCCACTCACCATCTCTTTTTCACCTCTGAGTTTTCATTCAGGCACCTCTTGACACTCCTGACAAAATTAGCAGCTTTATGAATACTAACCTCTCCCCTGACCTTCTCATTTTAAAAAATTCTACGCTGATGCTATACTACTTTTCCTGCAGCACCTCAACAAATTGTACCCTCAGGAATCCTCTTTCAAAAACCTATCCTCAGGACAAGGCTCTGCCCGCAGACTGAGTTTTCCACGTCTCCTGAGTTGCATCCATCAGAAAGCAGCAATGGAAAAGTAATTGCAAGCCAGAATTTCTCCAGCTGCATCTTCCACCCTGCCAGAGCACCTTTGTATTTCATTGCACCAAGGACAACCACAATGCTGCTGCCTTCAGCATCTCCACAGGACCATCATGCAAGAGAAATGCAGAGCCCAAACACCCAGGTCTCTGCAGAGGGCCTGGAAGAGAGGAATAGATGGTGACACAGATTAACCCTTTAAAGCCTTTGTTGTCTGGTTAACCAGTTACCAGGACCCAGGGCAGGGGCCTGCCAGCTAGATAAGAACAGGGTGTGTGGGTGGGAGGTGGGGCAGCAGACCAAAGGTCTGGGATAGAAGCTGGGCAATGAGTTCTTTGTGAGTTAACTTAAGAGTTTCTTGCATCTTTGTTTCATTCTCTTTTGATGTCAGTGTTCAGGTCTATAAGCTCTTTAAGGGAAAAAAAAATCTCGCTTTTACTGCTAACTTGGGTATTGCTGAAACATTGTCCATAACTCAAGCTTTTGCAGGCACACTCATAACTTTTGGATTTAGCAACATGTGATTTTCAACACAGGATGGTAGGCCCGAAGGAGGTACGTGCTGTGCCACCAGGGAGAATAAAAAATCAACTGCCAACACAGCCCCTGTGTAAAGGAGACAGTGGCTGAGGAGGGCTGGCTTGCTAGCACCTTCCCCTAACTCTGCAAGCTGTAGAAGGGCCAGATGCATTTCCCCACCATCTCTTGGGAAAAAACTGTGGGCGGCTGTTTCCTGTTGTGCTCTGAAACACGGGATACAACCCTAAAAGTGTTAGCTGCACATATAAAGGAGAGCAAAGCCTGTCAGAAAACAGGACCTTGAGTGTTAACATAATGAGAGTTAACTTCCTCTGTGCTTAGAGAGTGGCTGAACAATGGGGCTTTGTGCATGGCTGGGGACTGTGGGCTACAATAACAGTAATTTTCTGCTTGGAGCACACCCAGCACATTGTGGGCACTACAGAGAATAGATAATGAACAACAACAGGAGCAAACACGAAGAAATGTTAACAGTTTGTCAACGTCCTAGCAAAAATATTTGCCTCTGGAAACACAGAAGAAACTAATTGTTTAATAAATTGTAGAAAGATTAGAGTCCTCATTAGCAGATGGGTTTGTGTAAGAGAGGAAGGCCCTGAACGTGCATGTGCAGACAACTACTCCTAGGAGCAGCTTCATTGAATTCTGCATGTTCATAGGATCAAGAACTAAATAAACATTATTTGGGCCTGCCCTATTTCTGCTGCGTAGGAGCTTTGCTTTAATTTTAACAGGGCTGTACTAGACCTTAGAAGTTTTTCTATTTAGAAAAGCCTCGTCACTTAGGTAAATTTATAACTACTTTTTTAGACATATCTTTGAAGTATTACAGACAACTTTTATGACTACAGCACTGGACTTGCTATTCAAAACCTGATTTTTTGTCTCTAGGACATGCCACATACTGGTGCAATGTTAGTTGAGTCACTTAAATTCGCTCTTTCTCAGCTCTAGAATACGTGCATGTGACGCAAGCGTGCAATGGCAATATATCCCTCCTAAACAGGCTGTGTGGATTCGTTAGCTGATGACTGACCCATGAGGAGCACCTTTCAGCTAAACATAATTGCTGGGAAATGAGAGAATTCTGAGGTCTTTACTCCTTCATCTCATTAATGGTTAAAAAAATAATAATCTGTATTAACATTAAAAAATTAAAAAGCTTGTTTATGCTAAATGTTTTTTCAAATTATGACTTCATGAGATTTTTTAAAGTGTAATAGCTTCATGAATTAAATTCTATCCCAGGATAAAAATATCCATAGAAGATATATTCCACAATAACTAACTCCCCTATGTAAACAAGCCTTTAAGGCAACAACTCCAAATGGTTTTCAATTAAGTTATAAATCTTACTAGTCCAACATTCTGCGTTCTTGGCATAGCAGTAACCACAATGTCCTGAACAAAAATACACTCCAAGAGCACTAGATTGCAGCTGGATTTTGATCTGTCCTTTAATGAACATTAGCTACTACAACTCCTAGTTCTGATACTGATACAGACATAAAGGATTGCTTGTATTTGTGCTGAGCAATAAGCTACCACTCGGAACAAATTATTTTTGTCCCATGCCTCTCCTGGAACTGATGATCATGTATTAAAAGTGCATTAAAGCATGACTAAAAATTCAAATGCAGAAGCATCCCAACATGAAGAGGAGGGGAAGAGCTGATTGCTCTGATTATCCCTGTTTCAGTCACCTGGAGGAACAGAGGAAACGTCACATCAGCCTGGAGACTTCCAAATGGCAACTGGTCATGCACAAGCTAGGGATTATTTGTTTTCAATGAGCTTTTAAAAAGCAAAGAATTAAAAAAAAATAAAATTCATAAGCCCAGTGCGGATGAGCAGACCTTACTGGCCAGTGGTGATCACCTTCCTTGACTTTTTTCAGCATTTAATGTGATGCTAATAAAAGCAAGCAGAAGTAATGGCCTCTTTAGGTCTAACAAGACCCATCTATTCCCAAGAGGGAAAGATTTCCCTGCTACAAATTTCTATCATCTTCACCTCTCACAAACAACTTAATTGCCCCAGCTCTCTCCTTTTCAAGGAAAAGCTGTCATTTGACATCACATTTCCACTCCTGAATCAGATGTGGATTATTTTCAACAGCCTGGGATCCAGCCCTGCATAGGAAGTGGGAACTGCTGCTAGAACACGAAGCATTGTTTCGACTGCTGAGAGCTCCAACCAGTGCTGGCAGCTTTGAGGCAACTCCTTGCATTAAGGAGCCCTACTTTCCCTCCCCAGAGAGCAAATCCAAGGCCCTTGCCCAGTCTCCTGCACCCAGTCTCTCACCTTTAATTTGAACGGTGGCAGTCCGAGATGAAGACAATCCCTTTACGTTGTGAGCTTCGCAGGAGAAAACTGTGCTCTGATTAATACCTGGAGTTCAGCCAAGAAAAGGAAAGGAAACACAAATAGCTATATAATCCAGCTTCAACCTTCAGCAGAATTTCAATTATTTGTGACATCCAGTTCAAGCTGCACAGGCACTTGGAGGGGTGAGCTGGGTGCCAATCAAAGGCATGCAGATTTCAATGTAACTAATGTGCTAAACACATTTTTAATGGAGGGACTGTGGCAATGCAGAAAAGCTTTCATGGAAGTGTCAGAAAGCACTCAAAAAGAAGGACAAATCTGTCAGGTGAGCAGCTCATAGTGCTCAGGTAGTAGATGTCTGCTTCCCACATTCTGGTGAGCATCTTTGGAGCAAGGATTGTGCTAAACTGTAAGCTCACACAAAGCCCAATGCTTTGGGCCTCAGCCTCCACCTGAGCAACATTCATCTTCTAACTGGGCTATAAGCCCAGGCAAACTTCCAATCAGATGCTGCCTATTGCTAGTCAATGCCCACCTGTCCCTCACCTTGCATCACACTTTTGAAGACACACAAAGGAAGTGGAAATTAAATGCTACTGAACCAGCACTGAAACACCTTCCAGGGGTGATACAAGGAAGAATGTCTTCTGTGAGCATCCATCCATCCCATGGCATCATACTGACGTCTGGCTGCTCCAAGATGCATATAGATATAGCAAATTAATCAGAACTGAGATAGATTTGCAAGGCTGCCTGGAGAACTGTGTCCAGCAACTATTGTCACTTGACTTGGCCCTCAGTTGCCTTAAAAAGCTCTATCTGAGGAAAGTTAGAGATTGGCACACTGTGGGCATACAATTTAGGAAGAAAAACATTTCAGAGCTGCACAGAGCAGCTTGCACAGTGTCTTTGACCTTTGACTCATCCCCCAAGCCTGAGACGAACAGCACTGCAAAGAAGGTGTAATGGAAGAGAGGAGGGAATGCTATTCTCATCCCTGTGAACCACAGGAAGACGCTGCCAGCAGGCTGAAGGCCAGGCAGCATAGCAGAGCAGCACCTGATGTGGTAGGCCTGTCCCAAGACAGAACCTAACACAGCCCTGCCTCGAGGAAAATAAAAAACACACCACAAACCAGGAACTGCATGTTCCCTAGCACCATGCCAGCACTGCTTTCCAAATACAACATTGCTGAACCTTCTAAATGCTTGCTTTCTATCCAAGTATTTTGTTCCTGTTTTCTTCAGAGTGTGATACTTTCCTCAGCTATCAATGCTTGTTTTCTTTCCAACTGTCTTTTTTGACATGCTTTGGTAATCCAACCATGCAGGCTGTGTCCTGCTACATGTTTTCAGTTGCAAAGGCAAGATATGCCCGAGGGACACCCCAAACTGCACTGAAAGAGGGTATGCCCAAGGGAAATCCCAAAGAACACTGGAAGCAAATAAAGGTGCTAATGACACTTAACACATAAAACAGCAATTCCTTTGGAGAATCACTAGGAGTAGATGTCCGTCTTCAGGCCTCCAAGCCACTGCCCCCCAACAACAGAAATTTTGTGAGGCACCATGGGATGAGTTTAGTGGAGGAGGGTTAACTTATTTTTTTATTGTCTTTCCCCTGTTGACTATCAATCTTTTCAGTTTCCATTTCAACAGGCAGATTACATCATAAGGGAGCAGCTTTCTTAGATGCTTAGAACAGCATCGGTGGCTATGTAAGCGAGGAAGCAGATGATTAAAACCATTTCAAATCACAAATCATGTTTTGATTTGTGTATAAATAAGGTTCTAAGGGAAGCCTGAATAGGATCGGATAGCTCAATGGATGGCCAAAGGTGTACAAAAACTCACCCTGGGTGTAACTGTATTAACACTGATAAAGAGGCCCCAGAGATGGCTCTTAGTTGTAAAACCTTTTCTTTCTAAATAACTAGTTGAACTTCGGGTCAGGGCTGCTGAGAATAATAAAACAGCAGCAAAGAGAAAACACAAGGCTGTTGGACAACTAACTAGAATAAAGTTACTTTTAAGAGGTAACTACAAGAATAGCTGCAGTCAGTTCCTGGTAGAGATACATCACCCTTTTCTGAAAGTGGTCTGAAGAGAGGCTCTAACACCTACTGGCTCCTGAGTTATTCTGCTGACCCTGCTGGGGAAAGCTCTGCTCTGGGGCAAACCTTGGTCTTGAAGGGTATCAACCAGCCCATTTCAGCACTGACACAATCACTCTTGAAGTGTCAAACACACGAGGCAGTCAGATTTTAATGATAAGAGCATCCAGCAAGCCTGCAAGAACAGAGATGGGGGTGGGTAAGAGAGGGGAAAGCAGTGTGTGACAGGGCTGTGCACAGAAGGAGGGGATGGCATCTGTTACATGTGAACACTTGGAGAGTTCCAAGAGAAATGGCACCAACAGAGTCACTCAATATAACCATGAACACCCTTCACGAGGTGGAACAAGAGGCACCCAATGCATCATCTGTTCAGTAGCATCTTTAACAAGAGTGCCAGTCACACCTAAACTCTGTGTGCCTCAAGCCAGCAGAAAACACACTGAGCAACCATCACCCCTCAAGATAATCTTTGCATGTGATCATGACCACTCAAACCTTAACGCAGAATTAAACACCACTCCCACAATATTTGGCTACCCAACATACAAGGCATGATCAGAAGAGAGCTCTTCTCCTCTTCTGATGCTCAGTGATCCCCTGCAGTGGCAGCAGCCTTACCTGACACATTTAAGATGGAGGGGGAGACGTCTGGAAGCCCCACTCTAGAGTCTCCCATCCACCAGACAATTGTCACTGGTTCAGGGGGACCAACAGCAGCACAGGCCATGTGAAATGGGGCATTAGGGGACACGGACACATCCTCAGGTTCCACAGTAAAGTAGGGCACACCTGGAAAAGCAACAGACAATTGACAACAACTGGAGCAACTGCCCCTTGTTTATTTCCACTAATACCAGTGCCCAGCACTGGACATCCATCTGTCCAGCTGCTGTGCTGAATCCGACGCCCTCTAAGCCCTTCACAAAAACCAAGGGTCAGATATGCTGGATCACCTCAAGGCACGAACGCCTAAATACTACCACTAGAAGTCAGAGAGAAAGAGTGCTTGCTTCCCACAATGCCTTTGAAAAACCACTTTCAATTCAAGATTCCCCTATGAAACAGCTTTTAGTGGTAGTATTTTCTCAATTTATCAGCTGGAGAGATTGGAGTTTAAAGAGGTAACAGTCAATAACTTTAGTGGTGGCAGACATCACTTTAAAAGACAGCTAATCCAGCTGCAGATACTTCTTGCCATGCACTAAAAACTGAAGCTTGAGAAAGTGTTGAACTACCGGCTTTAACAAACCCATGAATGAGGAAAGAATCCCCGCGGTGAAAGACTGGGAGGATTTACAATGCTCTCTGGAGCTTAATTGACTGGAGATGCCTTCCAGCACACTCTGACACCACGACAACCGGGCTGCCTTGGAGTCAGGGGTAATTTGTTTCAGAGCTGAAGGCTATCCACGGACACAGCTCTCTCGGTAATTATCTGTTCCCCACCATGGAAAGACTCCTGGTTGGTACAATAGGTCTCAGATTAGGCCCATGGGGAGCAAAATGCAGCTGCAATGCTACCTACCTTAGGTCATCTCTAAGTGGCAATAGCTGAGTGTAATTCGACACATCATGATATGTGGTTCCTTATGGGCAATGCGAAAACTCTTGTGGTTTCAGTGCTCCAAACCAGGAGCACAAATTTCACCAGCCATCAGCACCAGTGCTGACCATGCAGGGCAGCCAGCGTGTACTTCTGGTGATTGGTGGAAGAGCTGAAGGCTCAGAGAAATGTTCGGTTCCCTTCTATACAGAAATCTTTGTGCATCAAGCACTGCTACTACCGACTGCACTTACCCCAAAATCAGGTATTCTCAGCTGGAAAAAGCGTGTTCTGGAAGCTGCTGATCTGTTGTCTCACAGAAACAGAGGAACTGACAACATTGTGCATTTACATGCTGAAATTACACAGTCTGTCCCTGGCCAAAGACGACAGGCCGAAGGGCTTGCACTGGTGTGGCAGATGCTGAGCACCTCCACCAGGAGGCAATTAATACAGGTGCCCAAATAGGGATTTAGAAGCCTAACACTTGACATTTCCCCCAAGCTACAGCCAAAAGTGCTTTCCTCAGTCTTTCACTGACTTTGCAGTCACCGTTTGTGTCTTTCTGGTGGCAGTTCCTTTGTGCCTTGCTTGCCTCCTTCCTTTAGAGTAGTAAGTAAATGAACAGACTGAAACAGGTCTAAATCCAAGTCTCTTGAGGAATGACAGTGCCTATCTGTGCAAAGGCTAATGTTCAGGACAGGTATATCCATTGTCATGGCATAGTGCTTGTTTTTGCTGACATATTTTACTCCATTTATTTACTGCATTCATACATAAGCAATAAAAACGAGCAAGCTTTTGAGATACCAGCGACACCTCTGCCTGCTTTGCCCTCCTTCTCTGAGGAAGATTAGAAGGGAAAATAATCACCGTTTCTCTACCTGTGAGCAGGATCCCTGCCTCCTGTCCATTTGTCAGGACACCCAAGGTAAACTTTCAGGAAGATCCTGCCCAGCTTGGCAGGTTTTCTCACTTTGGGAGCAGCTAAACAGAGCAGACAAGACCACAATTAACTACTTTCATAGTTGAGGGAGTGCAGCTGACTCATCCAGCTGAGGAACTCGCACTGCCCCATCCGTATGTTACCTGGACAGCTCGCTGCCTGTGACACATTTAGCCTCCCAGTTCCTGGTACAAGAGGTGAGAGCCAGCATATCCCTTTCACAGATGCCCCACGGAGGCACTGAGCAGCCAGCAGTCAGGAAATCAGTGGCAAAACAAGGAAATGATCCCAGTTATTCCCCCTTCCAAGCCAGCATCTGACCTATAAGGTTGATTTTTATGTACAGCTCAGTTCTGAGACAGTGTTAATTCAGGGGAATGTGTCCACACAGGTGTGGCTTGGTCTCTGACTGTAGCCACAATGGGGACTAGCAGCCCCAGGAACAGCCACATAGCCAGAGGTGTAATTTCAGATGGAAAGTTCTGTAAGAAACGTAATCCGTATTTTTAACACTCCACAGTGTGCCTCTGCGATCACCTCTCCAGGCATCAAACACTATCATGTTCTCAGTAAGGCCAGAGACTAGTTTCTAAACCAGGAAACAGGTTCAAAATAATTTTGTTTTTGTAAATTCTAAGAAGTGTTTCATAAGATCAAACATTTTTATTACAAAGACAGTTCAAATACCATTGCTAGAAAATCTGGCAGATACAGACTACCTAAGCAGATCTCAAGGCAGATATTATACAGCACAGAAATCCAGTCAAGCTCACTTTAAGTTAGATCACCAATAGCCCACATTTGTTTGTGTGCCACACTGAAGCGTGTCAGCACCTTCTGAAGGCTGCAAATCACCAGAGTAAAGATCCTCTCTCAGTCAGAGGACAATTGTTATTGATAGACCAACCACTGCTACACAAAGCTGGCACGTCCCAGGAAGAAATGCACAGAGATAACAGTGAAGTTGGGTCTGATAGGCTTTTGCATTTCCAGGTGCTTTCTTAGGCTAACAGCTGACACATTTTTTAAACTCCACCCCTTATCACTACTTGTTAATTTTTAATTTTATCAACCAACTCTCTTTACACATGACTATATGCCCAGTTCAAGTTTAACTACCTTCTGCCATACTTGCTTTTCTCATAAAGGCAACTGGTTGCATTTTTTTCACTTCTGCTCTAAGCTTTGGCCTTCATTCTCAACACACTCCGCCTTACCTAACTGCAGCTGGTTTTTTGTGACTTTGATACTTTTTGCCTGTGCAGTCCAGAAGGGCAGCACATTTTTTTCAGACAGCTTAGCACACTGAGTTACCCAGTCACTTCTAATGCACCCACCATGCAAATGCAGCCACCTCTGGAGCAGGCCATGGTAATTGGACAGAAATAGAAACACTGCACAAGAGAGTGTTTTAAGCTGTAAACAACATTCTCCAGTTGAAACTACACCTGAAAATTTAGGTGGACAAAATCCTGGGATTTATGGAAGGCAGAATGTGTTACTCGTCTTGTGAGAGCTGCTATGAATGTCTCCATGCTCTGAGTGAGCAAGACCTTTGCTGTAAAACACCCAGACCACATCACTTCCCACGACACCCTCCCTGCTACCCCCTGCTTAGGACTGTCAATTCAGTTCTGGTCCAAAATGTTACCAAATACATCCAAAAAACTACTTCTTACTGCAAATGCACTCTTCTTGTCAATTTCTTCACCACATATGAAGCCATCCTATGACTACTAGCTTCTGAGGATCTAACAGAATCATGGCTCATGGGAAATGAAGCTAGAGAAAGTAAGAAGCCACCAACCCACACTGCCTTGGGTGACTTTTGGGCAACCATGCAGACGCTATTCTTATCACACAACCCCAGACAGAAGAGTGCCACATGGAGCAGTCAGAGTTATGAAGTGCTGATGTACAGCACTTCTCATAAAGCTCACAGCTGGGTTAAAACTGTACCTTGCCCACAAAGACCTGTTTGGCTGATACACAGGAACAGGCTGTGACCCTGCTTTGAGAAGTGGGTTGAACCAGATGAGCCCCATGGATCCCTTTCAACCTGAACTATTCACCATTCTATGAATTACTTAGAGATGACCGCAACAATGGATTTAGAAGCTGGAAAGAAACATGTTTGCATGGAAAGATCTTGTTTCCTAACATGCCAAAATAAAACCAGAAGGCACTGAACTGACAGCTCTGCTCTTTGAAGCAGTTCTCCTATTTCTTATTCCTGCTCTGTAGCAATCTCCCTGCAGTTAGCAGCAATGGTTCAGAGCCAAGAAGCCTGTCACTGGAGCAATCTGCTCTCACCACTTCGACCTAGAGCATATTGGTGGGTCAGCCCTGAAAGGAAACCAGCACTACTACTCCTCCTTACCTTCCACTATGAGCCACACTTGTTGTGATTCTTCCTTCTTCCCCCCGTTCTCAACCTGGCACCAGTACTTCCCAGAATCTGTCCGCTCGACGGATTTCAAGCTGAAAAAAGTCAAAAGCCATATCGATATTTTATGTGGATAAAGCATGTTTTTGCCCCAAAGGACCCTCCAGTGTTTGGCAAACCAGATGCATGGAAAACACCCACTGAGACACAGCCAGCTCTGGGGAGGAGATCAACAGCCAGCCAGCACAAAGCACATGGCAAAACAGCAGAGATGGGAGGCTCCTCTCTAAAGTGGGTGGAGAGAGTCCTTGCAGAGCAGACAGTCTTCCTCCAAAACATCCTTGCAGAAAAACAGTCATCTGTGTCCTCTGAGGATAGGAAGGGGTCATCTCAATCCTGAATCATGACTCTAGCTAGCCTTCAAGTGCGACAGCTTGGCCTGCAACATCTGAGCTAGCAGGAAACTCCACACTGCAAACCTCCAGTGAGCTTGACTGCTTTGCCTCAGGTGACAGGACTGGCAGCAGCCTCATGTGGGAACAGATGGGTCAGAAAAGGGCCCCCCTCGCCTCAGCTGCACTCAGTGCTACTCTGATCCCAAGAGTGGCTCACTCTGCAAAACTCCTTGGGCCTCCCCGTTTGTGATTTCAAAGGGTTATGCTGGTGCATGGGGAGCAAGGGCGGAATTTGGTCCCAAAGCAAGAAGGTCTCAGCTACCAAAGGCACCAGTGTGACTCAGAGCCTGTCACTGCACCAGTGCTGACTGCTCCCCGCGGGACGTGCAGCCATGCGTCTGCTGCCATGCAGGGATCCTCCGCAGAGCTGATGCCCACCTTTCTAACGCTAGCAGTCCTCCTTGGAGAAGGGGAAGGACGTCTCAGGAAGGAAGACAGAAAAGGGAGAGTGTTTGCCGAAATGCACAAAATGGACCCACTACAGCCTGATTTTCAGAGCTGGACCTTCAAATGGCATCAGCTGTCCTGCCCATGTTCTGAAACACAGTGGTCACAGCAGAGAGTCACATGTGGGTAGTAGAAATGATCTCTTTAGGACAAGAAAGGAAAAAGGAGAAAAAGATTCAGATACACCCAGATTTAGCACCCTAACTTATCTCTGGTGCTGCAGAGAGTTCTCAGTGGAGTAAAACAAGAGACAAGAAAGGAGATTAGACTGAGATTGTGAAGGGCAGCATTAACTAGTGGAACTGGGGGGGAAGTAAACAGTATAGTTTCAAGACAAACTGTTCCCATAGCATAATGTTATGCAATAGTTTTACTGTGCACAGATGTTTTTTCCTACTAAAATGTTTCTATCAGACAAGCTTTAACACAAAGACTTTTAGTTGGTGGAACTGGAGACTCTGTGCAATGTCAATCCAAGAAACCTAACAGGAGATGAAGCCAGAGCTCAGGGAAGAGTGATTCTCAGTCAGTCAACAGTTTTGAGCTCTCATGGTGTTGGTATGTTTGCCTGTACAAGCTCTTTTAATGCATAAAAAATGACAGAGCAGAACCTTAGGTCTTGTTTAACTCAGTACTTCCAGAACTAGCTGACATCCCTCTTCCTGCTGAAATAAAGGTACAGAGATCTGCTTTGCACAAGAGTTTTATGCCTCTGAATGGGGCAGGACTGATACCATGTAGTGTAAATGTATTAGGAATGAATTAGGATTCATTGCAAAATGAATCAGGGATGGTTCAGAGGACAAACACTCCTCCTCAAAGAAAGGAAGGGGATGTAGTCCAGAGAGTCTCATTTCAATCAACAATCGTCACCCTTCAGGCAGACTGACATCTCAAAAGAGAGAGTAAAAGAACAGGATGAGTACGAGAGAGAAAATCTATTTATACTGCTGCATGGCAGAACAAGATGAGCAAACAAAGCAAGAACATCCTTTCACCTTGAAGTCATGTCTTGAGCATCACAAGCATTAGCAAAGCACCTGTCCCCACAGTAGTCAGAAAACCAGCATGGTTCTAGTAGATAAAATCTCAGCGCTCAGTTGCTTCAGTTCTGCTCTCAGTTATGCCCTTGCCACACAGTGAACTGCAGACCTAAGGACTCTGCCCCACTGAGGGCACTGCAGTTGCAGAGATATAGCTGACAGCAGAAAACTGTGCAATAGTTTCCACCATATTCTTCCTTCTCTGCATCTGTTGTACCTGAGGAAGCCGATCCAGTGTTCTTCATCTACTGGAATGTACACCTGGTCTACGCTTTGCACCACTGCTCCGTCCTTGATCCACAACATCTCGGGATCTTCCATTCCCTCGAGGCTGCAATTTAGTTTCACGGGTTGACCCTGGGACACCTTTAATTTGATTGGAGGTCCTGTAAATTTCATACCTAAAAAAAAAATACTACTCCGCCCCACCCCCAGAAGAAGGGGGGTTGGAGTACAGCAAATTACTCTAGGTTGGTGGTCTGGAATTACAGACCCTACCAGCACACGCTGCAGAGAAGTGTGTTAGTCTCAGCACTGCTCTACTATGTCTGCTAAGCAATAGTCAAATGCAAGCACTGAAAGCACAATTGCTGGAGAAAAGTGGTGGTTCAGTGTACACGGGGATTTTTTCAACTCGTGTAACAGCAGGGTGATGTTCTGCAGAGCAGTGCCCAAGCAGAGACACACAGAAACGCCGGGAGCTTCGCTGTGTCAGTGATCCAGCAGTGCTAACTGCATCTGTTCAACACGCTACCACACCTCCCTCTTTTCCCCAGGCCTGAATTTAAGCTACGGTGTTCTTGTGCTGCTAAGAAATCATCATGCTTGCTCCATTGTATGCATTTGTAAAGAGCTTGGATATGAGAAAGAATCGATTATGTCTTGTTATTCAGCATACACTGTTCTCCTGCATTACAGAAAGCTTCTCTACAATTTGCAAAACCCATGAAAGCAAAGCCTATTCCACAGCATACCTCACTGAGGAGCAGAACTGTTTAGAGAACAGATATTTCTGTCGCGTGACGTGGGTGTGTGCTAAATGAGCCGCCTGGAGGACCCTTCAGTCCAGCCAAAGGACCACATTATACCCAGAGCTACACCACTGCGACCCCAAAGCAGCAGGGCCAGAGCTGGTGAAGCTGCTAAGGTTTATATTGACACAGAAGCGATCAGAATTTGGCCCGGAGCACTGTTACATGTGTGGGTGGATGGGGAGTGTTTCCCTCAAGCAGAAGCAAATGTATGGAATTTGTTACCATGAGAAGACACGGAAGCCAACTATCTAAGCGCATTTAAGAAAGACAGGCATATAAAGGAGGAACCAGAAGATCAAAGGAGACCGTGGGAAAGCAGGAAGGTAGAAAATAAATGTAAAGTTAGTTTTGTTAGGGAGAGTGGCTATTTCCTATGCAGTGGCACAGGACTGACAGACCAGAACAGGTCTAGCCTAGTCCAGTATTATGCCCTGGCAGTGGACTCCACATCCTTCCGAAAAAAATTACTCCATCACTCTTGCCTGGCCATGTATCACCGTACATTACAACTTCACCCAGTTCACTGGTTGGTCATCTTCTCACAGGATGCCTCGCTAGCCCACAGAGCCAGTCAGAAAGCGCTGCTAAGTCAGCAGCCCTGCTGCTCTCAAACTCTGTTACAGCCTTACCAGTGATCCAACACAGATTTCGGATGTGCCACTTCCCTTCTTGCCAAAACGCCACCCTCCCACAGCCACGAGGGCACCACCTCACAGGGCAGAAGAGCAGCAGAGGAACTCACAGCGTGGTTGTAACAGCTGGGAGAAGGGGAACCAGCACTGTGAGACCAGCCAGTGCTCTGCCACCAGCAGCTGGTACCCAGATGAGTACCAGTGGTCTAGGAGCAAACCCAGAACACGGGCAGAAGGTCTTTATTCCTTTCCCTAATGAAACTCCCCAGCTGGTTTGCCCGCACTCAGTCTTCTGCCTTTCTATCTGCTGTTATTCATTTAGCAAATTCACAGAGAGCACTGGAAAATGGATAAGCTGATCATCTGAGTTTAGTTGCTACAGCTCGTTTGCTGGGCTAAGGATATAATCACCTTGGGTGAGGATGATCTAACCTTGCATTACTTAACACAAACGACATGTCCCAGTGCATGCCAGAAAGCATCCTCCCTTTCACCACTCACAATACTGGAATATAACATGAAAGCTTCATAGCAGCTCTCTCTGTGTTACAGAAAACTGATGTAGTCAGGCTGCTGAACACACGCACAAACTGACAGACATTTTCATTACAGGTGCCTTCATGGAAAATCAAACTACGCTGCACCCTTCAGACTGCCCTGCTGAAAGAGTTAGCCACAAATTAAACAAAGAAATATTGTTAGAGACTCTTCATGGTTTTTAGTTTGCATAGAAATCAATGATGTAGGAAATTAACACACAGTATAAGTGTTCAGTCAGAGTTGTACATATTGTCCAAGTATAATCCCTCCATCAATATCAACCAAAAGGAAGAATCACAGATCAGATATCTTTAATAACTTCACAGGTCAAAAATGCAGTTTTGGCTGCAGCATCTCTTCCTGCAGGTATCAGGAAGAATCACATAGGAAGCAAATAGGGATTTTCATTTTCACCTATTCCTCATTTTACTCTCCCACTCACTGTTTCTCATCTGACAACATTCTTGACTGTGCAAGAAATAATTTCATCCAAATAGGTTCCGCCAAGCCTACCTGTAAGAGCTGCAGATTGTGAAATGTATAGATAGGAAATAACACTGTATTAAATTTCTTATCAAGCAGTTGTCTGAATGGACAGCAAGTGAACACACTAGTTGTCAAAACACATGACACGTTTGTTTGTTTTTTAAACTTGCTACCTCTGAATATTTTAATTCCTAGGAACAGAATATTGTTTGTGATGTTGGGAGTGGAGAGAGAGGAAGACGTCTGCTCATGCATGCCAGGATAAAGGATTTTTGCTCCTCAGATTCCTTAGGATACTGATCTAGCGATCCAGCCTGTGCCACAGCCTCCCCAGCTCCGTGTCACTGCACGCACATCACTCCACACACAGCGAGGAGCCCAAACTCCCGCTGAAGTGGAGAGGAGGTTGGCCGGGGCGCCGAGACGCTCCAGCACGCTGCCTTCCCCTGCCGACTGGGGGTGAAACTTCGGAAAATGAGTTCACGAGGGAAAAAAACAACAAAAGCCACTAAGGAATGCGTTAGCGTCCGGCTTTCCTCGGCGACGGCCCGCGCTAAGCACATACCAGAGCAATGCCTCCGCGAACACCGGGGAGGATTACTCGCTACTTCACTCGCAGGCGGGCGAGACTCGCACAGCCCGGGCTCCCCGCCGCCACCGCCGGCTCCCGAGCGCCACGTCGCTGGCTCCACAAACGCGGCGGAGCCGCCCGCGCCCGGCCGGGAGCGGCAAAATGCGCCGGCCCCGACCCCCACCTGTGGCTGCCCGAGGCCCCGCGGCCGCCGCACCGGGAGGACCAGGCGCTCCGGCGCCGCT
>VZTE01004638.1:13787-39891 GCA_013397775.1 Eulacestoma nigropectus | reverse complement strand
GCGTCGCCGCCCGACACCGGGCTCGCCCGGGAGGCTACGGGGACGCTCAAACTTCTGGCTCCGGCCGGGGCGAGCCGCGGGAGAACCTGCTGCGGGGCGACGGCGCGGTCGGTGGGGTCGGGTCGGGTCTGCTCCGGTCCGGTCGCCGCCACCGGGCGATCTCCCCCTGCCGGCTCGGCCGCCGCGGCGCCACTCTGCGGGTCCGTCCGTCAGTCCGTCAGTCCCTGCCCAGCCACCGCCGCCTCCTTCAGGAAATGGCGCTCTCGGGCGGTCACCGCGCGCTGTGCTCCCCCTCTGACATCACGCTCATGAATATGCATGAGCCGGGCGCCCACCGCCCCCGAAGCGGCGAATCACCGCGCCCGTCGCCCCCGCTCCGCCGCCCCGGGACGGGACCGGGGCTCCGAGCCCCCGGGAGGGCGGGACAGGGCGGGGCGGGGCGGCAGCGGTCGAGGAGGTGTGTGGAGGCGGCGCCCCTCGAGGGCTGCTCCGCCGGGCGGCCTGGTTTCCAGAGCGCCGGGAGCGGGTGACCCACATCCGCGGGAGGTGCCGGGGCACCGGTTATCCCCCTACCTGCATGTGGCCCCTCCAGAGCGCCGGCGCACCATCCAGCCCCTCCGGGCAGCAGGACTTGGGGCCACCACCGGGACGCAGCCCCCCCAAGCCGAGGCTCTGCCGGGATGAGCAGAGCCCCGCCTCGTGTACACCGCACCCCCGGCCCCATCTCCCTCGGCCGGCCCTCTCCAGCGCCTTCCTTCGGCCACACTCTCCTCACCGTTCGGCCCCTGGCTCCGGGGATGCCGGTCACCCCATCCCGGCGGCTGAGCTGTGGAGGAGCACCGGCAAGGCGAGGAGATCCACCCGTGCCCTTCAAGCAGGATCGGCTCGGCCTTGACCACTATTCCGCTAGCGGAAAAGTAGGGAGAGAACTTAGGAGGGAGATCTCTGCTGCCACAGGGTTACTAGCACGGCGTGGAAAAAGTCACTTACAAACAGTTTTTTTAAAAATCTGGCGCTGCCTTTTCGTAGGAGTTACGGCGAGAATCTGGGTTGAAAGGCGCCATAAGGAGCAATATCGTTACAACACAATGCAGCTCTTAGCTTTGCCACAGCCATCAGCGTGCAGCACTTGCCCAGCAGCTCCTGCAACACTCTGGAAACCTGGCTAAACGGAGGAGTGCAGTGAAACTGCATTATCCCCAGGAGGGGGATGGAGAAACTGAGGCACAACAAGCTCATGTAATTCCATTCCAAACTCTAATCTTCACTCCCCTTCAAGTCATTTGCATTTCTGATAGGAATTCCTGGGGGACTGGAGCAATGCCAAGAAGATTTCATTACTGGAATGGAAATGTCACTCCCTCCCCTGTGCCTCCTGCTGCAATGAGGTAGCTGGGAGGAGACACTGACAAAGCCATCCATTCGAGTGCTTGTAGGAAGTCTAGTTGCACTTGGGGACAGTAAATCGCCAGGATCACTATAGCTCTTGGGCAGGGAGGTTCTGTGCTGGTGCTTGCTAAAAGCTTCAGGCACACTTGCTGTTGCTGCTGTGTCTCCCCCATGTATCCACCCAGCTACACGATATGTTTCTGCACTTAATGGCAGTAGCATCCTGCAGAAGGTAGCTACTTTTGCAGATTTTAGTTGTCTCATGAGAAAAAAAACAATGGCCATTAGAATAATGATGTGTTTCTATGGTGTCTTCCTTCTAAGGATTTCTTCCAGCCCTACAATTACAGAGGCTTACACTACACTGGTCCCATGGGCTCAGGAAGTTCTCCAGTTATTGTAGCACGGCACAGGCCAGATTCTGGGTTGGTGTAAGAGAGGAAAGCTTTGCTGGAAGCAGTAGACCAAGGGGAATTTTCCCCATCAGGGTATCTGACTTCAGCTCTTCTTAGAAGGGCTTTGTGTTAACAGTGATAGGCAGGAAGAGCCATATGAAAATTGGACTGAAATCCTGCACACACTGCCAGTTGGAGTGCAAACTGTACTCGGAAAACTTACAGAGGAGTGCAATATTACCATGCAAAAATCAAAGGAACTGGTGAATCTTAAATGTTTTTAGGACCAGAAGACAAATAAACTCTCTTGGCCTCTTGTGGCACTCAATCAAGCACCATGGCTTTATTCTTCAAGCTGTAACATCAGTGACAGTCCTCACTGTTCACACATACAGGACACAGCTGTTGGCTCTCTGGATTACATTATTTTCTTACTTCTGCTGCAATATTGTGTTGCCACATCTCACCAGACATGCTGGGAAGTGTAGGTATATTCCAGAAAATGCCTGAAGAGCTATATGATAATCCAGAGGTGAATGCCCAGTGCTAGGAGACTTCTGAAGATGAAGGAAAAGAGAAGAAAGGACAAAAGTGAGGGACAGCAAAGAGAGAAGGCAGAAGGAAGAGAAGTATTTGCTGGACTTCCTCACCCTGCTCTGCTATTCAGCCTCTTCTAACTATTGAGACCCAACAGGACATCTGGGACAGGTTACCCGGTAAGAAAGCACCCCAAACCCCACATTTCCACATGAGAAGCCATAGCCCTAAAAGTTCAACAAAAGCTGCTGGCACATGCCACTGTTCCATTGTCGAAATAGTCGGTCTGCAATTGGATACAAAATCCCCGTTTTGTACAAGGTGTTTTCCATAGAGCTGCCTGGCTTGCACTGGGATTCAAGAACTTATCCGCTCCATCCTCTGAGTAAGGATTTGAAAAGCAGCATTAACCCCTCTACTGCTAGGGGGCAGATCCCTTCATCCTGCATCAGGAAGACATGGCAATGGCAAGAGCAAGGATGAAGTGGCATTCAAGGGTTGCAGGAATACAGGAGTAGCTCTGCTCTACAGTGTAGGAGACCCAGGATGGCTATTCAGGGGCTTCCTGAGTGGGAGATCTGTTTAAGCCTGCATACTTAGTCCTAGAGTAGAACAAGAGCTGCTCCCAGCTTTTCGGTCACCACCAGAGGCTACAGCAAGTGACAGGAGGAAGCTCCATGTTTGTGAGGGCTTTGCAGCTTAGGGATCTCAAATTAATGCCCCAAAGTTGGGCCACAACATAGTGACTGAGGAAGCACAAACCCTGAGGACTTTCCAAACTTTGCCAAGGACACAGCTTGAGAGCTACTGGATAATACAGTGGCTTTTCAGGTCACTGAAAAAGATTAAACTGAGAATAAACTGTCTCTATTCTCTGCCCAACCCATCATAATGGATTGCTCATGTCATGTAATAATAGTGTTTAACGTGGCCACTTCTGAGGACCCAAATATAACTCTCCATCTTGGCATACATGTGGGACAAAACTGGCCATCCCAAGACCTTGGGTATGGTATTTAAAGCCACGTGTGAGCTGTTGCTGCAGCAGTAACAACAGCCCACAAGAAAGCTGAAACTCATCCTGCCTGTGTCTGGGCTAAGCTTACCATAACTGAGTTATGCTGCTCATTTGGGAGTTACCTTAGCTACAGTTGAACTCTGTTCTCTTTTAATCTATATTATTCTACCATCTCTTCCCTTCTCCTTTCTTGTCTTCCTCTTTGCCACCTTCTTCAGTAAGCAACTGTGTTGAAATATTCCAGCCTCTCTTGTTTCAGCCTCCTCCAGCTCTTACATCCTTCATATGTTCTGGTTTTAACTTTCTATGTGAATAAAGAGAAGGACAGGGAATGCTATTAAAGACTTCCATTTACTTTGTCTTCAAAATACAAGGATATCATGTATGAATCTGAGCTTTGAGTTCAGGCCTGATCCTTTCCTAGCTCCCAAACTCTCCCAGCTCTGCCCGGGTGTGGCAGGCAGCATGGTGTAGATGGGAGACTAGGATTGGGTCACTGTATGGTGGAGCTAAATCTGGATTTTTCTCTAAGTTTCAAGGTTATCCAATTTGGCCCCAGCCCAACCATAATCATTACCCCAAGCCCAAACATTGTGCCTCCACGTATCTGGGATGGTTATTTTTTTTAGAGGTGATAAACTAACACATCATATGTGTTATCTGTCTTTTATGATAAATGCCAAGCTGTCAGAATGAAAATGTCACATAAATCACACATAAAGTATTTACATAAAAGAAGATCAACTCATAAGAATTTTAAAAACCTTTCTGATGGTGCCAACATTTGCAGCAGGTTATCCAGGTATTGACAATGTTTCCATTCCTGGAGTTGAAATAAACACAGCACATCAAAACAGAGGCATCAAACAAAACCAAAATGTATTTAACATGGTGCAACAGTCAATGCCATAAGAAATCACCATATAAGTATGCAGAGTTACATATAATCTACACATATTAATACGACTTTACAAATTTCATATTACATGTTGATACACACAAAATGGACTTGGGAGGAAGCACTTGTTGCCAGCCCCTCTGGGGGCTCAGTTTCTTACCTACTCGTAAGGTAGGGTGAGACAACACTTTGTTTTTGAAAGTGATCTTATGTATTGCGATCGTATTGCATTCTCCTGTGAGTCAGAGTGGATAATAATCTCCACCAGCCATGTGACAAAATGGTATGGAGCTTGCTCAGCATAGAACCATCCCTCGTGGGACAGAGGTTTGGCAGGTGTGAGGTCCCTGGTGGGTCCTCAGTGTGGCCACAAGCTTCTTGGACCAGCCCCTGGCTCTCAGAGGGGGCCAGTCAAGGGGGGCAGAGCCCCCAGCCCAGAGTGCAGTGGCATGCTCTGTCAGGACCAGGCACCTCCTGGATTTGGAGAGGCTGGGACTAATTCTGGAAGGTGCTACACCTGCTCCAGGGGAAGCCTTGCGGGGAGAGCCTGCAGCCCCAGCAGGAGTGGCCAGTGGGGCCAGCTCCCAGCTGTGCTCCCTGCCTGGGAATGGGGTGGCACCACATCTCGCCTGGGAAGGTGGAGTGGGCTACAGACCAAAAGCCCTTCCCAGGGCACACAGAAAGCTGAAAGATAATGTAGAGCAGTCCTACAACTGCTGTAATAGACACTGTGGGTGGAAGAGCTTCCTAACAGCTCCAGACTCTCTGTGGGAGGGTTAATACCATATTTACCTTTCTCTCTCCAGCCCCTCTCCCCTTGTCAAGCCTGCGCTGCTGGGCTCAAGTCGAAGGAATGAAACAACCACAAACCAGGCCTACTGTCCTAAAAATAGTGGCATTAACAGGGCACTAATCTACATTATGGTTCTCAGCGATTGCTATCGGGGTGGAGCTGGACAAGGTTAACTACAGCTGGAAACGCAGCAGTGCCTCTGCTGCAGACCAGGCAGGGCAAGGTGAGCAAAGGGCATTTTGCTGTATCAGTGTACGTCACTGCTCCTGAAAGAAAGTCCTCAGCATTTCTCAGGGGCCTCATTTGTGGCTGTGTGAGCAGTCAGTGACATTTGTGCCATGAATACCTTACTTTTGCCCAACGGAAGATAATTACACCCTGAAAGATATCCTCACTGACAAAACCCCAGAAAAACTGGAAAGCAGAAGTGAGAGAACTGAAAAAAGGGGAAGATGAGGGTAAAGCAAAAAAAGAACATGAACAAAGGAGAGAAGGAATGACAGAAAAAGAAGAAAAAAAGACTGAGGAAAATTTTTAAAAAAGCACCTTGTTTGGGGTTTGCAGGAGGTGACTCAGCGCCTGCAGATCTGAATTCTCCTTCTGACTTGACTCTGGCTGGCCATGTGCCTTGTGCCTTGTTCTATCTGAGCTTCTTACCTTGCAAAGCATCCAGGAGGGCAAATGTACTGGCAAAGCACAAGCATTTAAAATCCTCCAGCAGCCACAACAGTCAAATGCTGTGACTGAAATGTAAAAAAAAAAATTAGAGTAGGATGGGAGGAGAGGCAGGGAATCAAGGAGCAGAGAAAGGGTGAATAAGGAAAGAGTGAGAGGAATGGGGAATGAAAGACTAGGGAGACCAGGTGGAGGGGGAGAAAACCTTGGAAATGAGGTTAGGTGTCGGTCAGAGTCTCTATGTCCTCTTGCAATGGCAGGGGGAAGAGCTGAAACTCGTCCTGCTGACCTGCTGTAGAGACTGATGCTCGCAGGCTCCCCACTGGTGTCAACTCTGCAATCCCTGTCCCAGAGCAGAGGAGCCAAGTAACCATGGAGGCCTGTCACAGAGAAGTTTCTAGACAGGAGGAACGCCTGACGTAGAAATGCCGCCTGTCCTGCCCCTCTGACCTGTGCACGATCAGGACAGGGAAGAATCGGGCATCGTGGTAGGTTGGGGGGTTCTCGTTGACAGCCAGCTGGCTGGAGTAGGAGCAGCACTGCTCATCCTGGCAGCCCCGGTCTGCAATGCTGCTGCTGCGGCTCCTCCAGAGGCCTGTCCTGTGGGAGCCATGGATGCGGCAGAGGGAGAAGCGGCTGGTGTTGAGGGAGAGGCGGGAGTTGCCGCTGCAGCTGTGGAAAGCGTGGCGTGAGAAGATGGAGGAGGTGCTGGAGGCACGGTTGCAGCGTTCACAGCCGTGGGCCGTTTCGCCGTACCGACACACCGTGTAGCTGTTGTAGGCCGGGGAGTTGGCCAGGTCCATGAGCATGGCCTCTGAGTAGCTGGGGATCAGCTGCCGGTTGGTGCAGATGTGCCACTCCAGCTCGGTGCTGTCCTGCGTGGTGTCCCGGGGCATGCGGTACCGGTACAAGGGCTCCTCCGCTGTCGTGGGTGCCGTGTACTCCAGGCCCAGCAGCTTTTCCACGTGGTAATGGACATAAGCAGTCCGATACTCTATGAGTACCCTGAGTGGCCACGAGATCATCAGGATAGCTGCCACCCAGAAAGCATAATGGGACACGTACCACGGGAGATGATCCGGGTCTCCATAGGCCATCATAAGCTCTTTAAAATCCACATTTTTGAGCTGCATGCCTTCCCTCACCTCCATGTAGTCATCTAGCCCCTCGATTTCCGTGAAGAAGTGAGCTCTCTGAGTCAGGTAAGAGTTCTCAGACTCAATATTAGCAAAGCTGAAGCACTTGGTGAACCTCAGCTTGGTGGCTGTATAGCTCTCCAAGCCCAGGAGCTCCTTGGAGATGTCCTTGTATCCACAGTGAGAGTAGTCAAACTCAGCTTCAGCCACGTGTGTGTTGACCCTCTCATGGTAGACCTGTGTGGTGGTGTAGGCATCACCGTTGCGGTACCGGGTCACCTGCCGGGTTCGCCGTACAAAGTGGTAGCTGATGGCCTTCCACCAGATGCATGGAGTGGCTTGCTGCATGCGGTTGATGCACTCATACACACTGTCGATGTCTGCCTTGTACTGCAGCTCCCTCTTGACGTGGCAGTGCCAGCACTCCACCAGGTACACCACATACAGCATGGAGAGGAAGGCCAGTGGGATATAAACATAGCCATCCGAGCACGGGCTGTCATGGTAGATCATAGACTTGCCTTTGAAGGAGCTATCGAAGCTGAGCTTGGTGACTCTGGCCAGCTGACACCAGGCCACTGCACCCAGGCAGCCATACATGAGGATGGAGAGGAGGAGGCATTTCCAGTGGGACTCTCGGCACATGCAAGCACTCAGGGACTGTTTCACGGGGCGTTGCTTCAATCACACCGCCGTGCAAGGGAAGAGAAAGACAAAGAGAGAGCGAGGAACCCATCAGTCACTCTGCTTTGCACAACACACACAGTGGCTGCTGCCTTCAAGGCTGTGTCTGGCTTTTCTCTCCACTGCCTGAGGACTGGGACACCACCCTACTTAATATAAATGTCAATATAAACAGAAACACCCTGCCAGGGACAGAAGGCTCTGGACAAAGCTCTTTCCTTGCTTCCTTCTGGCTCTGGGGATGGAGGTTGTTCATGCAGCAGTGACTCACTGTGCTCGCACCCTGGTCAGATGGGCACCTCTGCAGGGGCAAGATAGGGCCCCATCTCCTTCTCCCTGCCTGCAGCAGCATCATTTACACACCCTGCCATCTTCAGAGGTCAAGAGCGCTTCACAGCAGGTGAACAGCCAAAAGTGTGGGGCTGTGGAATTGCCCCTTTGCTTTGCGAGTGCCCCGTGCCTAAGTTCCCACATGCTGCTGCTGGGGAGGCTCGGGAGCAGTGTCTGTCGCAGAGCTGCAGCTCCACAGGTTGTGCCAGCACAGGAGGACCAGCACTTCACGCAGCTAAAGCTGCTGCCTGACTCAGAGCTGACTCACATCCAACCCTGAAACCTACCAAATGATCGACACCATTTTCTTGGAGATGAGCCATCGGGAAAATGACTAGATTCAAGCACATTTAGTTGAAAAAATTGTCAAGATTACAGCACGATGCAGCATTGCTTCAGGCTGGTTAGTCTAGCTCTGACCTAAAATACTTGAAAGCTTCAGTGTTGAAGCTAAGGGTGTATGCGTGAATATTTAAAACAGCTCATCCCTCTCCTTCAAGTCCCAAAAGTCAGGCTGGGAGCAGAGCTGGGTTCACACTCCTGCACTCCCACTTGGTCCCCTGAGAGGGCATGATTGCAGTCCTTACCCCAGCGCTGGTGCAGTGAATCAGCTGCATTGTCATGCAATGTTCAGCTATAAAGAAAAATGCCAAATGAAGCCAAGCAGCCAGTGGAAACAGAGTTGTGTCCCTGCAAAGAGCAGCAGCAGCAGGAGTTACACCACTGGCTGGCAGCTGTCTGTCTGTAGAGAGTGCGTGAAGAGAGACTCCCAGTGTCCTAGCAGGTAATGAGGAGGGCTGTTTGCATCCCTTCTGTCACTGCCGTCCTCTGCCCCTCTCCTAACTGAGGAAATGACAGTGAGAAAGCAGATACACACTGATACTCATGCATCATCATGCCCTCTGCCGAGCCTGATTTCATGCAAAAATAGAAGCACACTGTTACTCCTTCTCCCAAGGGGCCACCTCTAATGTATCAAACTGCTCCACAGATGCCAACAGATGCTAGGTTCAGGAAATGTCTTCTCCTTCTTTCTCCATAGATAAATTTCTCCTCCAGTAAAACTTATCTTGGACTTACAGCAGTTAGGATTCAGTAAGCGATCTTGAACCAGCAAGGAATTTAAGGAGCAGCATCTTATAACTCAGGAAATAATAGCATGGCACCACTGGAAAGAGGAGTTTGCTGTCTTCTCAGTGAGATGGAAACATTAGCATCTAACTTTGCAGGGCTGTAGGGTCAGATTTAATACTGCTTTGCCTTTTTTTTTTTTCTGAGACAGAGAACCACTTCTAAGTAACCATAGAGGGTTTTACAACTTGCTGTGAACACTGCAAAACTAGATTTCATGGGGTTTGGTTTTGATTTCATAGCTTTTAATCTGACACTGCGTAAGTGCAGAATAATTTTATTGATTTTAGGAAGCTACACCAGTATACACTTGCAGGGACTTAGGGCAGAACCTGGCCCCTGATAATTCCTGATGCATCCAGAAGATCTGTAGAGAATTTATATTCTTGTCTCAAAACTTTGGTATGTGCGCATGTGTCAGAATAAAGTATAATTATTCTGGGCTGTATTCTGGCTTCTGTATTCTCTTTACAGCAGCTGAAACAGATGTAGAGAATCTAAGTGGATTATAAAGTACAGGGTACATAACTTCTGTAGGTAGGGCAGTGCAAAAAACTCGGTATTAGTAAGAATAAGGCTGTTTTTCTTAGCCTTTTGCAGGAAACTTAGAGGAAAGCCACAAGGTGGCTTCAGGCAGTCCCTAAATCAGCTAAAAAACAACTAGAGAAGTTTTGGGAGTGAATCCCCTATGTGCAGTCTATGTGCAGTCACGGAGAGTTTCATCTCTTGAAACTCTTGTCAAACGCCCACTGCTCAGTCTCAGTGTGGTTACTGCCCCACTGTAGGCTTCTGCCCTAGCTGTACACTGGACCCCAGGTCAGAGCCCCAGGCTCTCCTGACTCATGGGAAATCCACTGGAAATTACTGACTTTTATTCTTTGTCTCTTCTTGACATGAAACTCGTTTTTAAGTTCTATAGCAACGCAAAAATATAAATTGTAATGAAGAATGGCAAAGCTCTATCCTTTTTTTTTTTCCCTGGAGGTTTTCCGAGGTGAAGAAAACTCTAAACATTAACATCTCTCTACTCCAGGCCCTGAGACTCTGCAGCAGGACAATAACCTAACACATGAATTTGTGTTCACATTCAGGCCTCCGCAAGTACCTCTCATTTAAAATCGCTTATGGTTCACACAGTGAAGAGTGCCAGTGGACCCACCAAAAATGCCCAGCAGTCAGTTTTAATGCCAGGTGAGTGCTTAAGTTGTGCATGCAGCTCCAGGAACCCCATTTTCTCCTATGACTTGTTGGAAGTGCTGTCAGCCTGGCCCTGGGCACAGCCAGGCAACAAGGCCGTCCCATGCCAGTTAGGGCACTTTTTGCCAAAGGTACTGCAATCCCACCTTCCCTTTATCTCACTTGCCTTGACTAACAGCCTCTCTGTGGTCCAGCCTACAACCCACAGGCTGGCTTCTGCCCAAGGGGTGGTTCAACCAGCCCTGCTGGTTAGGGCTATCAGAGGCCATATCAGAGTGGGCAAATGCCTCCTAATGTGCTTATCTCTGTGAAATGCCATCTCCCCTTTGGCGGATGAGATAGCTCTGATTCCACCAGTCCTAGAGCAGCCTCCAGCTGGGTTGGCAGTAGCTCAGAGGTTTGCAGGTCCAAGATGACATATCTGTATGCATCCTCTGGAGGCACTTCAAAAATGGCCTTCAACCCACTGCACTGAAAGGGCTGGATCAGCCCAAGACAGATTTTCTCCACTGTTCTCACTGCAGCCTGCAAAAAAGGCAGCTTCTCTCCTCTTTGCATTAGTGAAGACACGCAGCCATAGAGCCCACTGCCACATCTGATTCACACACCTACCAGTCCAGTTCAACAGGGCCTTCATGTTCAAAACCCTTTGGTAAAATACACAAGTTTTTTCACCTATCTTTTCTGACCCACTGTGTCATTCCTGCTGTTGTTCCTACACAAATCCCAGTCTCTGCAGGTCTTCAGTTATAAAAGCATCTCTCATCCAGGGTCTACCCCCACAGCTGTCCTGCCTATTTCAAATTCTGACCATGTTCATCTGGCCTGTAACCCCCTATTTCTCCTTCCCTTTGCTGAAATAATTATCGAACACAATTATACTATTAGAAACACTGTAAGAAAGAAATGAAATAGAACATAATTACAATAGAAGTATCAGACATTCAAAAATCTAATAAGGAAATATATATTTTCATCTGTCTCTGCATAACAAATTCATTAATATGTTAAACCAGTGGCTCCCAGACTTTATTAATTAACATACCACCTTCTTACAAGAATGATGTTTGTGGTACTCTGTGGAATTTTCTCCTTCTCGTGCATAGTGTTTCAGATTGAAACAGGGCAAGCTTGTATTTCTGGATGAGTACAAGAAATGCTTAAGGAAACTAATAATTTCCATGATAACTCGGGCTAGCCAGTGAACAGGAGCTGCATCCTTTGAGGAATGCTGTGGCATCTGTGTTGTTCTGATGTGGAATAAAAGCATAACCCCTGGAAAATCTTCAGAGAGAAACATAATTGAAGAAAGCAAAGACAGAGAGCCTGACAGAAAGCCAGAGCCAAATAGAGACTAGAATAGATGGAGGCTCAGTTGCCAGGCACTTTGTCCGCCAGCTAGGACTGAAAGGCTTAGTTTTCTACCCCAAACCAAGAGAGATGTCCTCCCTCTCCTGCTTGTGAGGGGCTTTGCTTTGGGCTTTGCTTCCAGCATTGACCTGAGAAACATCCTGACAGATTAAATGAGGCACAGGCTGCCCACAGAAGTTGTGGATGACCCATCACTGGAAGCGTTTGGATGGGCTTTGAGCAACCTGGTCTAGTGCAACATGTCTCTGTCCATGGCAGGGGGCTGGAACAAGGGACCTTTGAAGGTCCCGTCTAACTCAAACTGTTCTGTGATTCTACAGCCACGTACTGTGAAGAGGAATGGATTTGTCAAATCAAATGTTTCATCCAAAAGGTCGCAACCTGCTCTGATGACAGTACAAATTGTAAAAATATCCTGTTTTGGATGGAATGCCATGAAGCAGCACCGCTGAGCTGTCAGTATCACTGTTTATGAATTTCAAGTTGTGTTAAATACACATGTTGTAAACAACATCTTGCTAGGCTCTGGCATGCTGCTGAACTGCTTTCAGAGGCCTCTCTTCTCATTGCACTTGACTGGATTGGAAACTTTTACTGAAACTATCCATAATCACATGCCAAAATTCACACTTAAAAACAGTAACCAAAAAATATTTTCCAAATTCTTTGGTAGATCTCAGCATGAATGAGCAAAATGCCATGAGAGAGAGGTGGCATGTTTAGGGAGGGTCGTGGGTGCCTGTGCTGTGAACCTTGTGGAGAGTGACAGGGTTTAGGGATAGCCTGCCCTGAGCTGTCCCTGGCCCCAGGCAGTCAGTCAGCCCCACAGCGCTGCTCTGTGATTTTTTTGGCCTATCATTTCCAGAAAGCTCAGACAGAGCAAAGGACCTGTGTACCACTCACTCAGCTCCATATGGTCTGTTTGCTGACTGGTGGTGTGGAGCATTCTGATGTCGCAGTTGGAGACGAAAGAAGCACGCAGACTCAATGCATGAGAAATTCTATTACAGGAATGAAAACATCGAAAGACTGCAAAACTCAGGGCGACATTCTGAGACACTAAAATGATAGATGCTATTTAATTTGTGGCCTCAGTTACTGGAAAATAGTCTGGAAGGCCCCAACTGCTGATGGAGAACTGGAATTTCAACTGACACCTGTAGCAGACAGGAGTTTCCAGGCTGGCAACATTTCGATTATTTCTCCTTTAAGAAACTCAGTTTGCAAATGATGGAACATCCAGGCAGTGGCTGAAAGGGCAACTGCCTTTAAAGGCACCCTCTGATGGCAGATGCCCAAGATCAAAAGCACGTTTGCAAGGGCTGAGGTGGAGCCTCCTTTGCACAGGCATACCCACCCAGCTCCTCCTGGCTCAACAGCAGCCAGGTCAGGTTCTGGCTGCAGCAACCATAATTAAAACCATTCAACCGTGCTCCGTGTTGCAGGAGCGTCCAGATTTGGGCTGTTAATCTTGCCTAGTGTAAAAGGGTGGAGAGAGAGGTGAGGGGGTGCGAACAGTCTGGCACATCCCCTGCTTAACATCTGGAACTGAGCGTGCTCTGGTGGCAGGAGCAAAGGTCTGGTGGCCAGGGTTTTGACCTCTGACCCATCCCCTGACTCTTCACAAGTGACCAGATTTAAGACACTGGTAGGTAAATTGTAGCTGGTAACCACTCTAAGTGAGACTGAAAGTGACTGCACTGGGGGTGGCCAAGAATGAAAAAAAAATTACTTTGCCTCAAACTCTGATTTTTCTTTAAAAGGCATATTCAAAATGTAACACTGATGCTAAAGAATGAGAATAACACATTTCTGGATAAGCAAATTGTGCTTCTGACTCTAGGTCCCTTTCTCTTGATGGGTACACAGAACAAATTAATTCCTCACGGCACAAGTCAAAGTGGTCTGGCTATCCTCATTCTTCTAAAGGAGCTCCCCACATTGCAGGAGGAGGAAGAGCCACACTCAGAGAAGCCCATCCAGACTGATTCCACCAGCCCAGGTTTTTGATTGCCTAACCTGAAACTCTGGTGCCTCTGTTTTGCCAATGTTGGCTCACCGCTTTTGCTGGCCTCTGGATACAAGCATGCCTGATAGCAGGACTCACCCCACAGCCAGCCACTAGTGGCAGGGGTTCTTATTAGAGAATAAACAACTAGACAGTTCTTCAGCCCTTACAGGTAGTCACAGAAATTTCTCCTACCAACTCTACATGGTTATGCTGGGTCAGGAAGGTTCAGCTTATATCACAACCCAATTTACATCCTTCTTAAGTCTGTACCTTGCAAGTAAATACAGGACTTCAGCACTTATTTCAACTGGCATCATACCAAAACATAAAAGAACCTTCCATTCCTACTCATTCCCCCTATCTTCAAGGGTTGCATTAGTAGATTTCTGCCCAGCAACATCCCAGGAGTTCATGTTCAACCTCTCACTCATTTGGCTCCTAGGTATTTTTTGAGTCACTGTTTCTGAGGGCAACTGAAAAGTTGGCCGCACTCTCCACCCTGAAATGTGTAACTTCAGATTTGGCTTTGGACTGAGTAAATTATCAAATGAAGGAGATTTAAATTATCAAATGAAGGAGATTCCTAAAGAGAACTGTGCTCATCTCATCATTACAGACCTGCCTGCTAATGTTTGTGCCAACTGTAAATGTTACCAGCAGTGATCTTATGCCTAATTCCAGTGAACAGTGTCAAATCTGGTAATTATTCCTGCAGAACTCTGCCAGTCTAATGGCTAAATACCCCATTAACTTATACAAGACAACTGTTTTCACAAAGCTAAGTGTCAATCACAAAAACAAGGCTGTAAGCATTATGTGGACGCTGAGGTGCTCCTCACATTTCCAGTGCTCACTGCCAGGAATAATTCCATGAGCAGTTCTGCATACAATACTAAGAGAAACCCTCCCAAAGCTTCAGTAGAGCACATTATCACCTAGCTTGCTGTTACTGTATGACCTTCATCAGTAGCTGTATTTTACTCCAGAAGTAGCTGTGTAGCAGTGTGGCTTGAAGCATCTCTCAGCTGCCTCAGTAGTGCTCATGGCATGCAAATGGTTACGGTGACACTAAACAAACTCTTGTTTCGTTCCCTGCAGATTTTGAGTGGCACAATAAGCTTGAACTGAAAGTTGCCAAACTGAAACCAACAGAAGGGGGAGAAATAGCCTGTGATGCCTAAAGGAAATACACCAAATTAATTTGGAGTCACGTTCTTTAAACATTTGATCTATAATTTTGCCTTATCCTTGCTATTTCTCCATATGTGTCCATTGACAAAATGACTTTTTCCTCTTCTGTCAGACTTTATTCTTCAGTCTCCTTGAAAACTCCAGCATGAGCTGTATAAGCAGAAAATATGCTGCTGCAGCATGAATTTATTCTGTTTGTTTTGCGGACAGTTTGGGGCCCAAGCTTGATTGTCTGTGCCTGGTTCACAGACAGGTACCTGTGTTCCCCAATTTCAAAAGCATTAAAAGTCTCCTTTGGGGAAATCATGTCAAAAGCATTTCCTGTCCTTTTAAATCCCACATGCCTTTGTCCTTGGTGGCTGACCTCAAGAGCTGCAAATCTGCCGAAGGAAAATGCTATCACGTCTGAAATGAAAGAATGAGAGAAAACAGAGGGTAGCAAAAACGTGGCCTGAATGGAATTAGAGAAATGAAGGGGAAACATGGAAGGTGGGAAGAAGTGAAAAAGGGAAAAGGACAGCCAGGACACGCTCCAAATGCCAGTGCCACTGAGACAGGGGAAGGGTGCTGGCAGGTGAGGATAGAGACCAGCCAGCCTGGGCAGAGGCAGGAGGGCATCAGGCCCAGAGAAAGGACCTGGGTGAAGATTAACAGAAGAAATACCAAAGCACCCTATGAGCCAGCAGTTATCCTGGCCCATCCATGACCTGGGAAAGCAGATACTCCTGAATGGCTGCTTTCTCACTGCTGGGAACTTCTCCAAAAAACAGACCTGTGCCCCCCTCTCCTGCCCACAGCCTGGGGGGTAGGATAGGGCTGTGATAAATCGGACCAGAGATTCCCACAGAGATGACAGCATGTTGCAGGGCCAATGCTGCAGCTGTGTCTCAGCAGGATGTGGCATCACAGCATGCTCCTGCTCTCTGCCAAACCTGGCTTTGGGGCTACAAGGTGACTTTACTGTCTTCAACAACATAACGACCCCACATCTTGGGATTACTCAAGTAAGCAAGGAGTTAATATTGTATTTTTCCCCCTCCTATTTAGCAAGAATAATCTTCCTGTCCATGGGGAAGAAGGAGTGGGGGAAACACTGACAGAGGACTGCAAAAAAAGAGATAAAATCAGATAAGAAAGAAGAAAAAATGATGGATAAATAAACACCAGTCATAACTGAATTTGCCTCTGTGGATTTATGCTTGTGATTAATATATCTCAGTGAGATACTTGAGAGGGAAAGAGTAATCAATAACCACAAGTCATACACTTTGGCAGGTGGTGACCAAAGTCTGGATGAAAGCAGAGTTTGTCTCTAACTATGACAGACTCCGAAATCTTGGTCAAGACAGGGCAGGGGAAAATGTTCCACCTCCTGATAGCAGGACAACACAGAGAGGACCACTGAGTCCTTGCTAGACAAGCCCTAGGCTGTGCCGTTAATCAGAACTGAGGAGAGCCCTGACACCAGGACCAGCCTCTGGCGCTGAAAAAGGCTTCACCACTTCTGCAGTGGACAGGGATGATGCAAGAACAAGGAGATTTCTATCCAGTGTCCCCAAGTAGCCACAACAGATGTGGGTGCAGCTATCATCTTCCAGCTCCTGAGGTGATCCTGCTGGAAGACCAGCCTAAGTCTGGGGTGACCAGGGAAATTACAGTTGCAGGAAAAGTGCAACTTCTCACTGCTTTCCAGGGCTAAATGAACTCCTAGGTCAGATGCTCATTAGTACAGTGAGGAAGGAGCCTGACAGGCTGTGCTAGCCCAGACGGTGGTGTAATGGTGCTCCTCCACCATCTGACCCAATCTGGACACTGCATGGGGTATCAGCAATAAGGCCTGGTAAGGAGAAAGGGAGATATTACAACAGTCATCTCATCAATCCCCTCCTGGGGAGCCTGAAACAAAATGCCTCCTGCCATCCATCTCGAATGGCAAGAAGCCCATTACCCCTAGCTCCTGCTGAGCCAGTAGCAAGGAAAGGGAAATATAAGGGATAGAAGGCAACAAAAAAAAGCCATTTTGCACTAAAGATAATCTCCCTCCAGTTCTTGAATACATAGCAGATTGGTTGCTGCACATCTATTTGCTCGTCTGCCACGAAACTCCTGTGAGAATAAAAACGTTCTGCAGGCGGGGGCCATGATGTCAATGCATAGCAGAAATGCTGTTACTAGGTTTGAAAATAAGAACCTGCATCATGCACTCCACGTGTTTGCAGCGTCACTGGCTCAGGCGTTTGCTTTGGCAACTGCCCTCCTGTGGTGAGCAGGGATCGCCTAGTTTCTCATTGTTTAAATCCCTGCAGAGACATAATCTCCTCCTTCCATCAACGGAGCTGTCGGGGGAATACCTCAGGGTAGGCAGGTGGACAAAATGGTGGCATTAAATCCTTTCGGCAGCAGAGCCCATTGCAGCACAAGTCAGAACTATGAAAAGACACAAATCTTGCTGATCCACCTGAATTTCAGATGCTAGGACACCCCTGAAATACCATACAAAGACAGTCTGTTATTTCACACCAAGCATCCTCATGAATTCAAGCCAACATCTGAAGAGGAGGAAAGCAGAGGTCACGACAGAAGGAGCTACAGTACTCTAAAATGCCAGATTCAGGATTAGGTCCTGCAGGATAGTTCTGAGTTCTTCAAGCAGAAAAAAAGGAAATCCCAGAAATAAAAGACATTTGGATCCCCGCCAACACATATGCTGCTCATTGCAGCAGGATGGGAAAGCCACTCGTGACAATACACGGGTGCATATGTGATTGTTGTGAAGAATTTGGCCTTAAACACATCCATAAGTGATGCTTCCACACCCTGCTCCAAGGAAAACTGTGTAGTTGCATCTTCAGTGCCAAGGAATCCTAGCAACAAAATGGTCACCATTTACAAAATAGAAATTAGGGCTATTTTTGAGGCAGCTTTTTATAAGATCACCAAAATGCTGCACTAACAAAATTACTGCTTCCCCCCCAAATTGCTGATGTTGCTGCCACTGGCTTTAGACTCTGTACCAATAAAAAGAGCCTATTTGGAGGCAGAGGATTTTTCCCAGTAATGCCAATGCTGGGTATGAGTTCATCAGGAAAGGAAAGCTGGGGTTCAAGCTGCCTTAGAGCAAGACAGTAACTCCAAGAACAGGGTTTTTTTCTACATTTTAAGCACCCATCATACTTAGCTCATATTGCCTACTCCCCTGCCTTGAATAGTGGTGGTTTCTAGTAGACACGGGGTAAATTTTACAGGTATAAGGCTTACCTCAACACTTATCAGTTAACTGATAAAAGCATCACATAACCACAGGAAAGCTCTTGGGATGCAGTTCCCAGCCACTGCTGGATTAGTAAGGCAAAGCAAATGACATGAACCATAGATAGCTGTGCCACTTGGTATTTTGCAGCCTGCCTCATGCCTAGGCAGCTGCTTGCCCCCCACCACAGCCAGCTGCACTGCACGGAGGTGTCCAGGCAGGTGCCCTTGCCCCTGCTCTCACACTGCAGGGACATGCTATAAAAGGGCTGATGGCAGCATCCATCCATCTGTTCGTCCTGTGGCTGCAGAGTGGAGTGATCCTCAGCTGTGTGCTCCATCCTGTGAAAGCCAGACCCAGCTCCCTGCACCCTTGGCACACCGCCGGCAACACGGAAATACCACAGCCCCCGGGACCAGCCAGGTGCAGCTTGCTGACTGGTGCACTGCTGTTACCAGTGGCTTTGCTGAGATAAAGGGAAAATTGACACCAGTCAAGGGAAAACAGCAGGGATAGTGGGACCAGCTCCCACTGCTTCAGTCCTTGAGGGATGGGGACAGCAGGGAAGGGAGAAGGAGAGAGTAGCTACCTGCCAGCCTGTGCTTGTCCAAGTCTTAGCTGGGTTCATCAGGAATCCTGTAATATTTGCTTTGCTCCCACCTTTACACAGGAGATGCAGCTCCCCACGGGTGAGAGAGGAGCAAACAGGCAGAGGAAGCTAGCTGTGCTCCAGCAGGTGTGTGTTCTCCTGTGCTGTGCCCACCATCAGCCTGCAGCCCAGGATCTTAGTGCCATAGTCCAGTGGCGTATGGAAGCTTGTTCCTTCCCAGTCCCAGGTTCCTAGGGTCACTGGTGCTCTCCTCATCCTTGAGGATCATGTCCTGTGCCTTAAGTGTTCTCACCACTGCCACAGGTCTTGTGTCCTGCCCTTAGCCTCAATGTGGGTAAGTGAGGGACAGATCTGAAGCCAAGCTGGACAACAGCTATGGACCAGTTTCCCTGAGGGAAAAAGCAGAGAACCAGGAAAGATATCCTTGTCAGGAAGAAGCTGGAGGAGTGTTAGTTCCACACCAGTTCTCTAGTTTGCAGCCTAGTCATTGAATTACTGTTTAGAGACTTTGTAAATGAGAAAAATAGTTCAGGATTATGAATCCCTTTTAATCTTTGCTCAGTTTCTAAAGGAACACCTTGAGACTCAAGGATACAGAAACAACTCTCAAGTCCTCAGGAGAAATATGATCCAGGACTGATCCAAGCTCCAGTGAAGTCTGGGGAAGTCTTTCAAAGGGACCTGTGAAAGAAGGTTTGCCCAGAACCATGGTGTTTTATTTTTATTCTCCGTTATTTACAATGCCATCCCTATATCTAGCAAAACCAGAACAACATGGCTCTGTGATTTGAACTGTCAACTTTCCGCCTTCCCATGTGTGACTTCCTAGCCAGAGCCCTTGAACCACACCTCAGCAGAGGTAGTGCCAGCCCCACGGTGCTGGGCTGCTGCAGCTCAGGCTGTGGCCATGCCAGGTCCCTCATGCTGCTGAGCTGAGCATCCCTTGCAATAACACCCAGCCTCTACTGAGGCTTCAGCTGCTCTGCTAGATTTGGAGAGTTTGTTTAGCCATCTCTGCACCTTGCTGAACACAGCTGTGACCTCGGCGTTGTCAGGTTTTTACAATGGTGCTCCGGTTAATATAAGGGAGTATCCCAGCAGCTAATGCTTCCCTGGGAGAAACAAGTTTTTATTATAAATATCACTTCTCTCTCTCTCTTGCTTCTCTGTGACACATTCTGCAGCAATATGTGACAGCACAGCAGGTGAAAACTTCCCTGAAAATTCATTTAAAAACCTAATGGTTAAAAGGCATCCTGAGAGCCAGGACACCTGGCTTTTATTTCTTGCCTTGACTTTGACCCATGTCATGCTGTCAGCACACCTTCTTACTCCTCCTGAAGACACTGAAAAAATAGCACTTACAAAGTGATTTCACATGAACATTGCAGCAGCACACTCCAGGAAGGTACATCACCTGCACGTGAGTTGTTGCACCCTGCCACTGTGGGTACCAGGTGGTGGGAAGCAGAAGATTTAGCTCCTGCCCTGGCCTGCTGACAGGCAGTCCCCTGCAGAGAACCATGGAACACCTCAGGCCTGAAGACAGACCGTCATCCCCACCCTTTCAGCACATGCCCTCACTACACTCTTCTACCAGGTACTGGCACTTCTGCCTGGCCACCTCACCTCTAGGAAGCCATGAGGGAGTTGTTCTCTTTAATTTTGGTGTTTAGAGGACCCCTCATACCGGCAGGACTGTGCTACCACCCCTGCCCCCACGATGCTCTGTGCTCCCTCTGCCCATTGCAGGGTGGGGGAGATGGCATGGCTTATTCCTGTGGGCATGTTGTACGCCACAATTCTCAGGCCAGCTGCTAAGGGCAATCAATCACACGGGTATGAAGAAGGCCTCCAGCCATAAATCCATCACCACTAATCACTTCTCTCCCAAAGCCATGACCTGCAGAAGTCTCTGACTGATCCCATTCTTTTCCCTGGTAAGGTCAGGTTACTCAGACTCGACATTTGCCAGTCAATTACCTACTCTTGGCTTCCTTGCCAGGAGTGGGACCCTTTGTGACCTGTTCTTTGCCTTTGCTGTCAGCTCCTACCTTGCCAGGCCCTGCTGTCACCAGCTGGTGGCTGTTTCCAGCCCATCTTCCCTGAGGCCCAGTACCACCAGTCTTTCCTGAACAAGGCCTCTGCTGGCTGAATGCTGAACTGGGATGTGCGACACCTCAGCTGTATAGGAACAGCGCTTTGTGCGAGTTGGGATTCTCTGTACATTATTCACCTGATGTAAAACCATGGAGGTCAAAAGTTCACACATTTCAGAGGGTGTGAGCCCCCTCATCCTCTCCCAGTGGCATGCGTAGCACCTTGAGAGAGGCTGCCAGCTACATCAGACACCACTTCACAACCTTAACTCCACGCTGGGAAGGCTGCCAGCCTCCTGTGCCATGCACAGCCAGGCTCTTCCATCCTTCCCACTCGTCATCTGTCCTGCCTGTTTCAGGCAGGACACTTTTCTTCCTTGCTTTTACTGCAGGGGAGGTGTGCTGTGGGCAGAGCAGCCAGCACTCAGGGAGGAGCTGGCAGGGGTGGCTGTCAGAGGCAGCCTCAACCCCTGCCCTGCCCTGTGTGGTGCTGTTGGCAGAGACCTGTCCAGCTCCACTGCGGCAGCATCCTCACTGTAACACATGGGTGGCTCCCCTGTGCAGTGCTGCTGAAATGAAGCTGCCCCGTCAAGAGTTTTGGGGAGTTAACAGAACTGTTACAGCAACTGTGACCTCGAAAAGTTTCACTATGTGCTATTTTTAACTTCACAGGTCTTAAGCTCAGAGGAGCACAATGAATGATTGGAGTCTGAAAGTGAACTACATTTTCCTTTATTAGAACTTAAAAACTAATTAACTACTTAACCATACTTTATCCAAAAAGTAGAACTCATGAAAACTCAGACACAGCCTTATCTGCCGTGTTACAACAGTGTCACTGTAACAACTGAAGAGCCTCACAGTGCTTCTCATAGCTCAGCAGCCACTACTTTTGGCGTAAACTCCTGACAATGTGTTAGGATACAAAAAGAAACAAGCCCTACTCAACTACGGACTACTTGGGGATATTTTACTCATTTTACTCTCTGTTTCCACAAAGTCCCTGGTCACTGGCAATGATTTGAGCTATTTTCTTCCAAGGTGTAGAAACAGATGAGAGGAAGTAAAGTGCTCCATTCCCAGGGAGACGATACCTCCTACCTCACTCTTGCAATGGCTTGCACTGGTTGCAAAGTGTCCTTGGTATCCACACTTCCCTTCTTGAGGGAGATCATCTGCTGGGATCTCTAAAGTGAGAAAGGGAGAACAAGGAGAGTATTTGGGGCTTCCAAAAACTGTGCAGACCCATTGCTTTTCCACCAGTATCAGGTGACTGTCTGTCCACCTCAAAGAACAGCATTAGAAACCAAGTCTGAAGGGGACCTACCACCGAGTCATCTACTCTGTCCCTTTTCCCTGAAGTGACATGTACATACTTAACATCCATTTGCCTAAACTGTCCTTGTAACCCTCCAGTAGCAGAACTCCACAAGCTCTGCAGTTGCTACAGTCCAGTGCTTCACTGAGAAAACTCCCTTCCTGGGAAGCTCCCTTGCTGGAGGGATTAGAAAAGTCAGCCTGAAGGAACAATTCACTTCATTCTCAGCCACGGTGGTGAGGAGCAGAAGACTCTGCCTGTAGTGGCCCACAGAGCTGGAGCCCAGGCTGCCCTTCAGAGCTCAGATACATTCATTTAGTATTTCCTACCTATTCTTTCATTTAGTATTTCCTACCTATTCTTTTAAAACTCTTGACAGTTTCTCATGTGAAGTGCAGAGAAGACAGCCAACTCCAGGGCACCAGGAATAGACATGTGATCGGAAGATAAAAGTGGGACAACAAAAAGAACAAAAGCAGAAAATAGATGCAATGGCTCAGCATGGATTTTCTTATGACAGACTCTGCAATGCAAATACTGCCTGAAACTGCAGGATCATGAAAAATACTGCCACTCCTGATGGACTTTTTCCTTTGTCTCTGTGAGGGAAATAACTTGGAAAAAGGAATGAGGAAAACTCTTTGGTTTACATCTGCTGAATAAACCAAGGGCAGGAGCGGAAGAAAGGGGCCTGTCCTATTTGACCTTCATTCAAGAGTGGGAATATCATACACTTTGCCTTAAAAAGATAACTGTTCGGTCAATCATACTCACTTGGGATGGTGACAGCCTTCCACCAGGCTAACCAGCACCTGGCACTCAGGGGATTAGCTGAGCAGGTTTTTGCATGAGGTTTGGAAGAGCCGAGGACAAGGAAAAGCAGAGTTTCCCTTGGAATCACATCTCACATTTCCTGCCCTTCTCTGGGCATCAGTGTCTGTTGTTGTTGAGTGCATTGTGCAGCTTTTGAAGTGGGAGGTTTACAAGGATATAGTCCCCCTCTGGAGATTGATACTCCATGGTCTCTCCGCAGCTTTTGTTTAACCTGTCCTCCACCTGGGTACAACTCAGCCCATGGATGGGGACAATTTAAAGCCAACTGAGGTGAGAAAGGGAGTGTTATCAGGGCTTTATGCCTAGTGTTTTCAATGCCATAAAATAAGCCTTGACAAATAAAATATATGTTGGGGGAAAAGGATAAAAAAGCTGGATAATTAATGGAGTGAATGTCCCAAGCAGAGGGTGTCTCTCCAGTGGCACACTGAAGAGGAAAGGTCCCAGCTATGTTTTGACCTAACAGCCTGTAAAGCTGTAGCCTGCAAACAAGCACTATGTATGTTTTCTTAACTTGTAACACCCCTTTGGCATTGTTGTGACCACAAGTAGCACTTTACAAATTCGCCCCTGTTTCGCAGTGGCAACACGAGGCAAATGAGGCAGTTTTAAGTGGCCCCTCTTTTCTGCAAAATTTCCATCAGAAAGCCAATGACCATGGGTTTCAGGAACATTGACCCATAAGGTTTTCCCTTTTATTTAAATAGCTTAACTGATTACATTATGTCATACCCAATTTAAGTTCTTATATGGAAGAGAAGATAAAAACAGGCATGGACAACTGCTGTTTGACTTTGCCAGTACAGACAAGACAAATACATATTTCAAAATGTCAAGTGGCTGCTGCTTTCAGCTTTCTTCAGTGATTACTTGGCTTTGGAAACAAAAAATGAGGTTTGTACTCACCAGCTTTGTTTTCCTGAAAAAAACCCTCTTGATTTCCAGCTAAGTTTTAATGATTTAAATATTTAAGGCCATTTCCCTATTGAGGTATAAACTGTCAGAAATTAAAAAAAGTCACTATCAACTCTTTGGTGTAGGTACAGGCTGTCACAGTAACAATAAAAATAGCCAGCCTACTGCTTAACCAGGGCAGTACCGAGCAGCAGGTTCTGCTATTTCAGAGAGGAAAGCAAAGGCAAGTATCTCCAGAGAATCAATCTTCAGCAATAACTGCTGAAACATTCGGAAAAAGGAATCCTTTGCATACCCTCCTCTGAAAGATCTTGATTCCTCTTCACAAGAGTTAGTGGAATGGTAGAATCCTACACTAATAACAAAAGCACATCTGTTCCAGGACATTCAGCTCAAGAAATTAATGTTTCAGTAGGAAAAACCCAAACCAGAACACTGTCAGGTAATCTGAGGGCTTGCTCTGATATTCAACAAAGTCAGCAGGAAACCAATGTGGTCCTTGGCAGAAGAGGGCAATGGCCGAGGCAGGTAACTGAACTGAACTCCCCTTCGTGCTCCGCAGCTGCACCCTTGCTTGTCCTTTAAAAAAAAAAAACCTTAGACTTCAGACACATTCTCTGTTACTAGCTCAAGGTTGTATCTCACATTGATTTAATATCTAATAAAGGCAATTTCAGTCTTTTTTACCATTTAGGTCCATGCATTTGGTCTAAGTGAAAGGCATGACAAGGCTTAACAGAGGAGGCCATGAAATGCCCATTTAATACCAATACAGGGCATTTACATGCAACTGCGGGCCTAGGTGCAAAAGGACTATTTACATGGTGACAGGAAGGCATGAGGAAAGACCAACATTGTAGGACTGCAGCGTTAAGGTATCACAGGCATTTGAGATACAGACTCAAATGTGCAAATTATTGTGTTGAAACAGAAGAAAAACTGAGAACAGGATGAATGAAGCAAGATACAGATAGTGCTTAGCAGAGAGATCAACTGCTTTCATGTCTACAAACAGCTTAGATGTTTTTATGGCGGACTTAATACATTGGAAAGCCTTCAGTAGCTCCTGGTCCTAGACCAAATAAATCAAAAGATCCCTTCCAGCATTAAATATCTATTGATCATCTGCAGGGCTGTAATTACATTGGTGTGCTCTACTGCTGGAACACCAGCTGTATCCTGGATCCAGCCACAGCTCTTCATGGTGAACTGTCGCATGTGTTTAAAAAGCAATCAAACAGGACAAAACCCTAATTTTCACCCATGGATGATAGTTTTTTCAACCTGAGCTGTAAAGTCAATTCTCAATTATAGGTAGTTTAAAAACTGCTGTCTGGTTTTAGGCAAAGTATCCTGCAGCTTCACATAGGCTTTGTTGAGGCTACTGGATTTTGACTAGGGGATTATGCGACTGTCAGTGAGCCATGGGACCTGTTAACAAAAGCTTTAAGCAGTCTAACTGCACACATCAATGTTCCAGGGCTGCTTTCACTTCTGTTTTCAATTTTCTCTGCCTGTTTTAAGGCTGCTCTCTGCATTCCTAGGAGCACGTACATTTGTTTTAAACTCCATATTATGAAGAAAGTTCACACACTTCCATGAACTGCACATGGATTACATGATGTAAATGGCAGACCTGTCAAAACTGCTGGAAGCAAAGGCTACATTAGGCATAGAAGAAAATCCCAGGTATTTCTAAAACAGGACAGCTTGCTGTCCCAAGTGTGCAGGATAGCACACATACATTGTCACCTACTGTCACACAGCCCTGCAGTTCTGTCTGGCCAATACCTTGTGGCTCAGGATTCTGTGTCAACACTCAGACATATCCATTATTCCCTCTCTATGATGTGCAAGGCCACAGTAAGCGCTTCACAGATGACGTGAAAAAACGTATCACATTGTATTTTCTCCACTGTTTTCTGTTGCAGATTAGGCAACAAGAGTGCCAAGGCCCCAAGGGAAAAGGAGAGGCATGACCTCCTCCTTTGCCCCCAAACACCTGAAAGCCACAGAGCTCCAGAATGCAAGCCCCTTCTCACGCTCCGTGCGCCCCTCTGGCCACCTCCACCAGCACCTCGCAGAGCTGCAGTCTCCTTGACCATTTCACAAGTCCCAGGGAAGAGGTAGGCTCTCCTAGGCCAAACCCCAAGGGGCTCATTCAGGCAAACTTCCACTGGGCAGGCCCCCTCTCGCCCCCGCTGCATCGTTTCGGTGCGGAGCCGCTGGCCCAGCCGCCGCCCCGAGCCCGGCGGCCGGCGCAGGGCTGGGCGCCGGGGGCGCGTCGGTAAAACCCCGCGAGCAGCGGCCGCCGGGCTGCGG
>VZTE01004638.1:0-12531 GCA_013397775.1 Eulacestoma nigropectus | reverse complement strand
GGAGGAGGAGGAGGAGGAGGAGGAGGAAGGCTGCTCCGCGGAAGCGCTCCCTCACGGAGCAGCTCGACGATGCCTCGCTCCCTCCCTGGTCGCTGGACCTGCGCACCGGGGGCGGAGGGCAGCGCTCTCGGGACGGAGCTCTGGGGCTGCCCCCGCACCCCGGCCCTGCTGCCCACCTTCACCTCCTTTTTCTCGGAGGAGTAGCTGGCAGAAGAAATGGAGGCACTCAGCTGCTCCTGCCCCTTCCTACCCTCCCTGCGGCCTGAGCCTCTCCTCTGGCTTAATCTGCCTCCTGCACAGGTCTTCCCCCACAGCTGCAGCCTCCGGCAAACTCCCTGCCCTGGCAATATTTCTTCCTTCTGCTTGCATCCTGTGCTCAGCGCATCCAGTCATGATTGGCTCTCCTGCTGATCAGGACTGGTGTACTGCACCATCTTACCTTGGCATGTTTGCTTCATGTTTCATTACACTCTTGTGAGGCTCATCTCATTTGATCCATTTCTCTCTCTGTGCCCTAGAGCAGCATATATTTTAAATCCTTCATAAAAATCTTGCAAACAGGCAAGTGAACACTCTTGAAGCATCAACCTTCACTTTAATATTCATACTTCAACTCCTGTCACAACATGCTTGCTGCTTTTTCAGGCACGCTGTTCTGGAAAGCACCACTCCAGTTTCAAGGCACTCAGGCTGCATAAGAGATTGTTTAGAAGGACTGTAGAGCAGAGAATGGTTCTTGGTGTGTGAATGCATAAAGCAAAAAACCCCAGAAGTTGGATTTTCTAAAAGTATTGGGTTCTGCTAAATCTGAATTTTAGGATATTCATTGCATTGGAGAAGCCTTGGCTGATGCTGGATTGAGAAACCTACCTATTCTTGGGGGTGCAAGATGTCCATGAGAGACAATCAACAAACTCCCTTTGCCTCACATATCTCTGGCTTACACTGCAGAGCAGCAACTGCCACTGTAGCTACAGATACACGTGCCTTGTCCTCCCCCGATGACATCTCCTCCTGGCAGAAATGGCATTTGTTTGGCTGCATCCAATATATATGTCCAAAGTAGTCTGGCTTTTACTTCTCTCACACCTGGAGAGGAGGTGTGAGATGCACAGTGGAAGGGACTACAATGCAGGTTTATAAACCACATGAAAATGCACATTTAAAATGCTTGATTTCCTTTCTGTAAGTGGTACAATGGGAAATCTCTGGAGGATCAGCAGATGGGCAGGGAGTGGGTCACATCTAGGACACAGAAAGGAGCCAAAAAGAATGCATAAGGAGTGCCTGTGACATACCCACTAAGATGTATAGAGCAAGACAGATATTAAAAGTGTTCTGCCTTGTCAGCTCATGTTCGTCTAGGTGGCTTTAGTGACCCTTAAATATGCTATGGAATGGGTGCTGGGGCATGATGAGGTGTTGTGGTTAGAAGGGAAATGTGCCAAGCCAGAAAACTGTGCACTGAGAGACTGGGGATGAACTTTATTTTTGTGCCAAATTTCTATTTGTAAGGACTGTTTAAAAGCGCTAGTTAAAGGCAACATGAAGGGAAATAGAAAAAATGGGCTTTAGTGTATCACGAGGCAGCTGTGAAGAAGCATCCCCATTCAGTAAAGCAAAAGGGTTGAAAATTTTCAGAAGTTGGGGCCCCCATTTGGGTTGGAGGGAGAGGCTGTGCACCAAAAAGGTGTCAGCTTGGCAAGCCACTCAGCCCAGGAGTAAGAGCATCATATTCAAAAGCTGAGTCAGACAAGGACAGAAAACAAAGACCTGGCAGAGCTCAGCCTGTCAGATTTCTCTGCCATCCCAGCCCAAATGGTTGCTTTTATTTATTAAATACATCTAATACCCACTGGACTTCGGGGCTGCCTGAACAGCTTCATGAATTTATTTTCATTTCCACAGGCACTCTGTTTTTGATGTTAAATAAACTGTGATTTATTTCATCTAAACCAATCCTGATTGCTGTTTGGCTAACAGCTGCCAGCAGTCTCAACGACTGGCTAATTGGCCCTTCCACCTTTAAGAGATGAAGTTGTTTCTGAGGATATGTAGCCCTCAGTTGAATTCAGGCTTTCGATCTGGAAGGCACATGCATATACATCTTCCCACCTGCCATACCGTCAGAATTCTGCTGGTACCTGAAGTTAAAACATGGGAAAAAAGCCTAGAGATAAAAGAGATCTGGAGAAGGGAAAATGAAGGTTACTATCCCTGAGATTTAAGCTTTGGAAATGTCATTTCTCACCGGGTGTCTTTATGTCCACCTCTGTAGCTCCAGATTCAAGGTATCAATCTCTGTTATCAAGGTCGCCCTCACAAACTGAAGGAACAGGGCAAAAAAGGAAGCTTGAACTCCAGAGACTACTGCAAATCTATGCAAAGAAGCTCATTTTTTAATTTCAGAAATGCAGGAGATCAGTGTCCCTGCTATGAGATGCCTGAAGGGGCTATTTTTGTTCTTTAGAAGCTTTATACTCTATTCTAACACAGATTAATTATGAATATTTATGTATATAACACCAAAAACATGATAAGCAGTTTGCGGTCTGGCTTACAAAATATGTGTATCATATTGCAAAAATCAGCTCTCTCTTCTGGGATTTGTGCCTGGTCACTCAATCTTTCTAAACAGCCAGCAAGGAACAGAGACAACATGCATGTGTAGCTTTGCTGCCTCTATTCAGAGCAAGAAGAAACTGGTACAGTCAGGAACTACAGTTTGTGTCAGTTTAAGATCAGCACCCTGTCATTCAGAGCATGCCACTGTAAAAATGTTGATAATCCTTTCTCTGAGCTCAGCTGGGCCATTGCACTGACTTAGCAGGCAGAATTTTGCTCTGCTGTTTAGTGAGAGATGGCATTTGGGCTAAATTTGCAAAGAGCTGGTACCATTTTTAAGATATACCTGGAACCCTGGTATCTGTCTTTAAGATGAGACACATATAAAGATCCTGAGCATTTCTGGCCACCAAAACTTGCAGAGTACTTTATTGAAAAACTAAGCCTTCTGTTCCAGGGAGACTCCTACCCAGAAAATTGCAGTATGAGGGCTTCAAATTACATCTCTGCTGCTCCAAAAACAGCATAAATTAATATATGGTGTTAAGGAACTGCCACATACTGTCCCAAAGCTGACAGTAATGTAAAGACTATTTCCAATACAGATGGTTTGTTAGTTCACTTATGCAAATAGGCATATTGGAAGAGAGGAGCTATTGCTAAATATAAACTAAGTCTTACTGTCCTATGACTTGTATATGCTGCCAAAGAAATATGCAGACTATCTGTAAGGAGTAAATACAGTGATCTCAACAGGCTTTTAATATTAAAAAAAGTGTATTCCTAGTTAATAATAAGCTCTGCTTTTTAAAAATTACAAAATCAAACATCTATTGCAGTTACAAGTGTCATATCACTGTATCTATTTATGAGTCTGTGTAATCCAAAACATGTCTATTATCTTTTGCTAAACCTGTAAAGAGAGAACACTGTGTTGCTTCAATATTAACGCTCAGTGAAATATTTGTGAATCAAATTGTGGATATAGCAAAAGAGAATCTGTCTGGACCATTCACAAAATGAGCTTTGATATCCTTTTAGTAAGTAAAAGGCTGAAGGGAGACATCAATAATTTATTAGCACTTGGATTACATCCTCCAGTGCTTGTAGTTTGCTGCCTTCTTGGAGGAAAAGAGGACAAAGGAGATACTGGCTCTTAGGCTGTAAAGTCTTTGCATGCTCTTATCTGTTGGTGCTGACAAAGGATGCCGTATATCGAGGGGCATTTTGACAATGAGTGTGATGATCATAGCTCCAAGGATCACAGTGGGATGAACCACCAGCCTGTTGTCATGTGATGCCTTTCTAATTACCAGCATGAAATGAGCCATGTGGTATTGGCACCACCCTGGCACAAGGGCACCCCTGAGGTAAACAGCAGGCTTGGTGTCCTGAGGGGCCTGAGTTTTAACAGCCCATCTCTACACTTCAGGCTTTTTGCTTCCCTCCTGTTCTCTCAGATGTCTGTGCCCGGTCTCCTGCCATCTCTTTCCTGGTGGCAGTGATGCCTGTGCTCAATCTTTAGACTTAGAAACGTTACTGCCACATTGCGCAGATATGCCAGAATTTGCACTGACGTTCACTCTTTCCTTTCAGAATGAAATGTTCTCTCCTCTCATCTATTTCTCTGGCTTGTGTCTTTCAAATTTGCCACCTGTCTCCTATTTCTCTCTTTCCCTTATCTTACTCCTTCTGACATGCTATTTCCAATACCTGAACAATCACCACCCCCCCACAACTTGTTTCCCAGATTTTTCAACCTGTAAGTCCTGAGAAATCTTTCCTAGTTCTTTCCCACTGTCACCAAGACCTTCATCTTCCCTCACAGCATTCTCTTGAGTTGTTCCCAGGAAGCCACTTAGGAAAAAGCAAAGGTTATTCCTCTGCTGTATTGAAGCAGAATCCAACATCTCTTTTTTTCTGCTTCACCAACCTCCACTGATGGAGACAGAATAGATACTCTCAATCCCAGGTAGGACAGGAAGGGTCATGGGCAACCTGAGGGATCTGGATGTTCCTCTGCCCTTCTCTGTGCACAGGGGTGTTGTTTCCCGCAGGTGCTGACATTTCCTGTTCCAGGTGTGCTGAAGAGACCTGCACAAAACTGGACAGATGTTCTGAGAGACAGGCAGTAGCAAAATGTCATGTCTATGATAGTCCACCAGCATCCTCTGAGGCTGATACTTGCTGCTCATGTTGTTCCAAGCCTGAGCTGATGTACCCTGCTTTTCAGTGGGACTTGGTAGCTCAGCCTAATGCTAGCCAGGTTCTGTCCACAAACTGCTTTGGAGAAAAGGAGGACAAAATTCTTTTTAAAAATACTATGAAGACATATCAGTATTAATGGGGTGCTATGGCCAATCATGAGCAATTTGAGCCCCCAGATTCTTCCTCCACAACACTGAGGGGCTTTGTAAATCAAAGGGAATACCAATGAAAGAATATGTTTCCAATATTTTGTTATCTTGTATAGGAAAGAGAGGTTCTCAGGCACAGTGACTGACCAGAGGAGCAATCCTAGGCTAGGCAAATGACCAGCAGCTCCAAGCACCAAAATAACGCATGTGTGGCTGGAAGATAAAAAAACCTTTCATCCTTATCAAGAAATACCTAACTATCATGGACCTTGGTCAACTTCTTTCCCAAGTTGAACTCAGAAGCCCAAACCCATCCATTAACCTCCACAGCTCATGACTTCTGATGCAAAACAGCCATCTGGTCAAGTGTCGTTCCAGAGCCAAGTCGATAATTTGGAGAGTTACCAACATTTTCCCATGGGAAGAAAGCTGGGCAGTTGCTGCTGCTGTATGTCTCTAGAAGGCAGTCTGCCAGCACTCAGGGCTGTGGTCCAGTGCCAAGTAGACTTTTAAAAAGCATGGCCCTCAGTGACAAACCATAATGGAAAGGTGCAACACATGCACCTGAGCAATTAATGCTCCCACACGGTGACACTGAGCAAGCACTGCAGTGATCTCTGACATTTCTCCTGTAACTCTGCTACTGAAGAAAAGGGCTCTTAAATGTTGGTGTTGCTAATGGTATTACTTGCCACTAACAGGAGGGGGTTTCTCTGCCAGTGAGCCTTACTTTGGTCACTGTCATCTTCTTTGCTCCTTATTTAGGCAACTGAGAGATCACAATAGCTGTAAATACATCTGAAAATGAATTTAAAAAAACCCCAACCCACAACACTGAAGATAAATTGTTGTCAGGCAAAAAATAAGCATAAGAGAGTACCCTAGAAAGATCCCTACATGTCAGCCTGGTAGAAAAGCATGTACAGGTGAAGCTTTCTGCTGACTTCACTTCCATCACCAAATACCACCAGTGAGGCAATGGTCCTGTCCTGCTGCCATGCATACACCAAACCTCACAAGCACTGAGCCTCTGGCAATACAGGGTGCAAACTCCTATCCTGTGGAAGACTGGCAAAGTAATTTCTTCTATTTATATGGTGGCAACAGAATTTAAAAGTGATGCAGCACTATGCATCAGAGCCACCTCTAGGCATTAGATATCTCATGTGCTAACAATATAGTTCTGGTAGCTTCCTTAGAATACCTCTCTTCCAGGTATCTCTTCCATTTTGCTGAGCTGTCCTTTTGTTTCTCATTAGGCTGCTTGTCTCTCCCTACCAGAAAGCTGGGTGAAGCAGTGTGTTGCCATGTGAGAAGCAGAAATGCATGCCACCGGCACACTCCTCTGGAAACCCACAGCTTTTCACATCACTCCTAAGGAAATGGGAAACCTGCTCTGGCCTAATAAAGATTCATGGAAAAGTACTTAAGAAGACGAGGCACAGTTACCCATCACAGCCCTTTACGTTTCCAAAGATGAAGGTGAAAACCCAATTCTGTGTGATTCCAGTTAGTTCTGCCAGATCACTGAAATCATCAGGACATTGTGATCATCACTGTTAAAAACTCTTGGCAGATCTAGCTGCACTAGCACAGCTATTTAGAGTTGAGTACTTCAGGCTTGGGTCCGCTGGCAGTAGGAACTGCTACTGTGCAGGCATCTACATCAAATATTCACAGAATCATTGAACGCTTTGGGCTGGAAGGGACTTTAAAGATCATCTAGTTCCACCTGACCTTCCACAAGACCAGGTTGCTCAAAGCCTCATTCAACCTGGCCTTGAATACTTCCAGGGATGGGGCACCCACACCTTCTCTGGGCAACCTGTTCCAGTGCCTCACCACTCTCATCATGAATATTTTTTTCCTAATATCTAATCTAAACATATCTCCTGTCAGTTTAAAGCCATTTCCCCTTGTCCTATCACTACCTGCCCTCATAAAAGTCCCTCCCTAAATCAAGAGCATTGCGGAGGCCATGCTTTCTGTTCCCAAGGTGTGAGAGTTGAAGCCTGGGAGAGGTGAGCTTCCCATGGCGCTCCTTTCAGTATATACCCTGACTAGTACAGATAGGTTTTGGATAAAGCATGTACACATCACTCTCATCCTGTTCAGATGCAAAAGTATAAGGTTTTCCCCATGATACAACAGTATATAATCTGAAAAGAAGAAAGGAACAAATTCTAATGCCAACAAAACAGCTAGCTCTTCAGGAGATTTGCCATGGAGGGTAATCATGTGAGCATATCCAGTGCTTTAAACTGTCTCAAATTGCTTAAAGTCTCAGGCTTAGGCACTTTGACAGGCTTCCTTTAAAATCTATGACAGTGGATTTGAAAGCATTGACTACGTCACTCAGATTTTGTCAGACAGATCCCACAGCAGCAGCCAAGGGAGACACTGTCCTCAGCCCAGAGAAGCTGGATTTCAGAAATGTTGTTTTCCTCATTGATAGTAGGGACAGAGGGCATTGTCAGGCAGGGTCAGCTCAAGACCATTTTCATTTAAGCCTTCTGTGAAGCAGTGACTGTCAATGACAACGCATTCACCATCTGTGCAAATACGGATTTTCACCTGCAACACACTTCAGAGGCAGTGTCTGAATGACCTGACCTGAGAAATACATTTGCTTGACTGCCCATTCTAATTTCCACTGGATTCTATTCTCTAGAGTCCCAGCTGTACAGCGACTCACTTTTAACTGGGTTTTATTTGCATGTTGTAATGAGGAGAGGAGAACGCAGTATGACAGGGATACAATATACTGACTGAGCAAGAAATATCTGTATTTGCTGAAGAGGTGTGTGATTTCAGGATATTTTCATCTAGTCTAATAAAAATAGTATTTCTATAGAAACAACTGATGAAAGTAACAACAAAGAGGAAATCCCATGCTAACTGTCAAAAGGCAACATAATGTACAGCAGATGCATTACTAGTGATGAGAAAATACTCTGCTGTTTTGGGTTTTTAAAATACATAATCCTTCCCTCTCACTTATATGGTTAAATCACTTCACACTGAGCATGAATGTGTGCTTTTTATTGGTGAACAAGTAGAGATTTGATTTAAAATATCCCTGCTTCACCTAGTGCCAGGGATGCCCTCTACTCAGTGGGGTGTTGCCGTCACAGAATAGCACAGGTGACAACTTACTACTGAGCATTTTGTCCTACCAGACTCAACTCTTTTTTACAAGGACTACAAAATGAACAGCTAGAGTGGACAGCCGATAGATCAGGTACATGAACAGCAACAATCATGTTACAACATGAACTACATAACTGACTGAAGCCCCCACCCAACCAACCTAAGAGGGTGTGAAGGCGACCACATGGCAACCACTGGGTAACAGAACAGCGAACCCATGAAAAGCAGGAAGACCCCAGACCCTAATATTGCTATTGGTCCAGACTGTCATGTGAGGGACAAGGAGTTTAGATTGTAAGGGTACAACTGCCCAAGGATTTCTTTGTTCGGGGTCCCTCTTTTAAGGCACCTAGCTCAAGTTACCAGGTATAATGACTGATCTGTGCCAATAAATCTATCTGATGGAGAAAGGAGCCTAGTGTCAAAAATTTCTTTAACAAAAGCTAACACAAGTAAGATTTGTATCTTGGACTGATCCCTCATGATAATTTGTTTTCCATTCACCAGCAGACCTGCATGCTGCTCACCATGCTGTTCTCCAGCTGCTCTGTTCTCAACTTCAGTTTCTGTCTTCTGGGCAGAAGAATCATCTGCTTCCATGGTCACCTGCTTTTTAAACAACTCATCTTAATATTTATCATCTCTGCAGCACAGATAACACTGCTACATTTGCAGATTTACCTTTCTAATCCCACCAAGGCCACTGCCATATTGTTTTTGTTGTTCTGATCCCTTCCCTATTATAGTCCAATGAGAAAGCATTCAGCTGTAGGCACTCCAGCTTCTCTCTGCTTTGGAAGACCAAAACCATGTTTTAGAAAGTCATGTGAAACTGACTTGTGACAAGCTAGAAGAAGGGGATGAGAGAGATTTTCAAGGCATGTGAGAAGACTGACAATCTTTTAAAATCTCATAAAATATCTCTCGTTGAGTGAGGAATATTTGAGTTCACCACCAAAGACTCCAAGAGATGCACTGCTGGGAATTTCATTGCTAGAATCGCTTAGCAAATCCATGCAAGCATGTTGGTACTTATAATTTTATAGGATAAATATGAAGACACACAAGCATGATTTATTGATAGAGCATAAGCTATATATAGTGCCCTTAACTGTATTATTAAAACTGAAGGTAAATAATTAATGGAATGAAAGAAAGATACATACAGCTCTGGCAGTTTTGATGGGAAGCATTCCTGTCTTGCGGTAATTAAAACTGAATATATTCTGAGTGCATTTGTATGTCTTTCTGGCAAAAAAGATTATTTCCTCATTTCACCTGCATGCTAAGAGACACTGTGTGTGGCTGCAGAAGCTGTGCAGCCAGCGTGAGAGGAGTCAGGGAGGGAAAATGCTTCTGGCTGTCAGGCTTGAATGCCACCCCACACTCAGGGTAGGATTACCATCCACGGTGTTGACTATTTCTGTCTGGTTGACCCTCGGGGTAGTTTCAGACGAGATGTAACTCAAAGAACAAGTGTTAGTTTTGCCAAGTTCACGGCCGACCATGCCCATGAGAAGCATTTCAGAAAGGTACAGGCTGGATTCAGCAGTAAGCAAGAGACAAAGTTATTATGATTAGAATCAGAGGACTACTCAAGCAAAGCAAAATTCAGCTAGCAGTTGGTTATGGTCTCCATAGATATCTTTCCTGGCTTTGAGAGGAAAAGATGGGCTCAAAGCAGGCACTTTCATGACTCAGGCCATCTTGTTTAGTGAATTGACTCAGTTAAAGACAAGGAGAGTCAAATATCCTGTAACACCTTTAGGGTTTTTCACTGGATGAAGAGTCATTTATTCACACCATTTCCATGCTAACAACATTAGTGAGGTGAAAGTGACCTTATAACCAGTTGTTAAATTCCCTGGAATCAGAACCATAAGCAGTTGTCAGACAGTCTAAGCAGTCCCAGTGCTTCACCCAAACACATTCCAACGCAACCACTGCCATAGCCTCCCTGCCTTACTGTGCAGGTGGGAGAACTGAACTGTGTTCGTAGGGTCCATGGGAAATCATTCCCAAGTTCAGCCCCAGGAAAGCCTCAAAGTGGGAGAGAGAAGTCTTCTACTCGCACCACTGCATCTGCCCCACGCTTTTGTAAAACCAATGGTGCTCTGATGCCTGGTCTGAAGATGAGTAGTGCAACAACTAAAACCTTGGTTTCTCATTTTGCTTCAGTCAGAGGCACAATCTGTTGATTTTAACAGATTTTGGAGCAGCCCTACATGACCTTCACTGCTCCAGAAGCAAGGATACACAAAAGGCAACAAGGTGCCAAAGGACACATTTAATTTCCCACTTCAATCAGCCAGACCTGCGGTAGCAAGTGAGTCCTGGAGCCATCAGCATGGTGGGTGATTCCACATAAAAAGGATGAGAAGCTTCTGCTCTTGAAGTTTAATTGCAAGAAACCTGCACAATTATCTCAAAGTGTTTCTTGCATCCCAAACCAGCATAATTTGGGAACAACAATATTAAGTGGCAGATGGTGGTGGTAGGGTAGCAGTTATTTTCAGTGAAATGGAGAATTTGACACCCCACTTCTCAGCAGGCACTGCTATTCTTGAACTAGGTTTGACTTTAATATGATTCCTTTTGCTTCAGGGAGCACAAAGCAGAGCTCCACCAGCTGATGAACTGCAGTCTGGCAGGGCAGCATTGGAGAAGCACTCCAAACAATCTCGAGGTTCCCTTCTGCAAATCTCCAAAAGTAATTAAGAGCAGATCTATTTATTCCTCCTGCTAGGAGCATCTCTAAGTGCACCAGCTGTAACAGCAGTGACTGCTAAAACACTTCTGCCAGAATCATGTGTCTGACCATAAGGTTAGAATCATGGTCACTCTTGTTATGTAGTAAGCCTAATGGGGCATCTTCAAGTTGATTCCTACTTCAAGGAGTGCTCAACGACCTAAAGTAGTGCAGTTGTCAACTTTACCATGTCAGGAGCATGGCTGCTCATCAGAAGACATGAAGCTGAGGGAGATGTTTACTGCTCAGCATGTAAAAAATTGAAATTTTCATTTCAATTTTTTATGAGTTAATCACAGCCCTGTTTCCCTGACAAGGTAGTTAAGGCTGGCTTAACTGCTCACAGGATGAAGGATTAGCTTTGTTTCTATAGATATAAGCGCGTTCAATGATCATAATGGATAAAACTTGTTCCCGACTGTAATTCTGCTTTAGTATCACAGCTTTCTGAAGGGATAAAAACCCTCAGTGCTTCATTTCTTATGGCATCAGAGACCATCAGCCCAAGCCCCGGTGAGGATCTGTTCCTGTTCTCATGCTCAGAGAATTCATTTCCCAGGTAAAAAGGCTGAAAGTTGACCAAGCACTAAAATCAATAACCAGCATTGAAATCAAAGCTCCTGCAAGTTCCAACAGCTCTCTCATAGTTTCTAATAAAGCTTGACACGTATTACAAACGAGCAATCAGATGTGATAATAAATTACAGCCGTGTTCATAGAGCTTTATTATCTGCTCTCCCAAAGCACCTCCGGTCTCGGGCACGGCATACGATAATGCCAGGGCACAGCTCCGGCATTTACACGAACGCATTTCTGTGTGTGCGGAGAGCCGCTGTGGGATGCAGGTGGCCTGTGTAGGGACGCAAGGAAAACGCCCTGGGGAAGCTGCCTTGGGCCGCACAAGCCCAGGGCGAGCTCACAGCCGCGGCTCGGCGGCGGAACGTCCCTCCAGGAGCGGCGGGAGCGGGCGGAAGCAGCGGGCAGCCGTAACCACGGTGCCGGGAAACAGGGCCGTGATTAACGCGTCAAAAGCCGAAATGAAAATTCAATTAATTCAGCGGAGCTCCCCGCGAGCAGCGAGGGCCGGGCCGGCCCGACGGAAGTGACGGCGGCCGGGCGGAAGCGCCGCGGGGCAGGGCGGAAGTGCCGGCGGGAGCAGCGCGGTGCCGGCACAGGTGAGTGGCGGCCCGAGCTGCCGAGAGCAGCGGCCCAGCGAGGCAACGTTTGCCTCAAAGCTTAAACGCTGCGTCTGGAAAGCATTTGGGAGAGCACTGTGGACCTCCGTACTTTACGGTGTAAAGTAAACTCCGCTGGCTGTGACAGACTGGTGCTGCACTGGTGCTTAGGGTCCCTCAGTGTCATGACTGACCTTCCTGCCCAGGCTCACACTTAGACTGAAGTTGGTTCAGAAGTGGATCTTGGCCCTTGAAGCAACCTGTGGCTTTATTGCCTTCTGTGCTTTTGTGTTTTCTTTTAGTCTGACTGAGAGCTCTTGTCCCAACCACGCCGGTAAAACTTCCTGCAGAGCTGATGGGTTTTTTAGACAGTGGCCACAGCAGGACCAGTGCATGACAGAAAGTTCTTTTTCGAGACTTTTAGTATAGACAGGGTGTACAACAGCAGATGATAGTGTGGCCACATAACAGTCGTTATGTTGTGCAGTGTAGAAGTGCTCACGGACCTTGGGCAGCATTTCTGATCCCTTACCTG
>VZTE01004637.1:3543-26009 GCA_013397775.1 Eulacestoma nigropectus | reverse complement strand
GGGGACGCCGTGGGGCAGCGGGAGCGGCGCGGGCGTTTCCTTGGAGAAGGGGTTGGCGTGATCCACCGACGGCATGCGCGGAGGGACCGAGTGGTCCCTCGGGAAGAGGCCGCCGTGGTCCTTGGCGGGAGCGGGCGGGGGCACAGCGGGCGGCCCCACCGGGTCCCGCGGGAAGGGGCTCCCGTGCTCCAGGGGAGGCGGCGCGAGGGGCGGCGGCGGCGGCAGGTGGTGCTCGAAGGCGGGGCTGAAGTTGTTCGTTCGGAAGTTGTTGACGCTCTCCGGGAAGGGCGGCACGTGCTCCTTGTAGGGCGCTGGGAAGCCGCCAATGCTGGGCAGCTCCGAGGAGCCCGAGGGCCCGTTGTCGAAGGCGCTGCCGCCACTGCTCAGCTCGAACCAGCCCGCCCGGCTCCCCTCGCGCCCGTGGCCCCGGCTGCCCTTGCCCAGCACCCGGATGGACTCCACGGTCTGGATCGGCTCCCCCGACATGCCCCGGCTCGAGGCGTTGTGGTAGCCCAGCGTCTCGATGGGGGCCCCCTTCTCCTCGGTGCTGTCGGGCAGGTCCAGGCAGGAGGAGGAGACACGGGTCTCGATGCGGTAGTGCTCCTCCGGCGGCTGCGGCTCGCCCTTCACAGCCCCGGACAAGCTCCCCACCTCACCGGAGCCGCTTTTGGGAATCTGCCCAAAATGCTTCTCCTCCGAGGGCTTCCGGGAGGCGTTTTTGAGCATGTTCTTGAACTCAATGGTGGAGGTGGCAGAGATGGAGGAACCCAGGGGTTTGTCCCCGCCCGCCGCGGGTGGTCGGCCAGCGGGGCTGGGGAGGGCGTTCTGGGGGGAGAAGAGCGAGCGGTGGGGAAGCGCGTGGGGCGAGTCCGAGTATTGCTTCTGCGGGAGGCCGGGTTTGGGCAGGGTGTTGTGGTTGGAGTCCGGCGTGAAGAACACATCGTTCTTGCTGGGCGACGGGGACCCGTCCGAGGCCGAGTCCTTCCCCCTGCGGCCGTAGCTCCCGAACATCCCTGGCGACGAGGTCAGCGGCTCGCAGCTCTCACTCTGATCCAGGATAGACCTCATGGCTGGCGGGAAGGACGGCTTCACGCCGAACTCCTGCGACCGCTGACCGTAGCTAGACAGCACCGGCTGGTACTCCGCGGAATCTGGGAGTTTACTCGATTTCAGGATAGACTTGACCGGCTTCTTCTCCAGGTTCAGCATGGCCGAGGGCGGCGGCCCAGAGTAGTCGAAGTCGCGGTAATCCTCGTCTTCTCGGAAAGATGTGTCTGGGTAAAACTTCTCCTGCGAGGAGTCCATCAAGGAGGAGGGCATCTCCCTGCTGTCCGCGGGTGGCTTGTACAGGCTGGCCGGCGACTCTCTGCCAAGGCCGAAGGGCCGGTAGCCGTGCACGGAACTGGGAAGTTCTTGGGAATATCCATCATCCCGGCCCTGCAGAGGCGACCTCGTACTGCTGGGAGTCGAAGAACCGGGGCTCATGATTTTCGACAGCAGGGAGATCGTGTCGACGTTGCTCGACGTCGGCTTGTCCATCATCTCGTCCTGGGTGGGGGTCCCGCTGCGCTCGTCGCGCACCGGCGTCCCGTCCACGTTGTCCATGGAAGTGCTGGTGGGACCACGCTGGAAGTCAGAGGTGTGACTCTCCGTTGCCATGCTGGACCCCAAGCTGCTGAGGATGGGAATATTCAAGTTCAGGCCACTGAAGCCAGGATTTCCCTTCAGGAAATTGTGTATCTTCATCTCCAAGCTGGGAGAAGGGGGTTCTGATTCCAGCTTGGCTTTTGAAATTTCAGAGGATTGACCCAGTGAGGTTTCTGTTGGCAAAAGGGAGGAAGGACTGGTAGGGTGGGAACTGGAAAATCCCAGGGAATTGGTTGGTGGCTTAAAACCAGAGCTTGACAGTGCTGGGGTGTGTCCAACGGGAGCCTTATTGACTGAAGTGGAGGAAACCTCTGCGGTGGTCGAGTTTGGAGAATAACCAAAACTTTTGGCTATAAAGGACTGCGGATTGGAAGGAACATTCCTCCCCTTCATGCACGGCACGGTCGTGTTGGCTGGGGACGCCGAGGTGCTCTGCGAGGCGGGTTCTCCCGACTGAACGGCGTTTCCAGCCACGCTCTGCAGCAAGGACGACAGCCCTGGAAAACACAACTGCTGCATCAGGTACTGAGGGCAGAGGCAAATCACCCCCAGCCACTGCCGTGGGAAAGGCTCCTGTGCTTGCACCGAGGACGCCGTTCCGTAACACCCCCTCAGGCTCCAGCCACAAGGACTGGATTCTGCTGCACTGACAGAAGCACCCAGTGAGCTGCAACCTTCCGCCAGAGGCTTGGGGTTGATCTACAAATATAAATTACACCATCGGGTCGGGTGGGTAAGAGCTCGTCCTGGTCTGCAGCCAGGAGTGGGAAACCCTGCTCTGCTGGCCAGGTGACCCTGGCAAGGCGCCAGAGCAGGAGCGAAACCTCTGGGCAGCTTTCTGCACACAGAAAACACAGAGACCTCTCGGTCTCCTGTCCTGGTCAGGAGCCTCACAGGGAATGTTCCAGATACGTGTGCTTTGGGCACAGCACAAGCAGGAAGCACAGAGGAGTGACAGATCTCACTGTTCCGTGACACCCGTGCTACCTGAGAAACACCATCCACACGTACCAGAGATGTAAAACATTCCAATGAAGTTTTTCTCCCTCTGTTCTCACTTGAGGACAAGCAGAGCAGCACGTTTCAGCCTGGCCACTGCCCTCAAACACCTGCCAGCCCTCCCACAATGCCCACCCCAGTACCTTGCAGCGCCGGCGCCGTCTGAGTCTGGGTTTTGGAGAGAGCCGACAAAATGCTTTCCGGAGTTATCTCAACCTTGGAGAGAATATTTGCTAATGGATTCGAAGGAGCAGACGGGGCTCCCAGGACAGGAGTCTTGAGGCCACTAGTGAGAGCTGTAGGGCTGGTCGGCGTCCCTGGCGAAGGTCTCGAGGCGGGGCTCACACCTGGGGCGGGAGCACACACCACTCACCTGCGCTGCCCCGGCAACACACGAGCTTTGGACTCGGGTTCTCCACAGGCACAGCTGAGCACGAGCAAGGAGAGGCTCAGCACGCGACACTGCGTGCCAGAGACCGAGCCAGACCTCTGAGAGCGGTCGCCCACTCACGTTTATTTTGAGACAATTAAAGCTTTAAATGATCACCCAGCTCCGTCAGTGCCGGTGCCCGTGGCCCGGCTCAGCACTCACCTGTGCTCTTCATCACCGACGTCAGACTGCTCAGGATGGAGCTGATCTTGGCCAGGTCCACGTTGGCCAGGTTGGGTAAGGCGAGCGCCGGTGCCGGAGCGATGGGAGCTGCGCTCACCACCTTCGGAGCCGGGGGGGTCGGAGGGGCCGGGGCTGGCGCCGTCACCGTCCCCGAGGCTGTGCCGGCTGCAGCAGCTGATGGCACCGCTTTGGGGACACTCTCGGTCTTGGCGGGGGCCGGGACCAGGGCAGCCTGTTTGTCCTTCCTCTCCTCCACTGCAGCAGAGAGAGCAGAACAAGAGCAGAAAGGTCATTCGGTCCCCCAAAAAGACTCAGGGCACATCAGTTCTGATTCCCACAGATGTAAAGACAGCTTTGAGAAGTGTTTTGGGAGATGGGAATGATCACAGCGGGACTGGGACTTCCCCGCTTGTGCCAGGAGATCCACACCCAGCGGCCCCAGCCCACAGCCCTTTGTGCCTCCTCCAGCTCCCAAGCGAGGCTGGGAAGGGCTGGTTTGTCCTGCAATTCCCACACGACAATCACGTACCAATGATTTTAGACGTATCGTCCTCCACATCGGAGAGCTCCATGTCTTCCACGTCCCGATTGTCCGTCGCAGGCTCTGGAGAGACCATCTTGCGGCCCCCAGCTGCCGGAGAGCGGGTGCTGTTCTCCTCGCCCATCCCCTGGAAAGGGGACTCGGAGCCCGTCGGAGATGGGGCGTCCATGCTGGGGGAAGGGACGGGAGACTCCTCGGGATCGGGAAGGGTTGCTTTCAGCTGGTCCAGCTTTTTCTTCAGATTGCTCACTCGATTAGCAAATGTTTTATAGGCCTAAAGAAGGAAGGAAGGAAAGACTGAAGAACCTAGAGGGGCTCCAAAATTCCAGCAACACACACAAACCGAGCTTCCAACTGCTTGATTTTGAGAGCATCTCCTTGTCTTGCCCAAAGCCTCAATTCTGCCCTCTTTGGAAACCACCCGTACAACAATCCCATGAGCTTTTTAATTTGGGAATAGAGAGATGAGGCATTTTCCAGCCTCCGAGGTGCCCAGTGAACACAGGCAGATGCTGTTCCACCTGTGGAGGGTCCAGAAAAAGCACACTTACATTTGCCACCACCTTGACTTCTTTGTACTGTGCCTCGTAGAATATGCCAGCGTTCTCCAGTGCCTCCGTGAGCGAGGGGCCATTCTTCACTTGCTTGTCCAAGCCATTGACAAATTCCTCCAGCTTTGAACTTGCTTCTTCAAACTCCTTGGAGAACTTCTTCCCTCCCGTTTTATCTGCAGGGAGATGAACACCGTGGAAATGAGCTGCCACATGCCAAACCACGGAAGCGCGGCCTCGACGGCAGCACCCGGGATACGGGGACACTCCCAGACCACCCTGGTCATCCCCTGGCAGCTGGCAAGGAGGAGGCCTGGCTGCTGGCAGAGCGTTGGTTTTCAGCCAGTCATTCGCTTGGTCTGAGCTCCGCACCTGAGAGTTTCCACAGAAATTCAAACTAACCAAGATTTTTGGCTCCTGATTGCTGGTTCTTAACCCCACTCTGAAATTCTGGCATTTTCCAGACACAAATGCCGGCATTTTCCGTCTCGACAGAACCGAGGAGCTCCCACAACTCCTCGGGTACCCTCGGAGCTTTACCTTTCAAGCACTTGAGTGTCTCAGTGCTGCAGACGTCCACCCTCATAGTGGAAAGCTGCTTCTCCTTCAGTTCTATCTGATCTTCCGAGCGCTTGTACAGCAGCAGCTCATCGATGAGGGACTGGGGCTGCAAAACAGCAAACAGGAAAAGCCTCCTCATCACATTCCAGGGGAGAGAAGCCCTGCCTCCGCTCTGGCTCCAGACCGCTTCCGAGCGAGAGCTAGCCCAGGAACCATGGGGATCCCGGGATTTTTAACCTCAAATCTCACAATCAGCAAACCTGGGCTCAGGCAGGAGCTGCAATTACACAACTCTCCTGGTTAAGAGCAGGGACAGGTCTTTGCATTTCATGAACATGTCCCGCTCTGTATGGGGACCGAATTTAGACCAAGTTCTTGCCACCAACTCCTCAGCCACCCCAAACTCCCCTTCATGAGGATGTCCCGAGGTGTCACAGCCCCCATGTCACAGGTGGCTCTTGGGCCTGGGGTCAGCCCACATGCAAACCCCCAAGGTGGGGGTCAGTGCCATGGGTCACTCCCACTCACAGACTTACTCGGAATTCGGCGACAATCTTGGACTTCAGAGCAGCTTTCGGGTTGGTGGAGGCTGTGGGGATAAAGGAAAATTGTGAAGAAATTAAGGAACCACATCCCGATGGGAAGTCACTCACAAAAGGCAGCCTAATAAAAGATAATTCAAGGTAACTCCACGTGTTACCCATCACATCCTCCCCTCCATGCACGTGTCCCTCAGTGCTCCGGGCTCCTGGCAGCTCACGGGGACAGGGACACGCACAGCTGGACTGGGAGCGAGCTCAACAAGGGACACTGCTGCTTTTTAACGATTCCTGGGCACACCTTTTCCTCGGGAAGACAGGTCCCTGCAGTGGTGGATCTAACGGCCTTACCCAAGCAGTTACACCTCTCTACAAGAAGGGAATGTCATTCCCAAAGTGCCAGACCCGGAGCTGACACGGAGCCCAGGTTTCCTGTGGGCAGGGTCTCCCTTGGGTACTCCTAGGTCTGACCATGCTCAGAGCCTTAACAACTGTCACCCCTGGTTACAGGGTGGGGGGACGAGTCCTGCTGCAAGAGACCGAATCCGTCAGATTCTGGACAAAACAGGAGAAACGGGAAAGAAGAAATAAGGAGCTGATGAGAAGCAAAGCACTAAACCCTCTGTCCACGCTGGATACAGCCCAGTTCTGCCTGGGAAAGCAGCTTGTGGTGTTAAGCCCAGTAATGAACACTCCCAAACTCTTGTGTCCTTCTGATGTCACCCTGTGCCACTCGTCACGCCTGATGTCCCACACGTCACACCTGACATCCCACACGTCACACCTGACATCTCACCACCTCTGCGGGGACCACTCAGGGCTTTGGTGCGAAACGAGATCATTAAGGTCGCTCTGTTATAATAAATTCTCTCCTGCTGGTCTGACTCCTGGACTGTTGGACTCCCACGTCCTGTCCCTGCACTCACAACTCCAGGTTCCTCCTCCCAGCCCAGCCTGCTGGGGCAGGAGCGTTCCTGAGCACGAAGGGAACGTCCATCTCCTGCTTCTCTCTGTCTTCTCTCCATCTCTGACCAGTCTAAGACCAGTTTCCAAGAGGCTCCACCAGCTCTCTCCTCTCCTGTCCACAACCTCTGCTCTCGTATCTTATTTTTGCCTCACTTCTTTTCTTTACAAAGTGGTTTTCTACCAGCACCTCCTTGGTGTGCACATCTTGGGCCCTCCTGAGCCTGCAGGCTCAGCTGGCTCAGCCCACGCTGTGCTCAGCCTTTCTGCTCCTCGAGGAGCCAATTTCTGCATTAGTGCACAGAGTTCACAGTGGTTCCTTACTTTGTGATTTCTTCCACGGCTTATTCGGTTTGTTCAGAGACTCTTTCAGCTGCTTCTGAGTTTTGAAAGTGGTACCTGGAAAACATTTCATTTTTGGCAGTCTGGCATTATGGGAGTCCTGTCAGAATCTGGCTTTTGGTGCCGTACAGTTGCACGGTGAAAGAGTGAACAGAAATTTGTTTTAAAATACCTTGACCAACTTCCTTAGAGGAGCTGCTGGATGCCCAAGAGAACCTCAGTTTACTCAGGAATGCAGCAACCTGGGGGTGGTCTGCCATTTTTAAATCAAGTTTCTGTTTGCCCTTACACTAAGACAGTTCAAAAATCACAGTAAAAAGGGAGAACACAAGGAATCTAAAAACCAAGCTCTTTAGGGAGGCTGTAATGGAATCAGCATCGAACAGGCAAGCGGTGCCCCTTGGGAAAGCAGCCACAATACCTGATTTACCTGAAACCTCACAGACTTGCTTTCAAGTTACAGAAATGAGAGATTTCAGAGCAAAAGCACAAACGTCACTTCTCAGCATGCAACACCCAGCTCAAGCCTGTCCTCGTGCCACAGCCCGACCCGAGGCACCACGCTCCTCCTGCCATGATGGCCACCGGCCCTCAGACCGCTCCTGAGGGCTTCCTGAGCACCTCCAGCTCTCAATGATGAGCGAAGCCAAACCCTGGACTGATTTCCTTCAAGTACTGGAGCACGGGCTAATTCCTGGTTTTAACCGACTCCGCGTGTTTCTTCCCTGAGGACTTGAGGACTCTTCACCCTCCAGCTTTGCTTCTGCCTCTTCCTACCCCACAAGTATTATTAGTTAAACCAGCCTGCCACTGAACAGGACTCGGAGGTAGAGCCAGAGCACCCTGGTCAGGACATGTAGGACCATCTCAGCCTCACGTTCTGTTTGCTCTCAGCTGGAGCAGTGCCAGCTCCTGTGAAAGAATTCACAGCTGCCTTCAGAAAGGTACAAAAGAGGTGAAGCAGGAGAATCCAGCGCTGCTCATGTCCCACACCCAGCTATGTTACAGCCTGTGCCAGGTGCAAATGCCCCTCATTCCCCTCAGTGACCCCAGACTATTCCTACAGCTTCGCCAAGCTCACGTGGCAGTTTGTAAGGTGAGAAATGCAAAGCCTAAGTAACTTACTCAGTGCTTCTTTCAGTGCCAAAATGGTTTCCTCGGGGTACACGTTTCTGTCCTCCCAGATTTTGAAGATTCTTTCGATGGACTTGGAAACGGATGGATCCCTGGAAGAGAAGAGTTCTTTACCCCCTGGCTGCAGGATGCTGGTGCAAGGCTTCCCTCGCTCCACCTCACGGGGTAATTAGACCCAAACCACCCCCCTGTGCAAAGTAAAAACCAGCTCATGCCCACCCTGGCCCACTCTGCAAACGCGCGGCTGTTCAAACAGAATCCTTCAAGTTCTGCTGATGTTTCTAGAGAGTTCGAGATGTCAGAAGGAAAATTCCCCCTCTTTGAGACATTCGGCCTCCCAACACCCCGTTAGTTAGTTACTCACTTCACTAACGAAGCAGCCTCAGGAAGCACCTCTGCGAAGGTGTCCCGAAAGACAATGGCATTTTTTCTCTTGCAGTTCTGTATGACATCATTGGCCAAGTAGAAAAGGTTCAGCCGATGAGGAAAAGCAGCTGAGGACAAAAGAAAATTTAAAGTCAGCATCAGACAGAAGCACCACAACAGCCACACCTTGATCCCAACATTTCAGTGCTGCTTTTGGGGAAGTTTCAGAGCTTCCAAGGTCCAGCAGGCAAACCCTGGGGCTAGAGAGGACATCTTCAGTTTACAAATGATTTCCAGACTCCCCCAGCTGTGCTCGCTCCTCTGACCCTCCTCAAGTTCAAAAGCTCCAAACTGAGCTACTTCATCAAACCCCTTCCTCGGGGTGGGCAAACGTGGGAAGCTCATCCACACGCTAATGATGGCACTGAGCTCCTTCACTTCACTAAAGGACATTCCCAAGGATTAAACCAGAGGAACAGTGCCAAGAGACGGTGTTACTTCACACGCCCGTGTGTTGTCACCTCTCACCTGCCCATGTCGCCCCCGGGTGCAACGAGAACCAGTTTTATCTACAAATCCCTCAGTTCTCCATCCTGCTGCATTTTCCAGTTGTCCCTATGTTGGCAGAGCCACTTCCCACAGCACGGCTGCACCTTGCAGCTCTCCTGGTCTCCAGGATTCCTCTCAGGAAGCTCAGCGTCCTTCCTGGTCGAGAGCCTTGGGTGGGAGCTCACCCCTCACTCACAGCCTGAAAAAGCTCCCAGCAGAAACATCCTGCCCGGGCTGCCCTCCCGACACCAGGGAGAGTTCACAGGCGAACACAATTCCAAAAGGAAGATCCTGCACAGAAGATCCTCCTCTGAAGGGAAGCGGAGCTAAGGACACAAGAAAAGGCTTAGCTCGGATGGGTCCTCAAATCCCCACGGGTCGATGTCCTTAAGCCTCCCTGAGCCCCTGCCAGCAGCACTGGCTCTCCTGGCCCTGCGCCCTTGAGCATCACTCCAGGCTCGGGCGAGGAAAGACACAGGGACAGAGCCCTCAGGAAGTCCCTGCTCCTGAAGCCCCGTCCCTCCACTGTCCCTGCCCCGGGACACGCAGCAAAGGCGTGAGAGCCAAGCCACGACTCACTGTCAGCAGCCGCTCACCCCCAACCCCGCACGGAGCTCCGGCTCCCACACCCCAGAGGGAGCTTTTACCCCTGACCCCGCTCCTCTGGCCGCTGCCGCCTCAGGGAGCCCCGGCTCCCACACCCCAGAAGCTTTTCCAGCACAGACTCAGCGAGCCAAGGACTCATCACCAGAACCTGTTGCTCATGACCTGTGCCCTGAACGTGCTGACAGGGCAGGTTGAGGTGGGTTTTCTGGAGCACAGAGCGCTCTGCTCTGCCCGGAGGGCTGGGAATTCAACTGGAGCAGGGCTGCACTTGCCCGGCTTCCCAAAACAATTTGGAGCCAGCTTTCCCCAAAATGCCAGCCTCGATAATCTCTCAGATCATCATCCCATTGGAATGGGGCTTCTGTGATTTAGTTAAACCCAGCGCTCTAGTGCCAATTCTGCTGCTCACTGGATGCTCCCTCCATCCCAGAGATCTTTCACCAGCAGAGAGCAACGATTCCAGATCTCAGTAACGTAAAATAGATTTCAAAGAACTATAAACCTTTGATTTAAATGATCCAACATCTACGCCGCAGAAAGAAATCCGGGCTGGGGCTCCAGCCTGACGCTGACCACACAGAGGACCACCCGCCCAGAGCCAAGTTAGCACCACAAGTTATAAACCAAGATACACCCATACCACACAGCAGGAGAGATCCGTGCTGGGTCCATAGGAAGGCCATGGACAGGATCCACAAAGGGTCTGAGACGCAAGGGGCTGTGTCCGATGGGTGAACGGCTCCTCTCAGCTCAAACCAGCGAGGAAATATGGGCAAGCAGGAAACTGCAGAGCTGAGCCCACCCCAGCCCCGCCACCTGCTCCAAACCAGGCATGATGGCACCAACATAAATGGCATTTCGGAGCCTGTGGATGGGTCCTGTTTGACTCGCACTTAAACACTCTGAGCAGACCCTCCTGCACGGACACTCGGATTCCCAGCAGAAACCTCCCAAAGATGAAGATACAGCAGCATCTCCTTGCAGGAACATTCCTGTTGGGAAGCTCTGGCTGTGACCAGCGTGGCTCGTGCACAGGACGAGCCTTGACTCGGAAGCGAGACCCCAAACCAACAGCAACGTGTCAAATGCCAGCACTCCTGCTTTTTCCTGAAAGGACCCAATTCTGTGTCCCAGGAGCCCCAACCCCACCGCATTCCCCCTCGCCAGGAGCTTCCCAGGAAGAGCAGGTTTGATGTGTTCCTAAGAGCTTTGGAGTTAAAACATTTAAACACTCAGAAATGAGCCCAGAGCCACCTGTACTCGCTGTGGCACCACCAGTGAGCTCCCCTGTGGGACAGGGACTTCCCAGCGTGAGAGCTGCGAGGTCCTTGGGGCAGAGGATGAAGAGCACCATGAAGGGAAAAGCAGGAAAGAAGCCCTATGGAAGCAGGAAGTAACCAAACAATCAGGGGTCAGGGCATGGCAGCATCGCAGCCGCTGTCAAGGATTGGTTTAGGGGGATAAGATAGTTAAGGAGGGACCTGCATAAAGGGAGGGGTGTGGAGGTGAGATCCTCACAAGGGCTGTGAAGGGAAACCTTGGAAGAATCCCACAAAATCCAACAAGAATTCCAGGCTGGTGCCAAGGGCTCAGGGCAGGAGCCAACAGCCCAGCAGCAGACGGGAGCCGGGGCAGAAACAGGCCATCAAGGACCTGCAGGTGGGAACAGTTCAGTGGCTTTTGATGAGCCTGGGAAGGGGGAAGCAGTGACAGAAGAGCTCTGAGGGCCCAGGGAGGAGCCAGGACAACTGTGACAAGGGACACCACGTCCAGAGGAGTTGGCACATCCCAAGGAGAGACGGGCTGGATTTTCTTCAGGGGGCATGCGCTCGGAGCGGGAGGGAGAAGAGCCCCAAGGATGATACTGCAGTGCCAGGGGGTGTCCGAGGGAGGAGGATTTCCAGGAGAGGTGTCAGCAACAGCAAGGCAGGAGGACCCAGGGCACTTCCTCCAAGGCTCCCACCTTCCCCTCCTTAATCCCATGGAGTACGGACAAAACAGATCAAACTCTGGGGAAAGAGGATCTTGTGCATTCTGCAGTAGTGCCTTCACAGAGAAACTCAACTCTCCCAAACTTTCCAAAAGGTTCAGCACACACCAGATCGACACTCTGGGGTGGGAATGTTATCTCCACGCTCCTGCCAAGCAAAGCTTCCTTGAACTCCCACAAGAAGAGCCAAACCTTCCCACGGCAGTGGGAACACTGCTGTGCTGAGCCTCCTGCCAGCACCAACCTTCTCCCTCCAGGTCAGGGACGCATCTTGACGGGCGCTGCAAGCCCCAGTGCTGGCACCCGGCCTGTCTGTGCCCACCCCAGGCTGCTCTGATCAGGCAGGGCACAGAAACAGGCCCTGGCCCTTGAGCCCCCGAAGTGCAGCTTCAGGAGATCACGGATTCAGGAGGACAAAGGTGCCACCACTGAGGTGCAGGCAAGCCTGTTGTGTTTTTCCAGGGATGACAAGGTGATGCACACGGGACAAGAGGGAAACGTTTTCAAAGTAAAAAGGACAGATTTAGATTAGGTGTCAGGAAGGAATTCTTCCCTGTGAGGGTGGTGAGGCCCTGGCAGGGGTTGCCCAGAGAAACTGTGGCTGCCCCGGGATCCCTGCAAGTGCCCAAGGCCAGGCTTGGAACAACCTGGTCTAGGGGAAGGTGTCCCTGCCCGTGGCAGGGGGTGGGACTGGATGGGCTTAAAGGTCCTTTCCAGCCCAAGCCTTCCTACGATGATGAGCCCGACCTGCGCAGCGGCCGCCAACACCGGCCGGTCCCCGAGCGCCCGGTGCGGGCTCGCAGCGATGGCGGGGCCGGAACCCCCGGCCCGGCCGCGCTCGCTGCGCCCCGTTCTGCCCCCGGCCGCCCCCCGGCCCCGCACTCACAGCGGCGCAGCCACTTCATCCAGTGGTACACGATGGTGCTGTGGTGCCGCTTGTTCTCCAGGCACCACGAGGAGAGGCCCTGGATCGACTCCATCGTGTTGGTCACCGCCTGCAGCTTCCTGTCGAGCGAGGCCTCGAGCGCGCCGGCCGCGGACGAGGCGGCGGCGGCCGAGGAAGAGGAGGACGAGGAGGAGAGCTCGCTGTCGGTTCCTTGCCTGCGTTGTCTGTTTGGTGATGATGTTTTCCTTGTTGGGCAGAGATCTGGAGGTGACTTGGGGAGGTCCCCAAGCCCCCGTGTCCTGCTCCTAGGCAGGGTCAGCTACGCCTGGGCACAGGCAGCACGAGCACAGTGGAGCTGCCTTCATGTCTCAGTGCTTTGCTGCCCGTAGCGTTGGACATTAGGGAAAATATGGACATTAGGGAAAATATTCCAACTCAATTCATGTTAATTGAGTGTCTCTTGTCCTGGTTTCTCCAGGTGTGGAGAGCAGAGGCAAAAGTGCACAGTAACCTGCTCTTAACCGTGTGGCTTTGTGCCTGTCCCCTGTTTCCTTGAGAGAAACTCCCTGGTTACATTGCAAAATGTCTCCCTTTGCTGTGGGAACTGTGTTAGAGGGGTTGGACTGTCCTGCTTTGCCACCTGAACTCTGCCAGGGTCCCGGGCTNCCCGCCCCGCCCGGCAAGATGGCGGCGCCACCGGCAGCCGCGTCCCCCGCTTCGGGGCTGTGAGGGCCCCGCGGAGCGCGGGCACCGCGGGAGGGTAAAAGCGGCGTCTATGCCGTAAATCCCGGAATCGCTGAGGTTGGAAAAGACCCTCCGAGTCCAACCTGTGAACGACGCCCACCTCGGCACCCAGCCCCGAGCACCGACTGCCACATCCAGTCGTTCCTTGGACACCTCCAGGGATGGGGACTCCAAACCTCCTGCCCACCCTTTCCAGGAGGAAATTCCCCGATGTCCAGCCTCAACCTCCCCTGGCACAGCTTGAGGCTACGTCCTCAGAAAAGAGCAGAAGTGGCTTCTGCCCCCTGCTCCCCTCACAGGCCCCCCGTCCCTTCCCTCAATAAAGTCGAACACAGGGGCAATGTCGTCCTTCGCCCCTTTTACCCAAAACCACGCAACAGCGATTTGTTTTAAAAAATATGTCTTTAATGGGGGCGCTGAGGAGAGTGAGGGGAGCTGTCCGGCTCGGGGGCTGTGGGGCAGCAGCGGCCGCGGGGCCGGGGCCGGGCTCAGTCCGTGGACTCGAGCACGGACTCGCTGAGCGCCAGGTCCCAGTAGTGCTCGGCGCTGTGCTTCTTGAAGTGCTCCCGCGCCATGTTCTCCGTGGGGCACTGCTTGAACTTCATCTCGCCGAAGCTGCGATCCTTCGCCGTGCCCTGGAGGGAGACGGGGGATGACGTCCCGCCCGAATCCCCACAGGAAACATGGCTCCGGGGGACGCGGGGAACACGGGAATACGTGGGGTTTTTAGGCTATAGCTCAAGGAAGGTGATGGAGAGTTGGAGCCCACCTCAGCCCCATCCCGGTATGGAACCGCCACTGTGACTCACCTCCCAAACCAGAGAGCATTTGTTTGTTTTCTTAACGGACTCCTCGTCAGACTCATCGTCATCTGGAAAAACCCCGCCAATAAAGCTCGTTTAGCCCTGAAGGTGGAGCAGGACTCCCCCCCCTCACACCAGCACAGCGTCGCTCACCCTCTCCCTTCGTGTTTGACGTCTGCTCGTCCCACTTTATTCGATGCAGCATAAGACGTTTGAATTTCTTCTGTGCTTTCGGGCCTGCGGAAGAATCCAGACTCAACATTCTCAGAAAATCCCTTAACCTGCAGCTGGCAGAGGTTCCCTTCCTCATGGGATGATCCGCGTTTTCTGACTGGATTACTGCACTCTGCAGTCATTACTAACCCCGTTAGCGATGTAATTAAGGGAGTTTCTAATTGCCTTCTCACATCCTTGTCCTTCCCTAACCCTGTCACCAATTTCCATAGCAATTCCCGCTGGAGGCAAGCTCTGGAATGCTCCGTGGTGACCCAAGCCTGCCCAGAAGGCCTCACCTCCTTCTACCACCACCACGTTGACATCTTTGTGCAGGACCACCACGCCCGTGAGGTACAGCTGCCCAGCATTCGCCTCGATTTTGAATTTTTTTGCTGGATTGCTCAAGTTTCGGACCCTAAGGATAAGATGGAAAAAAACCCCAAAAATCATATATTTGTGGAAAACCAGAACTGTTATCCCAGCCCTGAGAGGTCCCTCTCTGCCCCAGCTGGGCCAGGACAGAGCTCACCCGTGAGCGCTCTCTGAACTCCCTGAGCTCACTCACCTGTACACAGCTATGTGAACTCCCTGTGAAACATCTTCCTTGAGCTTCTTCACCTTCTTGGCTTTCCGCTGCTCTGCCGTGAGCTTCCTTGCCGCGTTTGCTTCCTCGTGAGCCCTGGAAGCAAACAGGTAGCACTGAAGAGACCGGACCCAAACAAAACACCAGCGCTAAATCTATCCAAAAACGTCCCAAAACGTCGCAGTGCAAGGTGCCACCTACTTCTGTCTCTTGGCCATCTGCGCTCGGACGTGAGCTTCCACCTTCGTTGGGTCCTGGACAGCTTCCGTGCCCAGCACCCGCATCAGGTTGGAAATCCTCACTGCAAGGGAATGGAAGCGGAGCTGGGAGGGCTCCCACTGGACATGGCAACGGGAGAGGCTCCCATCGGCTCCTTTTCCCCACCAGAACGCTTGCAGACACATAAACCCACTGTCCGTGTGGATTTCAGGTCCGTGCAGTCCCAACACGCCCCTGGCCTGGCCAGGGCCTGGCTGTCACTCACCTTTGGGCTCTGGCGGTGGCATCAGGCCCAGCCTGACCTTCTCCTGCAGCTCCTTCTGGGCTTCTCGCCGTGTCTGGCGCCGTAATTTCTTCTGCTCTTTCTTTGTTAAATACACACCCAGGGTCACCGGCGTGTCACTGTCCACTGGCAGGGAAACGAGACCATCGGGAGTGTGCCCTGGAGGACACGGGGGGACACGGGGCCCCACCGGGACCAGGAGGGCACAGCCAAACCCCCCAAGCCAGGGCCTTACCGGGGGGGTTGAGCTGGGCCGGGTGCTCCACCAGGTTTGTGATCCCGAAGTACTCGTCCTTCTTCGAAGTCACCCCGCCTTTCCTAGAAAGGAGAGAGTCGGGCATCAGGGCAGAATTCCCAGCACGAATTCCTGCACAAATCCCAAATTTCGGGGTTCAGAGGCAGGTCCCCACATCCGCTGTGAATGCAGCTTGTGCAGAATGCTCACGCTTGGAAACAAAACCAAACCTCCCCAGCTTTGGGCTAAAACATCCCCCCAACTCCAGCAGCTGCCTGCTTCGGGAGCAAACCCAGTGCCTGATCTCGGAGATGAGAGGCGGAATTCGATGCTCACGCACGAACATCGGGGCTGATTCCCCCCGTGCTTCCCAGACCCACCGCGTTACCCCCAGGCAGCTCCCGGAATTCCTGCTGCGGCAGCACCATCGACACCTGGCAATACTCACAAATCCAGGCCGTTGGGGATGATGTAGGAGTCCCACCACTCGATCTCTGGGATCTCCCCCTCCTTCAGCTCCTTCTTAGGGGTGATCAGAGCCAACTTGGTGGAAGTGTGAATCCCAGTTTTCCTGGCAGCCTGGGAGATCTCTGCCTGCAGCTTTTCTAGCTGAGCCTGAAAATGAGGAGGAAAATGGAACAGAAAAGTCATTCCAAACCAGCAGAACCTTTGTGGAAAGCTGAACACGGATCCCCTGCTGATTTATCCGGGTTCTTAAATAAACTGAAGCAGACTGCGAGAGAAACCACACAGCAGGTGATGGCCAAGGGAAGCTCCCAAGCCTGCCAAAACTCTGCTCTTACTCCTGAGCCTTTCAGGACCACGGAACATTCCCAAAGGAACATCTCCCTCTAGGACTGTATCCCTAGACTTTTTCTCTCCCCTTCTTCCCAGGAACTTGGAGCATTTTAACAGAATTCCTTTACATCTCCACTTCCAGGTTGATCGCTCACCCAGAGAGGAATCTGTTCTCTTGGGAACTTTCAATGTTTTGTCAAAAAAAGGAGATTTTGCCTTTCAACAGGTGAAGACAGTGGTGATAAAACCCTTTACACGCACAACTGCTAACTTGGGCACACACCCTCCCACCAAGAACGAGGTTTTCAAGGAAAAGTTTCAGGTGACTCTACTGGAAAACTTCTGAATCAAAGCCACCGCAGGTCCCTTCCCAGCCCAGGAGGGGAGAATCCCCTCCCACCCACGCTCTCATTAGCAGGACGAGACCTCTGATACCTTCGTTCGCAACCTCTGGGCAATTTTCTCAAATTTGCCTTTTTCATGGAACTTAAAGGTGCGTTTCTGCCGCTGGGCTGGGGTTATGGAGACCCGGGGGTCAAAGTACGTGTTGGACTCCATGTCTTCCGAGGGCTTTTCCTTAAGCTGCTGTTTGAACTGCTCTCTCTTCACTGCGCGGATGTTGGCCTTTAGGGTCGGCATGCGGTGGGTCAGCTCGATCTCCTTCCCGGTCGCGTCCACCGTCCGGCCCTGCTCGTCCAGGATCAGCGGCGTCGGCTTGGTCTGATCCTTCAGCTCCACTTTCCTGGGGGCAGGACAAGGTATGTTGCATTCAAATGTGCATACAGCACCGATTCAAAGGAAATTTGAGCTTATTTCCACGGTTTCCATATTTTTACAGCTCATCTGCGCTGCCAGACGGGACCCCGACCCTGCGTGCACAAGTTGGGAATCCTGGCCAAGGGAGGAGCTCCATTTCACCTCCTTAACGCAAAACTGGTTCCTTCAGCCGTGGTTAAAGGCATTGCTGGGGAACCAACAGCACCAGAGAAACCTTCGGCCAGCCCCTGCCCGGCACTCCGGCCTTCGTCCCGCCGGGACTGGGTACTCACGGCGGCGCGATGCCCATGGCGTGCAGGTTGGCCAGCCCCACCATATTGGCGTTGCCGATGAGCCCCGGCTTCAGGGCCAGCTGAGCCTGGATCCGGGCCTGCAGCTCCGCAGCTTTCCTGGCCTTCTCGATGGCGTCGTTCATGAACGTGGCAGCCTGCGAGGGCTGGATCGTGTTGCCGATGGGGAGCCGCTCCGATTGGGACGAAGAAGAAATTTTGGGCTGTTGACAGAGAAGGAAGTTTTGTTCCACGCCCGTTCCAGCACACCCAGGCCAACACATCACAGGTGAAACAGGGACCAGGGACGTGCGGGATTTGCCTGATGCCTCTGGCAGGTACCTGCGGTGTCGGAGGACTGATGAAACTCAGCTGCTTTTTCCTCTCTTCAATCTGCCGGGTGGCTGCCTCCATCATCTGTTTGATCTGTGGGAAAGCAGACAGCGAGTTTTTCTTTGCCATTGGGATATGAGTTAGGATTAACTCTACACCAGGCTGGGACACGGCCTGGCAAGACTGACCTGGAGCTTCGTCAGCATCCCTGGGCTCTCCGACGGTGGGCCTGGAATGACTTCAGGCTCATCCTCAACCTCCTCGAACCGGGGGATGCGCCGCTTCTTGACGCCAGAGGATTCCTTGGACACCTCAGAGTCATCACCAAACACATCCTAATGTAAAGAAAGAGCAGAGAGCTGCGGTTAGGACAGAGCGTTCTCCTCCCAGACCACAATTTGAGATGAGAAACCACCAGCACGTCTCAGCTCCGGCTCCGTACAGCAGAACTCCAGGGCGGCACGCGCGGGCTGAGCCCACGCTGGGCCCTGGTCCCCCAGCAGAGAACACCAATGACGTCCACGCAGGAGCGTGAAGGACAGGAGACACGGCAGGGACGCGCCTGCCTAACAGCCGCCACCGCTCCCTCGGGCACTCCGAGCGGGGCACGGGCACTGAGGAGATTTAAGGTCTCAGCGACATGGAAAGACAGAAAAAGCCTGCCCAGATTTAAGGCCTCAGCAACACGGAAAGATAGAAAAAGCCTGCCCAGAGCTGACCTGACTGGGATAAAAACATTTCCACGTCTTCCACCAGCTTCAGAGGGTTTGGTGAAGGAATCTGCGCTGTCCTACCATGCAGTCCTCCCAAAAGGAGGGTGCAGCCCTGGACCCGGGGAGGGTTGGGACACTTGCAGCATTCCCTCACACTCCAGCCCAGACCCGAGGCCAGAGCCACTCCAGAGAAGCACAGCTCAGAGAGCATGTGGAGCAGTGACCCCGCTGACGAGCTTTCAGCAGCACCAGGTCACCAAACAAAAGGCACGGTTCATTCTCCACAGAGCTCTGGTCAGGCCCAGCCCAGCACCTGCGGCCGTGGATTCCACCGTCAGTGCCTGGTTTGTGTGTGGAAACCTGGATGTGTCTGTGCAGTGGGTGCTGTGTGTGTGTGTCAAGGTGTTATTCGAAAAGAAAATATACACACCGGTTGTAAGCGTTAGGTGCAATCCCTTCTTCACTACAACGGTGCATATCCTACAAGGACACTTCCTCAGCCACACAGGTACTTCTTGGAAAACCTACAAGTTCAAGAGAAAGGACTTGCCCATAGTATAAAGCGTGGAAACTTCACGTTCAGTTCCTGACCTTCCCAAGCCATGACCTACCCCAGAGCGAACCGAGGAGCGGGAAGCGGCACGGCAAGCGGCACCGGGAATCATCCCTGCCTGACTCTACGAGGTCTGCGTGTGCCAGGACAAATTCCTCTCCACAGCCTGCACTGGGGCAGGGTCAGTCAGTCTGCAACTGCTGCCACGACCTGACCACCTCAGAGACCGGTTTGTGTTCCTGCAGGGTCCAGACAGACCCAGAGCGTGATGGAGAAGTTCCAAGAAATGCGAGTCCAGAGAGAAGAGTGAGGATTTGGCAGGAGGAACACCCCTCTCCACGCCAGGAGCCAAGAGAAGAAGGATCAGTTTCTGCTGTTGCTGCCCAGCCCAGCTTCTGGCTCAGGCCAGACACCCCTGTGGCTGCACGGGGGACGGGTCCCCTGCTGCACCCCCAGCCCTGCTCCTGCTGCCAGCGCCAGATCCCTCCTGCCAGCGCCAGACCCCTCTGCCAGCGCCAGATCCCTTCTGCCAGCGCCTGCTCTCCAGCCACCCCGCCGGGCTGCCACCACGCTCCTGCCATCCTCACGTGATGGTACCGCCAATGTCCCCATCTCTGCCCAGGGGAGCAGCTGGACCTCCAGCCCCGCTCCACCCTCCCGTTCCCACAGCCCCGGGGCCCAGCCCGGCACCCACTGCCACGGAGGGAAGAAAAGCAAGTTCCCAGCGGGAAATGGAGCGCAGGCAGCTCATCCCAACGCTCCAAAGAGATCCAGATCCTGGATGGGACTGTTCTGGCTCACCCGGGCTCAGTGCTGACTGCAAGTGTCGGGGAAAGCCAGACTGCCATAAAATAGGAACCTCAGGAAGAGTGAGAGGAAAACCACTGTGAGTAGGAGCAGCACGGAGAGGACCTGTCAGACTCGGCAGAGTGATGGGAAAATGCAATCCTAGAGGATGGTGAGCAAGGTCCTCAAGAGAAGAAAGGAAATGAGAAGAGCTTTGGATGCACAAGCCTCGCACCATCCCAAGGGAGAAACACCAGAGCTACGGAATCCCAGCTGGAACCAATCCTGTGCTAGGACAGGAGTTGCCAAAAACCACCTCTTGTTGATTCTGGGTGGAGAAAGGGACTGGAAACCCAGCAGATCATCCACCACGGAGCCCCACGCGGGGCAGAGAGCGATGGGAAGTCACTGGGAGCAGCTATGCCAGGCTCCAAATGAAAATAAAAGCACAAGGAGCAGCGAGGAGAAGGGAGGTGGATCCCCATGGATTCACTTCACCGGCCTAGCAGAAAGCCAAAGCCAGGCTTCCACCTCGCTTTGGGAAAGAGAACCGCACGGTAAAGGCTCCCACACTTCACCATGGAGAGGAGTCCTTTCTCTTGAACGTTCCGAGCTGTACCTCTCTGGAAGAGGAGAGTGTGCCAGAGCACCAGTGCTGCCTCCAGGCCACCCAGCCACAGGAAAAACCAACCAATAATCAATAATCGATAATCACCTTTAGCTCCCGCTTCCGGTTCCGGTCGCTGTTGGACTTGGAGTGCCGGGAGCTTCGTCCTTCCTCCACTGCCTCAAAGAGCTTGTCTACAAATCGCAGGGTGGAGTCATCCAGGAAGGGTTTAAGGTGGTCTGAAAAAGAGGAAAATCCTGTGAGTGCAGAATTCTGAGCTTGGGGCGAGCAGGAGGATGGAGAATCCACAGAGATTCCTCGGAAGCTGTAGAACACTTAAATTTAAGTGTGATTCGACTCTACAAACACAGGGAGGCCCTTGAGGCTCTGGAAGCCTCTGGGATCTGTGGATCCTGTTGTCAGGAGCTTTAAACCACGGGATTAAGGGAATCCAGGCCTCAAGCAGAAACAAAGGAGGGCTGTAATGGGCAAAAAAAGCACCCTGGTTAAATTACCATCTCCAGTTCCTTAACAAGGAATTAGTTTTTACGTGTTCTGAGGCTTCCCGTTGCATCTCCTCGGACGGATTTGCCCGTGCTCACCTCACGGAAGCTGAGAGAAAGAGCCTGTGCCCCCACCCCTCCGCCCTGGGGAGGTTTGGGCTGTTGCACAAGCCCAGCTCTGGACCCCCCCGGGACGTACCGGCCGCTTTCTTCTTGTCCATGCCCTTCCCGACGCAGTTGAGCGCCGCGGTGACCACGGTGGGCTCCGAGAAGCCCAGCACGCGCTTCACCGTCTTCTCGATCCATGGCTTCAGCTCGTCCAGCTCCCGCTTGGACAGCGACATCTTTGCCCGGGGCTGACGGAACCCCCCGGCTCGGACCTGCAAGGAGACACGGGCCATAAAACAGGGTCCTGGGGCATCGTCACCTCCGCGCCCTCCTCCCTCGGGACCAGGCCCAGGGGCGGGAAAAGCTCTCGGAGACAGTTTGTGCTCCCTTGCTTTTAAACCTTGGGCTAAAACGGGCCGAGCCCCACGAGGAGGAAGGTCCTGACCCCGTGAGGGGACCCCGGACCTGGGGCATCCCGCATGCGTTCCCTCGTGGATTCCGGCCGGATGCCCCGCAGCGCTCCTGCGCTTCCAAAAAAACCCTGGGAGCGCCTGTTCCCGGGACAGCTCCTCCCTGAGCTCCCCAGCTCCCTCCACGCTGCTGGCCCAGCCACCAAGGCCTCCGAGCCCCCCAGTCCCTCCAAGGGGCTGCTCCACGGTGTGGGAAGAGAGATGCAGTGCGAGTGGAGCACGCGGGACAGGGGAAGCCCCACTGCCACTGAGTTTGTTCGGGCACAAACCAACCCGAGCCCCTTCCCCGACGCGCAGCCCCAAACCCGGGCTGCTCCTGCAGGCGCGTCCCCTCGCACCCCGCAGCACTCACAGCCCGGGCTGTGGCTGCAACTGCTTTTAAGTGGCCCCGGGCCCTAATCGGATCTGGGAACCGCGGGGAAAATCTCCTTAGGGATGAGCTCGACCACGGCGGTGCCTCTGACGGGAGCCCTGCGGGGCCACGGCACCAGCGTGAGGCTGTGGGAACAGACACCCGGCCCGGCTGTCCTTCCTGGGGCTGGGAATGGATCCCGGGGTCCAGTTATCCTTCTCGGAGCCGGGAATGGGGCCCCGGGGCCAGTCCTAACGCAGATCCCTGAATTTCAGGTCCGTGAGCAGGTCCAGGAGGTGACTGCTGCTTCCTGCAGGGCCTGGGCTGCCTGCAGAGCCTGGAAACCTCCGCGGGTTCTACTTTTCCTGGCAGCTCCCTTGGGGACAGGCTCCACCAGAGCCCAAACCCGGTTCCTGGCGTTTCCCCCACGAGTTCTGACCCTGCAGAGGCTCAGGGCACCCAGAACTAACAAATTACGGCCCCGACGCATCAGCAGCTCCGAGCACGTCCGTAACAAACCACAGAGCTCGTGGAATTAGAGCCGCTTCGGCTTCCACCCGACCTGAGCTCCAGTAAGAGCTGCAGCGGGAGCAGCAGCTGCACGGGCGCTCCCCTGGGAACACCGGAGAGCAGCGCCGTGCCCGCGGGGAGCAGCTCCGGCAGCCGCAGCGCCCGTAACCCACATCAGTGTCACCGAACGCGGGCCCGAGCGCCGCCCGACCGCGCCGCGGTTCCGCCGCCTCGCTCGGCCTCGGACGGACGGACGGAGCTCGGTCCCGCCGGAGACACGGGGCTCCCGCGCACCTCAGCGGCCCCGCAGGGCCCGG
>VZTE01004636.1:228427-334603 GCA_013397775.1 Eulacestoma nigropectus | reverse complement strand
ATAGGGGACCGCCCCTCCACAGCACACAATGGATGAATAATGGTTAAAGACCTGAATTAGTGTGTCTTGATCACACAGTGGAAATAGTTTAAGGAATGCTTGTTCTTTCCCAGCTGTCCGTTGTGATCCCTGCCCAGATACATACGATCTTTTTTCACTAATGATCTTTATGATGCTGTAGTATGAGCTGCATTGGTCAATTGAAGTTTACAGGTAAAAGCTGTCACCTCTTTACTCCCAAGTCTGTCATAGAAAGCACCTTACAGCATCCATGTCTTTTAGCTATGGCCTGTGTGCAGGTTATAATGGAGCTCCTCAGACTTCTCTCCTACTTCCATTTTGCAGAGCTGCCTTGAAGAGGCTAATGCCTGCCACACTCCTGTTAGATCTTCAGAGATAACCTTGAGCATCTAACTGATTCACTGACTTCCCCCAACACCTTATGTCATATACATCAATCAAGAATTGGCTTTTGCACCTCAATTGTTTACCTGTGACTAATTAATTAATTAGTGTTGGAGTATAATTTAATAAAAGTTAAGTTCTACAGAAGGTTAAAGTTAAAATATTAAAGTTAAAAACCACTCCAGCCAGACCAAGCTGACCCCAAGCACCCCCATGGAGTGGTCATTTCCCCACCTTTTAAGGATTTCTTTTTATGTTCTACATGTTACACCCCAATTACAAGTTTGAAAGAAATGTTTCAAAGTTCATGTTTGTACATGTTCTAGTTTATTGTTAATCATAAAAACCTATTTTCAATTGTATAAATTATGTTTTATTTGAAATATAAGTTCTAGGGCCAGGCTCACTTAGCAGGGCTTCTAAACTGACAGTTTCTAAAAATAACATCTAACTGCCACCCCTGCAACTTGGCTCCATGACAACGAGCATACTAATGAGGCACTTTCCCGCCGTTGTCACCCATTGGCTGGGAAAGGTGACCTCACCACCAAATACCACCAATCATAAGAACCCCTAGAGGTGGAGCCAAGACACTATAAAAGGGTCTGCACGGGGTGGAGCCTCGCTTTTTGCCGGATAGTGGTACAGAAGCCTGGTGCCGAGGAGCCTGGCCTCTATCTCCTTTGGAGACATTTATAAATTTTGTTTTTAAATCTCAGCTTATCTGGGATTTGCCTCGGAGCCGTTCAGCTCCCCGTCTCGGGCTGCCGTTCGGTTGCCCAGGCGGCCAATCCCCGCGTTCCCGGTTTTTATCATCTTTTATTTCAAGGATCCCGTTTCTTTTTATTTCGCTTTTGTTGTCAATAAAACATCTTTGGTTAAGACAACAGAAGCGAGTTGTCCTTTTTATGACACCTTATTAATTTATTCTGGTCCTTCTCCAGACATTGTGTGTTTCATTATGGTGCACTTTCCCCTGACCCTTCTCGGAGCTGCACAAGCAAGTGCAGCTTTTTAGATCTTGGTGACCAGTGATGCTAAATTTGTTGTGTCTTGAATGTTAACTTAGCACCTCACAGCGTGCAAAAAGGCCTTATTTCCTTACATCCTCTGTCTGTTCATGGATAAGAAAATGTGCGTGGAACTAGAAAAATTTATTATTCCATTTCGTGGCATGTCTCTGGCAGCCAAAAACTTAACCTTCTCCTTGAACTCTAAGGCATACCTGAAAATTCATGGCATACCCAAATGTGGCTACTTTAAGTATGATCAGTAGAGAGAAGATACCTGGAACGGTCATACTAAATGCTGTTTTTCTGAAAAGTCTAGGGCATCCTTACAGCTGCTGTGTATGCACTTATTTTCAGCAAGGTGTTCCACAGTTCACAGTGTGTTGCCACTGAGTTCTTCTCCCCCTAACATCGTGTGGTAAACCTGTTTTATAAAAAAACTATTTCTGATCATGATCTTTGATGTGTGATTTTTTTTATCTCAGCAACTGTAAGCAGTGTGGACAACAGTAATGTGGACATCTCTCAGGAATGTCTAATGATTAGAGAAAGACTCATCATTCTTTTAGGATGAATACTGAGTATAATCCAAGATTGCTTCAATTAAGTGAATAGATTATTTTTTTCCCTCTTCATGAAGTGAAGGCAGAGTACAGTTTGGAATATTTCTCAGTAACATCCAATTTCAAGTTTGGCTGAAACAGTTATGCAAGGATTCCAACCTGCTCATTGCACTTAAATAAAATAGACAAAATAAAGCAGTTGTGCTACTTTGTGCAGCTGAGGAAGGTCAACATAGCATTGTATTTTTCTATTAAAAAATCACCAATACCAGGCACTTGGGAATATTATTGTAAACAAGCTCCAAGACCTTGTTCTTTCAGGACTGATTATATGTCGTTACACTAAAGATGGGTGTCTTAATTTATCCAGTCATACTTAAAACTGAAGTAAAGAAATGTGGTTTCAAGTAGAATCTGTCTACCTTTTTTACATTGAGGATACTTCCACAGGATGCTCAGGTCAAACCAAACAAACAAACAAACCAAAAAGCAAAGCTCCTTTCATGCTCTCACAAAGAACTTCCAAAAATTTGCAGAATTCTAGACTGAAAAGTGCTCAGCACAGGAGATGCTGATTTGTACTTGAACACAAAAGAGTCCTTTTAAGTCAAATAATTTTATTTCAGTTTACAGCAATACTAACAGTAAAAAGCTGCAGTTACTAAAAAGTCATTGAGGATGAATTTTTACAATTCAACTGGAAATACAGACAATATTGTTAGCATGCTCTAAAAAACCTCAAAAAAACCCCACAGAGCCTTTGACATATTAGTAATTACATTTAGCTAAAATGTAAGTAGCATTATTGACATGAGGGTTTTTCAGGTATTTCATAATATCTTGTAATGACAGAAGTGCCACTTAATCATGACTCCCCTTGTCATAGCAAATGATAGCCCAAGCCATGAAAATCTTGCAGAGTGGCAATATAGTAAGGCAAAGTGAAGCCATGACAGTTGGCTGGCAGGGAGAGGCTATGCCCGTCATAGCAAATGATAGTCCCAAATCTCAAAGATCTTGCAGACTGACACTATCTTGAGTAAGGCGAAGGCCATGACAGCAGGCTCTCAAGCACAGGGTAACTCACAGCAGCCTCACAGTCTTTCCAGTCACAGTCAAGAAGTCCTCATCAGCCAAGGCACGAAGCGCTTCTTCAAACATTTCCTTCGTGACAGCCTTAAAGAAAAGGAACAAATCAAATAAAGATGGGGAAAATCCTTCAAACAGTAAAAATTTCTACCAACTTTCTAATACTTTTATCTGAAGTTTTCATTTGTTCTATTTGAAAGTTGAAGCCTGTCCTGGAACCCTGAAGCTGAGTTTGCTAATTCCAGAAGCCATAATAAACTTAAGATACAGCAGATTCAACTCATTTGTCTGTAACAGAATTGGCTTTCCAGGCATGCCTACAGAAATCGTTCATGTTTTCATTTCCTTCCATAATGTGATTTGAGGACAAGAATGTTCATTTGGAAAAAAATGCTTTTAAAAATTAATGGAAATGTACAAGCAAAGCAGGAAACTTACTGTATCAGACTGTGCTCGGAGATCATCCAAAAGCTGTTGGTACTTCAAAGATGGTGCTTTACCCTTTGATTGGATGAGCTTCCGTAAGGCTTGGGCCAATTCCTCTTTCCGCTTACGAGCTGTTGCGCTCATTCCTTACAAAAGCAAAGAAAATGCCTTTTAGCAATCAGCTCAGGAGGACGGGTTAAGCTACATTTTAAAAATTATAAAATCCCAACAGCGGCCCTGCTTTAGCGCTACAGAAGCACAAACCTGTCGTGAGAATGGAAATGTCTACAATTCCAGTCCTTGGATCGGTAGCAGATTGTTTCAGTGCTTCCCGATGGAGGCGTTTTGCTTCCTCCACATCAATTGTTTCAACCTTCTCCGAGAAGCGCACCTTAGCGTGCGCCTCCGCCAGCCGGATCAGAGACTCCAGCTGCCGGGGATACGCGGAAACCATTCCCCTGCCACTGCCAATCTTCCTCATGTCCACGTACGCCTGAAAGGGAGACAGTCGTTACATCTTTCACTGCATATTAATTATTTTTCAAGCCCCCGCATCCCCCACCTCTTATTTCAGAATATGAGCAATTCTGGCAAGGCATCCCAAATACTGTATTTCTGCTCACACACCTTCACAGTTCTTCTGCAGTGATGAATAACCACATCATGTAACTTCTTTCCATTATAAAGCAATTAAACCATGGTAATGAATCATGTTTTGAATCACTTTGGAATTTTGGATTAGTCTTATATAACAGTACTTGTGTCTAGGATGACACATTTATTTTGCTTCAATACAATTTATTGTGTTTTATGGGATGGAACCAAATCAACATATCTGAAAGCTAAACAGTAGAATGCAGAATGACTTCTCATTTAATCCCTCTTTCCTTTAGAGACCTTCTTTTTTTTTTCCAAGGATCTTACAGAAAGTTGCTATGTAGATACAGAGGGTACACACATTCACCACTTCTGACAAGTCAGGAAAGACTGAACATTCTTAGCAGCAATTCCTTTACCTCAATAAGGGCTTGGCTTGCTTCTTCACCTAATCTGGGATTTACATAACTACGAGCATACGCAATGTAATCCCTCAGTACTGCCATATCCATGTATTCCTCCTCCATCTTCTCTTCACTTTGGTAGTACAGTGAAACCAAATGGCGAGCAAGGCGTCTGTCATAAGCTTCATCACGTGGATCCAGCATCAAAAAGATCAAGTCAAATCTGAATGGGATATGATCCAGTATTAGTGTGCATACTTTCTTGTCATTTAGGTACTTGGTTTAGGAGGGTTTGACTTAACAAGTACAGGTAGGAGTTACTAGACTGTTAATTCCTACTCTAAGTAGAAATTGGCTTTCTCACACCAGAAAGAAAATTTTTCTGGAATTCTCAAAGTACAGAACAGCACAATGGATTTGCTTACACCCTATGGACTTGAAATTTTGAAAGCGAGGTACATTCTGCAAAATTCAGATTCCATGTTCAAGGCTGACTGACATCTTTTGTTTCCTTAAAAAATCCACCCCCCTCCCCCCAAAAAAAGCTGCACATGCCACAAACAAAAAATCCCACACACATAACAAATGCACAGAACAAACTTGATGCTAAAGATACTGCCATGAAAGGCAACAGCAAAAAAATGTAACTAAATAAATTATAAATAATTCAAAAAAGCACTTGCAGTTTAATCCTGAAGAAAATGGTTTATAATTTTACAAACAATATATTCAACTAGTGTCAACTATAAGCAGACACGGATAATGCATTTTTAGCCAGCCAGTCACTTATTTTTGTAAGCTTAAATCCAATAAATGGCAGAATTGAGATCCACTAGTTTCATCCAGTACACCTGCACTAAGGTACCATTTGTCATTAAGTGCCTAAATTAAGGAGCTCTTAATTGAAATTTAAGCTGTAAGTGTTCTCAGGATATCCAGTATACCATTAGTGTACTTCAAATTTCCAGTTCATGTAGGAATTCTTAACAAGATGCAACTCCAGCATGTAGTTTAATTTTCTGTCAGCAAGCACTCAGTGTGGCTCTGTTACTGCCCAAATGACTGACTAGCACTGCTGCCTCCTCAGCTGAATTTTACAGAGCAACATGAAGCAGGCACAGATCTTAGGATTCTACCACTTTTGCTGCAAGTTCCCTGATCATCAGTGTTTCACTTTAAAAGCTTTATGGAGCTAAGAAAAGCATCCTGAATTTTTGTTGAAGTTACCAATACCCTAAGTTTCAGAACAACTCTTTTCTAGGAGATGATTATGAAACAGCAACATAGAATTAAATAAAAAGAGATCCTACAGATCTTATCACACCTGCTGTTCAAGGTCAATGTGTAAATACTAAAAGGTACTTCTGTGCTCACATAGAAATTGTAAGAACAGCATTTGAAGTACACGCTATAAAAGTTTTCCACTAGGTTGCAAACAACAGTTGTTCTATTCTACTATATGTAATCATTTTCAGAAGAGGAAGTGTAACATCTCCTAAAAATGACACATGCAGTGCAGTTCAGTACCTTGACAGCAGCGTATGAGGAAGCTGAATGTTTTCAATAGTAGTCTTTTTCGGATTCCACTGTGATTCTATAGGATTAGCTGCTGCTAGGATAGATGTACGAGCGTTCAATTGGCAAATAATTCCAGCCTGTCAAAAGGAAAGAACATTTCTGAAACCAGCTGAAGCTATGTGCCACCAAAACCTCCCTCCAATTTCCTGAGATCACCAATGTTATTAGATGGGTTCTGTAGTCAAAAACTGCACTGCGAAAGCCTCTGAGTAAAGCAAGAGCAAAAGCCTCTAGGAATACTTCAGTGTCATTTACCTTTGCAATGGAGAGTGTCTGTTGTTCCATTACTTCATGTAGAACTGACCTTGTGCTTTCATTCATTTTATCAAACTCATCAATGCAGCAAATGCCATTGTCACTAAGTACTAGAGCACCTGTCTGAAGAACCAGCTGCCGTGTTTCTGGATCCTTCATCACATATGCAGTAAGACCAACTGCACTTGAGCCTTTGCCAGAAGTATACTGGCCTCGAGGAACCAGGTTGTACACATACTGGAGCAGCTGGGATTTGCTAGTGCCAGGATCACCACAGAGAAGAATGTTGATCTCTGCGCGAAAATTCCCTCTTCCTGTGTGAGTAAAATCCTTTCTTGATCCCCCAAAAAGCTGAAGCAGAATGCCCTATAAAAATGAAAACATCACTTCTTGTATACATGTAACAGAGCAAATCCAGCTGTTCAACTGAAACATCTAAAAAACACTGCTAAAATGAACACAACTCAATGGATCTGGGTTTCAAGCATTAAAGACAGAAATTTTGTATGTTGTTATAAGCAGATTTTGGTTGACACCTGAAGAATCACCTTTGCTGAAGGGTCCTTAGTTTTCCTCAACCCCACCCCCTATATTCGATGGGCATTAGCGTGTTGAGAAGGTAACAACAAATGGAGTAGTCATTACTGTGTTCCCATTTCATAAGTACATCGTTGTATGGTTTTGAATTATATTTTCAGAAACCTGTGAACTATAATAATGTATAAATCTATTAAAAAAACCTTACAGGAATATATTTGGAAGATGAGTGTTTGATGTCTAACAGTATCTTGACACCTGCTACTGATTGCAGTTTTCACAATGTTTTAGTACGTCAGTTGACACTTTATTGGAACAGTCCCTTCTTCGATACATTTAAGTAAATGTTTCGATACTCCCTAACTCAGAGTCAACCAAATGTCATTTTAAAGCTACTCTTCTCTTGTGGATGCCTCTTTTCAGCAAGCACTTACTATGTTACAGCTACTTATTTTCCTTTGATAATCAGTAATCTGAACTTCTAAGAAATGTCCAAGATGCATCCTGCAATTAAGTTTCCCAGTTCTGCTGCCTTCCTGCCTTTTCAGTTACCTTCCCTCTAATTAACACTCTTTAATAGATTGATAAGAATTATGCTGCACTTACAACCAAGTCCACCCTGACAAGACCATGACATTTTAAGACTGCTCAAGATACACCTTTTTGAATTTTTAAGCTTCAAGGTACTTCAACAACAAACATTACACATACATACAACAGGTATAAATACATGTCTTACAAGAGAAATACAGAACTTTTCACCTTTTTGATATCTTCATGCTCATAGATACTTGGAGCCAATGCTAAAGCAAGTCTCTCATATATGTCTGCTTTTTTAGAAAGCTCTTTGAGCATTTCCACACGCTCCTCTGTAAACCTCTTTTGCTCCGTTTCCTCATCAACACCGTGCAGGCGTTTGGAGTCTGTCTTGCGATAGTGTATGACATCAATGTGGGTCTTATACACGGATTTTACGCTGCTGACCCGCGGATTAACTCGAATGGGGACTGCCCTGTAGATACCTAAATACAAATTTCAGTCACAGCATTAGATATTGAGCAACATGGTCATTCCAAACACTAAAAATTTTACAAGTTCCCTGGAAGAGTAGAGCTTTTCTAAACAGCCTAAATACTTTGTCATCTAATTTCTAACTATAAGTCATGTAGAAGACATATTTAAGTTACCTAGACCCTATTTTTGCAGATACACATATGTGTTTTACATTCCTACCACAAGTGTTCTCAACAATGAAGGCATTTTTGAAAAAAAATTAAGGCTTGGTGCTTTTTCCCACTCCAGTCAGCCTTTCCCCCTCTTTTTAAGTGCCAAGTTTAATAACAGCCTTCAAATGCATTTCAAACAGCTTGGGGTTTTTACAGCAGTTGTTTTAAAGGAAAGTGGTTTATAAAATGTTGCTGCAGTATCACAAGACTTACTCTACATTATCACTCTCCTGACTGCAGACACTATTTAAGATACTGCCTCTTCTTCAGCTACAGTTTCAGAATGAAGGAATCAAGGTCAGACAGCCTGAAGATTGTCTAGTCCAATCTTGGGCTCAAACTGAAGTCAGCTGGAGTCCTGCTTGCTAAAGACTGTGTCCAATCAGGTTTTGAGTATCCTTAAGGACAAAGACTACACACAGTCTCGCCAGGCAACCTGTGATGGGAGTCGACCACATAAACAGTAAAAAAGTTCTTATTTTTAACTGGAATTGCCTGTATTTCGGCTTGTGCCCTGTGTGTGCCACTGGGCATCACTAAGAAGAGTCTGGCTCTGTCTTCTTGACACTACCACCCCTCCACCTGCACCAAATCAGGTGTTTCTAAACATGATGCTAAGATTCCCCCAAGCGTTCTCTTCTCCAGGCTGAGCAGTCCCAGCTTTCTCAGCCTTTCCATGTACAACCAAGGCTTCTGTTATCATCATAGACCTTTGCTGAATTCACCCCTGTATGTTCACGTCTCCCTTGCCCTGGGAGACCCCACAACTGGACCCAGTACTCCTTCAACCTCCTAGCAAAACTCCTAATACAGCCCAGGAGAATGCTGGCACCGCAGTCATGATCTATCAAGCACTGCTTCCTTGCAGTTCTGTTTTTGTCTGCAAGTTTGCTGAGGCTGTACAACACTGTCCCAGTCAGAAAAGGTTTCCAGGATTATTGGCTCCATCACCTTTCCCAGGGGTCAAGATGAAGCTGACTGGCCTACAGTTCCCCAGGTCTCCTCCTCACTCTAGGGAGTGACACTGGCTTTTTTTCTAGTATTTTAGCCAGTCACCATGACTTTTCAAAGATAACTGAATAGCCTTGCAAAGGAAGTGTCCAGCTCCCTCAGCACTTGCAAGTGCATCCCGTCAAGTCCCTTTACACACAATTAAGATCAATAAAAAAGAAGAATGGAAATACTCAACCCAGATTTTACCTGTGACATTAACTCTGTCACCTGGCTGAACTTTATCAACGAGGTCATTGTGCGCAAAGAGTGCAACCGTATGTGGGGTCTGTCCAGCTGGCATATCTTCAGGAGATTCCTGCAGTTTGATCTAGCAGAAATACCAATTAAGTTTCAGTTGCATAAAAAGCAAAGCTTTTCCACAGAGCATACAACAGGATTTTGTATTAATACAGTCTTCAACATCATTTTGAATCAAGAACATTGCTAAGGAACAAAATACCCCCACCCAAACAGCAAAACTGATTACTGTTTAAAAGAGATGATGAAAATGAGAATTCTGCTGATTGCTACTGGCATGGCTAAAATGCTGCTACAAACAAGGTTCGCCTAGTCTAGACAGAAGTGGACATACTGTATATAAAGGGGCTTCCATACAAAAACATTAAGAGGCATACATACTTAATTTCATCCTCCTAATGCATTTCTTCTCCAAAGTAGACTTACTGTTTCACTAAGTTGTTTCACCCATTTCCACATTCCCAAACACTTTTTCTTTTCAAAGCATTCAATCTCAAGATACATAATTAATGCTATTGATGATTTTAGGAGGGTGGGGGAGCAAAAACTAGCAACTTTTTCATTTTAGCCACTACCTAAGCCAACATACCATCTGTTTGTCAGAGAACATGGATCTATTGTGAATCAGCGCCATGCTGTGCGTTGTGTTACAGTTCTTGCACACTGATGGTTCTGCAATCCTGCCACGGTCGATTTCCACTCTGGTGGTGAAAGCGCAAACCTGGCATCTAAAGAACGCTTCCTGCATCTCAGGAATTAACTGGGAGCTTCTGATAACCATGCCACTGATGGTGATGAGTTGATCAATGTCTACAAAAACACAGAGACTCAGGTCATGACCTCATATTCTTAAAATTTAAATAACTTTCAAAATTTCACGTTACAATAGTTTTTAGGCAGGAGGCAGACATTCAGTTAGGTTACTACTATTTTGTTTGAGCAAAAAGAATCATAAATGCATAGTACAAATATTCTAATTTACAGGAGTGTGTATACAAAAGAAAGGAATCCTTTGCACTTGCAGAACTAAGAACATGAGTAGTTGATGATAGGAGAGATTTCTTTTATGGATAGATTATTCTGCACTTGGGACCTAAAGCATTTGCTTCTGAAACAGACATGAATGGAAGACATTGGTCTGGATGGACCACAAGTACAGTTTTATATAGTCTTAATGTGATTCTATGTTACTGTTCACTAAGTTTATGAAAACCTTTAAGATTCTTTTCTAACATGGTAAGCAAAAAGTTTACCTTCAGGGTTGAGATTTCGCATATTCCTGGTCTTCAGTGCATTATATGGCCTTACTTGAATTTGATGCTCTAGTATTGAATCAGGGTAACGATCAAAAAAGATCTCATTGACAGCCATGTCAAATGTTGGGATAACTTCCTGTATAAAATTGTTAGAAACAGCTTACAAGTTGAATCATAGAATGAAGTAATTTTGCATAAAGCATTTTATGTGCTGCTGATCAGCCAGGAATGACTAAAAGTTACACCACCTGAGCATTTTCCTACGTAACACAAAACCTGCTGTTCAGATCAGATTTACTCATTTGTTTGAGTATTGCAAGGGGTGGGAGGGAAGTACAAGACCCTGGGCATTGCAGTTCACCAGCTAACTTTGCGTGCACAAGGTACTCACTGTCTCTATGATCATCTACTATGAAACAAAACACTTTATATTCAGTAAGATAAAGTAGCCACTGAGATTGCACGAAACACACACGATACTGCATTTAAACAAGCATTTTAAAACCCAGAAATATGAAATGGCCATTTGAAAGCCAGAAAACAAGTCAACTACTTCACCTGAGGATAGCAGATCAGTTGCCTGTAGAGATTTTCATCAAATGATCTTAGATGGTCACAATTTACATTCAGGAATGGTTCCCCAACCATATTAATCTGAAAGGGAGTTAGGAAATCTTTAGCTCAATGGCATGCAAGACTGAAAAAAAAAAAAGTTGAATTCACTGCATTACAAGTACCTCTTGAAGTCGTTGCATATAGCGTGGCTCATTAAGATCCAGGCCGATGTCTTCATCCTCATTATCCAGTGGATCGATAAAGCGCTGGAGAAATCTCTGAATGTTAAGAGGTAAAAGAGAAACAGACAGGAAAGATGAGCAAAATTTAGTAGTACAAACACCTACTTTGTATCAGATTCAACGAATATTTTTTTAAACCATACTAGCTTTTCATTTAAAAAAAAGGAAGAAACAAAACCCACCTGGAATTTTTCTTTGCATGAGGCCACATTAACATCTGTTCCCCAAATAACAAGCTTTTGTCCAAGAGATTGCTCGGTTGCTACTATATCCTCAGCCAGCTGCATGGAAACAAATTAAGCATATATAAATATATATATGTTTAAAGAGAAGTTGTCAGATACAAGAGGTGAGACATCCACCTACCCCATCCGAGTGTAAATCTACTTGTCTGGCTTTACGGACAGACCCGAGATCCGGCCGCTGCCTGACTGGAGTTCCTCGTACACCACTTCGTGGGGTACCCTCTACCCTGGAGCTGGGTGTGCCGTAAGTCAGAGGTGAACTGATGTCGAAGTCAAGAGGAATAGCTACAAAAGGAAGTGTTTTGTAATGATTATCGACGCATTTTACATCTAGAGTAGATTAAGATTCAGCCTCTGCATTTGTCTCGTCATTTCTTTTAACTCTACTGTCATAAAATGAACAGTATCAATCAAGTCCAGTGTTTTATCAAAACACACAATAACGATGTTGCCAGTCTACGTAGAACTTTTCTTTGTTTTAACAGCTCTTCTCAAAGATCCCAAGTTCTAATAAAGCTTCCCTAGAAAACTTTACAGCACTACTGCATTTTAAAACTGCACTGGAGTTCAAGCATAAAAACATGCAGAATTTTAGATGAAACACTTTTTTTAGTATTTTGGGGGCTGTAAAGCAAGTGACACAATTAACAGCTACTGGAATTAAAAACACTGCTATATATAAAAGCAAGAAAGGCTTTCTATAGTAAACTACCTAATTCTTTCTGCATTAGTATATTCATTATTTTATTCTTTCTATAAACAAATTTTTAAAAATAAGGTATAATCCCCGATACATACTCCCATGCTAATCGGAAACTACAACAGAGATCTGCACCCCAGACACTGCGTGCACTCCTGTAGTTTTCACTATGCCAAATTCAAATGAGAAACATGAGACAATGGTCATTTATTCCTCGAGCGTTTTTCAGCCGGATCCGTTCCCCACGCTGGCTCGCATCCCCAGGGCCCGCACAGCCACGGAGCCGCGCCAGCCCCAGCGTACCGGAGTGGCGGAACTGCGGCGGGCTGGAGAACAGCGCATCGGCGGCGCCGGGGCTCTGCACGTCGGCGGGCGGGGACGTGGGCATGGGCTGCAGGTCCCCGGTGGAGGTGGAGTCGTCTGTCCGACGCTTCTGGGAAGGCGGAGAGCGAGCATCTTGTGCTGCAAGACACAAGCAGACCCGCAGCCGGCGTTACACTAGCCAGGCCGCCGCACCAGGCGGACCGAGGCGGGGGCTGGGAGAACACCCCCCGGAGCGGGAGAGCCCACCCCGCCGGCCCCTTCCCGCCGCAGCACTTACGAGTCGGGGGGTTGCTGCCGCGGCCGCGCTTGCCCCGGCGGCGGCTGGGAGTGGAGGCTGGCGACGACATGGCGCTGCTGCGGCTCCGGCGGCGGTCCTACCTGGGGGTAGGGGGTCGGCGAGAAGAATGAGCGCGGCGGGCACTCCACTACCGGCCGAGCCCCGACCGGCGAGTTTCCCTCCCTCCCCTCGCCAGCCGCGACCCCCGCCCGGTGCCTCCACCCACCCGCACAGCCCCGCGGACCCCGCCACGCTCCGCGCCAAAGTCAGCGGCGTGCGCGCGCTCTCCCGGGCTTTCTGGCCAATGGCGAGGTGCGATCGTAACGGGAGCGCCCAACGAAGGCAGAAAGGGGGGATGCGGAACCGAGAAGGAAAGGAGGAAGGAGACGAATCCTCTGAACCCCGAAGTGAGAGGCGCGCCCCGCTCGAGCTGGTACCATAGAGAAAGAGTTATAATTCAGGTTACTACTTGTGGTACGAGACAGAGGCTGCCCTCAGTAATGGCACATCGCCTCCCCCCCGCAACCTAGAGTGGAGCTGCTCGCACCTCACTGAATTTCGCGGCAAAACTAGGGCTGCAGGGAGGCGTGGGGAGGTCGGAGCAGACCATTCTGTGAGGGTGGGGGGGAACTGCTACGATATCCAGCATTACTGTCCAGTTCCGGGCTCCTCGGTACGACTGGAGCTCCTGGAGCGGGTCCAGCGAAGGGCAATAAAGATGATTAAGGAAGTGGAGCATCTCTGTGATGAGGAAAGGCTAAGGGAGCTGGACCTGTACAGTCTTGAGAGGAGACGACTGAGAGGGGACCTCCTCAATGTCTATGAGTATCTGAAGGGAGGGTGCCAAGTGGATGGAGCCAGGCTCTTGTCGATGGTTCCAAACAACAGGACAAGAGGGAACGGGCAGAAACTGATGCACAGGAAGTTCCAGCTGAATGTGAGGAATAATTTCTTTACTGTGCAGGTGACCAGTTTTACTGGAACGGTCTGCCCAGAGAGGGTGTGGAATCTCCCTTTCTGGAGATCCTGAAGCACTGTCTGGATGCAATCCTGTGCCGTGTGCTTGCTTGGGCAGGGAGGTTGGAGCAGATGGTGCACTGGGGTCCCTTCCAAGCTGACCCGTTCTGTCACTCAGTGTGTGCATGTCCCGAGCCCATCCTGCGACGAGACACATGAAAACGCCCGAAACGCTCTTCCCTGCCGCCGGCCCTTACTCCGCTGGGGATGGTCTGGCGGAGCGCTTCTCCGCCGAGCTCAGCAGCGCGCGTCCCCCGCGGCTGGCGTTGGATGCGGCGGGAGGCGGGCCCTTCCCGCCCGCTTCCTTGTCCCCGTTCCCGGCGGGGCTGGGGCAGCATGGCCGGTGTGCAGCAGTGCCTGCTCCAGCTGCACCGCTGCCTGGAGCCCGGCGATGCCGCCGGCAGCGCCCTGCACGGATACAGCCTGCTCCGCAGCCTGGTCGAGACCTGCGTGGCGAGCCTGGCCAGCAGCGAGCAGGGTGCGCCCGCGGGCCTGGCCCCGCCGGGGTGGCGGCGGGGGGATCTGAGCGGGGCTTGGGGAGGGCTCGGCGGCGGCGGGACGCACGCACCGGAGCTGGGCGGCTCCACGGTTTGTGTCACTGGTGTGGCATAAAGGTGGATTCCGAGGGAGCGGGGTCTCTTGCCCCAGATAACTATTCACCGGGGTAGAAGCACTTCGGTGCGGGCCCCTCTGTGCTGAGCTGCCCCAAGGTCGGCTTTCCCTCGGCCTTGAGCAGCGGCAGGCTCCGGTGCGAGGGCACGGGCACAGGCACAGGCCCGGGCCCCGAGGCCGTGGGGAGGTCAGTAGCACCCGCACTGTGTTGTGGGTTTTCTGGGGACAGGCGTCAGTCGTGCCCAAGGCGTCAGGGCGCCCTTCTGCGCCAGGGTGGGCTGGGTGGTGTGCATGAAACCAGCCACCTGATGGTTCCTCTGCCTCCCTGCAGCGCTGCACCTGTCCCTGGTGTTTTCCCAGGAGCATGGCTTACTCCTCTTTATCCACAGATCCCTCACCATCGAGGAGGTAAGTTGGTAAACTTTATAGTGTTAAGGTAGTGCTAATGAACAACATGATATGCGCTTCAATTTTTTTTTTTTTTAACTTTCCAGTTTCGAGATTGCAGGGAAGAAGCCTTGAAGTTTCTTTGTGTCTTTATGGAAAAAGCTGGTGACAAAATTCATCCTTACGCATGTAATATTAGGGTAGGTAAATAAAAATTATTTCCTAAAAGTGTCTTTGCTAGATAGCTGAAACAAGCCTGGTGGGTGTCATGTCATAACACTCACAGCTATACTTAACCCCTCCCAGTCAGCCTTGCCCATCTCTGGTGTTCTTGTTAGAGGTGGAATAATTTGTTTGACGTAAAGTGTAGTTCATACCACAGAGCAGTGTGGAATTGTTTGTTCAGCTATAGACTTAATTTTATTAACTTTTCTTTATAGAACATAGTAGGTATTGGTTCTGAAAATTAGTTATTTTAATCGGACATAATGGTTGTAACTTCTAATTTATACAAACTAAAATAGTGATTTAAGTGTAAAATTTTAAATGTTTCTATAGGGTTAATTTTAATTACAATTTTTTTAAAAAAATCTCCTGAGAAGTTGTTACTTTTGCATTATATACAGAAATTGGTGTTAACTACAATATCTGAGGCTACTGGAGTCTGGATTGCTGAATAGCTCTATGCTGTTTTGCATAGAAATGCTTGACTGCACCACTGAAGTTTCTGAAGTTTTCTCAAATTAGTAGCTACTGATTGTAAGGAATGATAGTACTGAGGTAGAAAGTTTGCTCTGCATGGCTTTTACTGCAGAAACTGCAATTTCTTTGCTTGAGCTGGGATTTGTCATTATAACAGTGCTGCAGTATTGTCAGTGAAGCCACTTCCAGGACTAGGTATTGTTTTAATCTTTTTAAAAAGGAGGTAGAGGAATGTTTCTTTGAATTTCTGTCTTTACTTACTAGTATGGTAATCTCCATTTCCTTTCCTTTGTAGCAAACTTGTCTTAGTGTCTATACAAAAGAGAGAGCAGCAAAATGTAAAATCTCAGCACTGGAACTTCTGATTAAGGTAAAATGCATTTTTTAAATCTCTCTTGTTTCTAGAAAAGAAGTAGAAAATCTGCTGTATTGCTGTAGTTATACTGTGTCATGCAGAAAATCTATATCACAGAGTCGCAGAATAAGCTGAGTTGGAAGGAATCCACAAGGATCATGGAGTCCAGCTCCCAGCCCTGCACAGCACCATCCCCAAAAGTTACACCATGTGCCTGAGAGCATTGTCCAAACATTTCCTGAACCCGTGTCTTGTGTAGTGCTGTGACCACTTCCCTGGGGAGCCTGTTCCAGTGCCCAGCCACTCTTTGGGTGGAGAACTGTTTTCTGATATCCAACCTAAACTTCCCCTGACACAACTTCAGGCCATTCCCTTGTGCCCTGTCATTGGTCACCACAGAGAAGAGAGCAGGATCTGCCCCTCCACTTCCCCTCACGAGGAAGTTGTAGTCTGCAGTAGCAAGAGAACTGTGATAGCGTAATATTTCGATGTTAGAAAAAAATATGTCTTAACAACAGATTGTCTTCATTATTCTGCAGTAGGTTGCTTAGATGTGGCATGTCATTCCTTCATCTTTTATCGCAAGACACAATTGTTTTGGGGGCAGTTGCAGATCTCTCAGTTTATTATGGTTATTTAAGGAGAAATTTTGCTGTTCGATTGCATTCTTGCTTTAAAATACTATGTATTATATATACTACTATAATGTAAGATAAAGTATTTGAGAGGTGTGGAGGAGGAGGAGAACTTTTTTCCAGAAATTTAGTTGCTGTGTGAGACAGTAGTTCCTTTGAACGCATTTAGACCTTTCTTTTCTAAATGCTTTTGTGCCTGCTTATGTTCATTTATGAGAAGCAAAACTCCCTTCTGAGTTATTCTGAGTCGGTTCTGTGAATTGGATCGGCTTCATACCAGCAGGGAGAGAAATACAGTATGATAAAAGCTACTGCAGACTTGCTAAGCTTGTGCTCTTCTGGGGTTTATATGTACATGTGTATAAATCATACCATTTAAAGGCTTTATGTAGGTGATCTATATATAATGTGTATACTATAAATGAAAAGTTTTTATTTTGTATTTATGTATGTATAGCAAGGTAGTTGGTTGTTAAAGTAGATTGCATGTCATTACTCTTCTTTGGACAAGTCACCTTAGATCTCTTTCATTGAATAGCATACTTGCTTACTTAAGCTGAACTTAGAAGTGTGTTTTTATTTAGATCAAGTAGTATTGGGTTATTGATCTTAATGTTTTTCCTTTCTTTTTTTTTTTTTTTTCCCAATCTATCTTAGTTGCTTCACAGTTTACAACGTTCCTGTTTGATGGAAGAAATGAAAATTAGAGAGATATTTAATAAATTTTATGGGGAGCTTGCTGCAAAAAGTAAAATTCCTGATACAGGTAGGCTTTAGTTTTTCTTAGATTGTTCATGTGTACTCAGCACTGGTTAGGCTGCGCCTCGAATCCTGTGTTCAATTCTGGGCCCCTCACTACAAGAAGGACATTGAGGTGCTGGAGCGTGTCCAGAGAAGGGCAGTGGAGCTGGGGAAGGGTCTGGAGCACAAGTCCTGTGAGGAGCAGCTGAGGGAGCTGGGGGGTTGTTTAGCCTGGAGAAAAGGAGGCTCAGGGGAGACCTTACCACTCTCCACAACCACCTGAAAGGAGGGTGTAGCCAGGTGGGGGTCAGCGTCTTCTCCCAGGTAGCAAGTGACAGGACAAGATGAAATGGCCTCAGGTTGCCCCACGGGAGGGTTAGATTGGATATTAGGAACAATTTCTGCTCAGAAAGGGCTGTCAGTCGTTGGAACAGGTTTTCAGGGAAGTGGTGGAGTCACCATCACTGGACATGTTTAAAATACGTGTAGATGTGGCACCTGGGGATGTGGTTTAGTGATGAGACTTGGCAGTGTTAATGGTTGAACTTGATGGTCTTAAGGGTCTGTTCCAACCTAAACGATTCTATGATTCTAAAAGCTCTTTTTAATTTTTTTCTAACCTTGGCTAGTGTTGTCCTCAAAGCTGCAGTTTTAGTGTGATAGTTCTTGTATTGATCACCTCTAATGTGAGGTCATCAGTTCTGCCTTGCCTGATTATATTGTTTATGGCATATTACTGTGAGCTCTGGTTTGATCATCTTGGCTAGTTACAGCTGAAATCTTGGCTTTACAGGTCTATCCCTCATAAAACTTACTGTGCCTGTAGAATCCTTCAGTCTGAATTCAAGCCTAGAAACTTCTGCCAGCTGTTGGCCTTAACAAGGGCTTCCTCAGTGGATATGGCCTTTAAATCAGTTTTCTGAGCCCTGTTTAAAAACAGTAAATGTGTTTAACTAATTGATGTGAGAGGAGGATGCATCTCACTTTATAGTGTGTAGCTATATAGATGTATGTGTGTAGGTAAAAATATGTCTGTCCCGCACTTTAATCACCAATTAAACTGTCAGGGATGGTTGTCTCATGGATACAAGTTAATAGGAATTGCACTGGAAATATTGAAGCAATGATTTCAGTAATTAAGATTTAACAATGTTAAAAATTATTTTCTAGTATTGGAAAAGATTTATGAGCTTTTGGGAGTTTTGGGAGAAGTCCAGCCTAGCGACATGATTAACAACTCTGAAAAACTATTCCGAGCTTATTTGGGAGAGCTTAGAACACAGGTATGATTGGAATTTCTTTTCATTCTTTGGTTTTTTTGCTTTGGGTTTTTTTGTATTGCTTTGTTTTTGGTTTTTTTTTCCTTCGGAGTGTATAGCACTGGGTGTTGGAATACTACTGTAGCTGGTAGAATTTGTAGGGATCTGACTGGACAATCCTAAATGTGTCCTTAAGGACTGTTTAAGTTTGTGTTCTCTGGTTCTGAGAAGCTTTCAAAGTAAAAATTCAAGGCCATCAGTAACAGCAAATTGACCAATTCACTATGTGAAAAGATGGCATGTGATGATCGTTCCCCAAGAAGTGTTACCTTGTCATGCACTGGTAGTTTCTGATTTGTTCTATACTGGCTGCAAGTGAGGTAAACATCACATTTCTGTTGAACTTCCATATGTTCTGCATTTTTAATTACTTTTAAGACATTAGTACATTTTATCTAAGTTTTGATATGGTTGGTCTTGGTAGAACGTTTCCATGCTTTTCAAAGGATCTCTTACGCTTCCCTCCAAATGATGTGACACTTAGGTGTAAAGATGTTTCTGTAGAGTTGTTTCATAGAGTTGGGTACTGATATAACTATTAAGTTGAAATAAGTTATTTAACTACACTTCTAGGAACTGGGAAGGCTTAGTGTCAATTTATCTTAGCTTGAGGGTATTTTATTTTATTTCAGATGACATCTGCTACAAGGGGACCCAAGCTACCTCTTGTAGCAGGATGTCTGAGGGGACTGGTTGCACTCATGTACAACTTCACCAAGTCTGTGGATGAAGGTATGTTCTTTTCCTATGTGAAAGGCAGTTACACATTTTGATACAGTTTTACAGAAAGTTGTACATTTAATTACTATACAGCCAAAAACTAGCACCATTTCAGCCACATTGAAGCTGAATGCAGTTTGTATGGAGATGTGTTTCTCTTAAAGAGTCTGTTAAAACACAGGTGTTCAGAAAAATCAGCTAATATAGGTGTACAATTTTTTTTCAAATTCGAGAGTATTTCAGGAAAAAAAAGTCTGTCTCTTAAAATGAGATATATAAGGCTTTCCAATATTGCTTCTTTATACCAAGCTTTGATAAAAACACCTTTGTCTTCACTCTGCCTACTGTATGTCATTAGTGAAATACTCACTATTGGATTGTTTCACAGATCCTCAGACTGCAAAGGAGATTTTTGATTTTGCAATGAAGGCAGTCAACCCACAGGTAAATCTGCTACATGTTAATTGTTCTGCAATTAGCCCTGGTGAAGAGTAAATCACGTGACAAACCTTTTCTGATATTACAGGTTGATCAGAAGCGATACGCAGTACCTCTGGGTAAGATGTAAACTATTTCCATTCATGCTGAGGTGGATACTATCTTTTGTCTGGAAGTGTTTATTCTTTACTGGATGTGTTCAGATGTCTCTAGTCTTTAATCTTCTAAGCTGACCAGGGGGAAAGCTGCTGTACTTTTAAGTTGGAATATAGAGTTGAACATGTATTTGGTTAAACTAGTCAAGGTCTAATCAGCTTATGAATAGCAGCGTTATACTTGATGTCATTTGCGCCTCTGGAGTAGTACAAAACTGTGATGTTAAAAAGGACTGGTAGAAATAAGAGGAGTGTAGCTAATTAGGAGAAAAGAGGTGACAGTGGATTGAGTTAAAAGAAGAAGTAAGGAGAGAAATTTCACTGGAAGAAGGAGAAAAAGAATGGGGGAAAAATAATTGGAAGAAGATCAGAAATTGGCTTGTGAAATGTGAGTGGCTTATGCAGAAATTGCAGAAGTGCAAGTTTTGAGTATTAGGCCCGTGGTAACTGTGAGGGGTAAAACCCTCTTAAGATAGTCTGCCCTCCCCCCAGTTAATTCATTAAGTATCTTGAAATTTCATTTATGCTTATATTTGGAGTAGTGAAATTACCTGTAATGAGAATTCTGCATTTGTCTGCATCACACTTTGGCAGAGGAGGGGACTTGGTCATGTGTCCTGACAACAGAAACCAGATCCTTCTGAATTGTGTAATCTAGTGTTCTTAGTTATAACCACTAAAGTCCCTTTCTTTTTCAATATTAATGTAAATTACGTCAGAACACAGCTGTCTGTTCCGTAATGCTGTACATTTAAAAAAGAGGATTTTGGAGGGTTATTTTTATGCTTAAGTTCTTAATATTTGGATACTGACACTGTAGTGGCTAGAGGAATACATTTTATACCATACAGTCATGGTGGGTCTGCCTGCCTAAAGTCCTAATGTGGACTTTCATAGTCTGGGCTGGTTGTGTGAAATGCAATGTAAGTCTGATTTTTAATGAGAGTTGTTTTTAAATTACAGCTGGGTTACAGTTGTTCAGCTGGCACGCTGCTCAGTTTGGAGCCTTGCTCCTGGACAACTACATGTCTCTCTATGAAGCTATGTGCAAATGGTGTGGCCACACGCATCAGGAGCTGAAGAAAGCCAGTTATTCTGCACTGGATTCATTCCTCAAGCAGGTGAGGATCACCTGGATTCACTGGGGTCTCCAAGTCTAAAGCAAAATTAAATTTCTTTGAGTAGTGGGAATATTTGGTGCTTGGAAATTCAGTGAATCTGTTTAATAAATAACTATTTTGTTTGATGTGCTTTGTATTACAAGCTAGGTATCTTCTCAGGCTTACTGTAAATTTTTTGTGAAATGCTGAAATATTTGTGTCTGTTTTACAGATTTCTTTAATGGTGGCTAAAGATGCAGAGCTACACAAGAGCAAGTTGCAGTTCTTCATGGAGCAGTTCTATGGAATCATCAGGAGGATGGATTCAAGCAGCAAAGAATTGTCCATCGCCATTCGCGGATATGGGCTTTTCGCAGCAGTACGTGCAAAAGAGTTACGCTGATGAAGGAGCTTACTGAACGCATGTAAAGCTGGGATTCATATACCATGCATTTTAGTATTTTACACAGGTCATTTAATAGGGAGTGCTCCTGTTTCTGGACTAAGCGCTGGACTTAATTAACTACACTGTAAAATACCTTTTGGATGAATATTTTTAAAATATATACTGAATCTAGTGGGAGCACTTGCAGCATTGGGTTGTACTTGTAGTTACTTCTTGTGCACAAGTCCTGAAGTGGAAAAATGGGGGCTTTGTATACAGCTGTCACAAAACTTAACGGTGTGCTTAATTGCTTAGAGACAGGTGATACTTTGTCTTCTCTCTCTGCATTTAAATAGTAGAATCCAGGCCAGCTTTACTCTGAAAGTAGTTTAGAGATTCGTACAGAGCTCACTCAAATAGCTAAAAGGCACTGCTGACCGCGGGACGGTAGGAGGTGATTTGTGAAACAACCACAAACTAAAATACAACAAGAAGCAACAAACAAAACCATGCTTATATACCAATGTGGATGGTAGGTATGTTTGTCAGGAAGCACTATTAGGAACAAACTTCCAATTTTTGTCAGCAGTCAATTAAAATGGGAATATAACAATAAGTTAAAAGTTCAATAAAGCAAGAGTGGTATTTATGTATCTGCAGCCTCTGTGCTTGGTGTTGGTACCACAACTTTTATATAACAAAATTCTAGACTGGTTTTTTTTTTCTCTCTCTAAGCATAACTTGGGTTAGATAATGTCAAAGATTAGGTAGAGAAGGTTATGAAAGATAGAACAGCTAGTTACTAGTTGAATCCTTTCTATTTTGCTACCTTTGGAGCAGAGAGCATTTGTTTTGTAGAATTTTCCATGTTCTTTGTTGAAACCTCATCTTCCTCTTCTGTGGTATGAGGTAGAATGGAAACAAGTTCAAGGTATTGTTTCCAAAAAAATGAAGTATTTCAAATTCCTGAGTTGAAAGGACCCTATTGAAAACATCTATTACGGGACTCAAGAACTTAAAATTGCATAGTGTAAATACAGAGATAGGATAATACTACAAATTTTAACAAATTTAATGCTCAAGTACCTATAAATCTTTGATGTATTAAGACACACTAATAGTTGTTAGTGTGTTTAGATTAAATCTTGGCCAAGCATCAGATACAGGGTTGTGAGGAAGCAGAGTCTTGGTGCTACTGCAAGTTGTCACTGTAGCACTGAACTTGCGTTCATGCTTGGTTTAGTTTCAAGGCAGAATATTTATTTAATTGCTAAAATAATCTTAAAGTAATACTGGAAGTTCTGCAAGCGATTAATAGATAGTCTTCATTTTGTCAGCATGTTTTTAGACGGACTAGATTCAACCTTCAGGCTAACTCCCATATTTCACTGTTATGTAAACCAGTCCATTCTTTTCCATGGTCAGTTCCCTACCACAGTTCTTGCCGGTGACCTGGTTCCTGTCCACAAAGACTGGTTTTTGATGTAGTTCATGCTGTGATTTACAAATCATTCTATAGAAATTTGTAAGCTTTGTTACAAACCCCCTGTTGCTCTTTGGGATACTTTCCACTTGTTCGTTTGTTTAGGAATAGTCTTCATAGGTTCTGTTTGTACAGGACCTATAACAATGAAAGTTCAGAATTTGGACTGCTCAGTTAAGTGTTTAATAGTAGTAGCCTGTCAGTGATAATCAGTTAAGCTACATTAAGGTAAGCCACTTATTACTTTAGTGCAGCTAATTCAAAATATAAGTGAATCTTAGCATCCATAATGCCGTATTTAAGATATTTACAGCCAAACTCCCATATTTTTCAGACTGAATATGAATTCATGTCACTGAAAGTTCAAGTACTTTTACAGTAAATCACACTGCATTAGTGAACTATTATTATAGTCTATTTCAGGTACTGTGTTTCTCATACATGTAGCAAGTAGAGTACTTAAAGTTAGTTTATTCAGATGTGTTGAGTTTCTAGAAAAACTTCAAATATTATTCCTATTATGGTTCAGTGAAGGCATGGCTGGGTTTTAGTGCTACAGCATGCATTTGTTTGCTCAGCTCTACAAAATTGCCAAACCAGGTTTTTATTTTCTCTCTGTAAGCCCTGTAAAGCTATACGTTCTGAGGATGTGGACCACATGTATGTGGAGCTCCTTCAGCGTTGTAAGCAAATGTTCCTCACAGAAGCAGAAACAATAGATGACCATCTGTATCAGCTACCAAGTTTCCTCCAGTCCATTGCAAGTGTGATATTCCATATAGATACAGTAAGTGGAGTATTTAATGTACCACCCAATTCTTTTATGCAGTTACAGGTGTATGAGGAGGCAGTAGCTGTGAACCTACCTGTGGTAAAGGGTGTTTCTTTAATTGAAATGTGATGACATTTAGCCCCTAAGGGATGGGAAGAATATCAGAGGAATGCTCTAATGGATTTTATTTGAATAAAGAAAATGCACTGAATGTGCTAAATAAAATGCTACAGTGCATTGAAATGAAAACCATGATAGCCAAATGCGAATACATTTTTATTTATTTTAGGTTCTTTATTTGGACATAGCCATACCCTTTATATGTTTATTCCACTGTGCTGCTGCTTTATCTTTTGGTACTGATATGTCCTGCATGCTCTCTGAGACTGATACTTTGATTCTGCTATGATGTTATGCTGTTTGTTTAAATGAGGGCTTTCTGGATCCTACTTAGGGCTGTGAAGTAAGATTGGGACATATATTTTGTATTCAGGAGGTTATGGATAAACATTATAATGCTATAATTGGTGATCAATTAAATCAGTACTTTTCTAGTAAGCTGAAGACTAGATTCACTGAAGCTCTTATCTGTTCAGGAGCTACTTTGCATTATGTGATCCGGGAAATTTTCTTATTCTGTTTCTTTAGTTTTATTTGCGGGGAAGTTTCTTGTTGTTGTTGCTTTTTGTTTGTTTCTTTGTTTGGGTTTTTTGTATGTCTAAGATGAATTCAGTTGCTAAGTCTCTTCTTGTTCTCAGAGCAGATCATGATGCAAGCTCTTGCAACAAAGGAACTTGCTGAAATAATTTCCCATGATGGATGTTTTGTTTTTCTTTATTCTAGGTTCCTGAAGTATACACTCCAGTTCTTGAACATCTAGTTGTGCTGCAAATCAACAGCTTTCCACAGTACAGTGAAAAAATGCAGCCGGTCTGTTGCAGATCTCTAATAAAGGTGTTTCTGTCCCTCTCAGGAAAAGGTCCAGTTCTCTGGAGCTTTATTAGCACTGTGGGTGAGTCTGTGATATTAACTTCGTTGGAGTTTTTTGGGATCGTGTTTTTTTTTCCTTTGGTTGTTTGGGGTTTTTTTTCCCTAAATTGCTTAACCGATTCTAAGAGGGAGACGTGGAATAGCAATTTAGGATCAAAAATAAAGCGTGTCGTTCTCTAATAATGGAGGTTGAGTGTTTTCATAGTGTTATTTTTCAATATCCACTGTTAAATAACTTCAGGAATGCATTTAACAATTGTTTCGGATTACAAAGTGGATATGATTAAGGGCAGGAGAGTACATGTTTGTGATAAGACTTGCATTCCTGCTCTGAAGGATTATGGGAATAAAGGGATTTCATAGAAGAGTGTACAAAAATCTATTCCATGTCCTTTCAGTTAGCCATACAAAGTAGCACAGAAAATAGGGTGAGTAGGGTGAGTGTTACCTCTATTAGAAATGCAAATTTTTTCATGCTCTGGAACTTTTAAATAGTAAAAGTTAAGATTCTAAATATGCAGTTAGTCAGGTACAGTTCTGTGAATGTAATACTGAATATGTTAGCATTGCTAACTGACAGTTCTAGTAGTCTCAAGCATGCTGACATTTCATTTTAATGATTTTCAGAAATTCTTTTTAATTTCTTTCTACTATTTATCGTGGCTTTTCTCTGTTGCTGGGGCATTTCCATTGTTTCCCATGTTTTTGAGTTGGTAAGTGGTGCACCCAAGTACCATGTTGATCCTAAGTCCATGAAAATCATTGGAGGTTGTTACCTTTTCAATAAGGGCATTATGAGTGATGGCTTGGTCATCATTCATAATCAGGAAAAAGTCAAAGCAGTATTGAGAAAAGATAGTAAGAAGCAAGTTCAGAATTGGTTACTTGTGGAATATCCTAGAGTCAAGGCTCTGATTTGGGCTATTTTGTCCTTAAAGGAAAAAATCTGTGTTCTTTTGTGTCTCCCTTACCATGACAGAATATAGAAAATAGAAGACTCATTTGTTTTGTTGTTAATGTAATGAGTGCTATGAATACTGTTCCTTTTGAAATGTGTTCAGGGAATTTGGTTTTTTGTTTGTTTCAGTGCATCAGGGATTAATCAGAATTTTCTCCAAGCCGATCACATTTTTGGAGGTAAAATAACTGTTTAAATACATTTATTTCATTTAGATTCCTGGAGTGTACATTCCAGTTCTTGGTGATCTAGCCCAGTAAACAAGGGAAAGCCCACAGAAACAAAAATAATACTATCCATTTTGTTATTAGTCCATTCTTGTTATTAGTTATGGGCTCATTTGTTCTTAGTATCTTGTTCCCACATGTGCTCTGCATAATGTGGATGTGCCTCTTGTACTGAATAAAAAAGATTACAGGAAATAGGCTTTTGTTTGGTCAGGTTGTCTGTAATAAAGTAGGCTGTAACTAAAGTCATCCAGCTTTCTTCCAGGTTAAATTTTGGACATTTTAAAAGTTTTACTGAATGCTTGCATTAAGCAAAGATATTAGAGCTTTTTACTCCTGTGCAGCAGAATAACTATAGAATTTCTCAAATAACTGAGCAGTAGGAGAGCAACTTTAGAGATTTTTTTTTTCTTTGAGAGGAGGTGGTTGTTTTGTGTTGTTTTCAGATTGGTGGAGAAAGCTAAACATTTCATGTTTCTACCTGCAGCAGTAATGTTACATTGTGTTGCATGAGTCAGGTAGTTCTATAGGCAGTTGTAGTGGGATTTGGCTGATAGGAAGTTAATTTTTCCCTTAGCAGCCCTCACGGAGCTGTGCTTGTATTTGTAACTGGAAATGTGTTGATAACACACCAGTGTTTTGGCTACTGCTGAGCAGCAGTGGCCCAGCATCAAGGCTGGCTCTCCAACATTCCCCCCTCACCAATAGGCTGGGGGGACAAGATCTGCGGAGGGAACACAGCCAGGACTGCTGACCCAAACTGACCAAAGGAATATTCTGTTATACCATGTGGTGACTGGTCAGCAATAAAAGGTGGCAGAAAGGAGGAGGTGAGCGGCATTGGTTATTAAGATGTTTGGCTTTTGAAACATCTGCTCCATGTACCAAAACCCTACTTCCAAGGAAGTGGCTGGACATTGCCTGCTGATGGGAAGTAGAGAATAAGTCTTTCATCATCCTTTGCTATTAAACTTTTATCTTGACCCAAGAGTTTTTTCCATCTTGCTTTCCCTTTCCCCATCCTGCTGAGGAGGGGAGTGGTAGAGTGGCCTGGTGGGCACCTGCCATGCAGCTAAGGTCAAACCACCAGAGCAATGTTTCTGAAAAATATTGTGTCCCTTCAGGAATTTTTTGGAAAAGAAACTTCTGTATCAGAAGAATCCTTTAAAACTGGAGAAGCTGGGACACGAAGATCAAGAGTACCGACTTATAAGGACTATCTGTATCTCTTTAGAAGTCTACTGAGCTGTGACACGATGAAGGTAAAACATAGTTAACATGGAAATACAAAAGAAAACACAATTCTGAGTCTTCTCATCACTGGTTTTCTGACCCTAGACTTTTTCCGAATGTCGTGTTGTAGAAAGACTGTTTCCTGGTTTTAGTTGGATTTTATGGCTGATAAATGAATTAAACAGGGATTAATTTATGCTTTCATAGCTGAGAAACATCTAAAACTGGATTCTCTGCATCATTTAAATGTTAGTTTGTAAATTAAAGAAATCATTTTCATTTGTGTTTTGAAATATGAACATTTTCGTCCTACAAAGGAATGTGTTTTTGAAGATGCAAACTTTCTTACTGAAAATGCACAACTGCAATCCCTGAGTCGCTTGCTGTATGATGAACTTATAAAATCTATTTTGAAGATTATTGAGAAATTGGACCTGACTGTTCAGAAACTGGATGTTAGTGAACAGGTGAGACTTGAGGACCTATCCATTAACCCCTGCTGCTGTAGGGGAACCAAAATCATATTCCCTTCATTTCATTATGCCTAGATAGCACCCTTTAGTGTCCTTGAAGTAACGTTTATCTTAGATAAAATGTTTTACTTAATATTTCTAAATGTTGTATTGCAGTGTTAGGAGATGGAAACATCAGAAACAGTAGAAGTTCACAGAACCTGTTATTTTAGGCTTTTTACTCTGGAATCTACTGGTTGTCATTTTTCTACTTGCTTTCTCCTTAGAAGCAGGCATCTCTTTCCTTTCAATTACTGATGTGTCAATTGTTAGTCCTTCGTCTGTCAGACTACCTAGTAACAGCTAGTAAAAGACAGACTGTTAATGTGGCAAAAAAGGGTGTGAAAGTCTCTGTGTTGTCACAGATCCAGTGTTCTTTCTCCAATATTTATTTTCAGGGTGAAGATGCAGGTGACAGTGCTTTGGTTGGGCCTTCTTCTGACCCTGCTTCAAACCTTCAGCCAACAAAGCCGATAGATTTTATTGCCTTTATAAATCTAGTGGAATTCTGCAGGTATTGATATATTTTTATGTAATCTGAAAGTTGCAAAGTGGTTAGAAGGAGTTTGAGGTGAGATGTACTTAAGTTGCTTGTTTCTGAGTTTTTTTGGTACATCATACTTCAAAATGAAGGAGGTTATTAGCAGGGAGACAGGGTTTTTCAGACATCTGGACCATAGGTAAACATACTAACTCATCAGCTCAGGTGTTTTTAAAGAGTACAGGAGACAAGCATTCACTTTCATTATTTGGATGTAGTTGTCTTACAGTATATGTCGTAAGTATTATACTGACCGTATATCCTGAATACTTCAGAGACCAGAGATAGTCTTCATAGATTAATAAGGGACATTAAGTGAAAGGTACAGCATTAGTTGCCTGTGGAGGTCCAGTAATGAAATGTGAAATATGAGAATGTGTGTTTGTATAAATTAAATAATGAGATATAATGAGAAATGGCTTTGCACTCTAAAACAAAATGAAAATCTTGTGTTTCTCAGAAGGCAGCATGCATTTATTCTCTGTCTGTCTTTGGAGCTGCTCTGTTACAGCAATATTTCTTTCTTGTACTGAGATGAAAGTTTAAAAAAATAAAACATTTTATTTTTTTTCTTTACCCCCCCCTATGTTTTCTGTGCATCTGTTTTAGAGAGATACTTCCAGAGAAACATGTGGAATACTTTCACCCTTGGGTATATTCCTTTGGTTATGAGCTTATTATACATTCAACGAGACTACCTCTTATTAGTGGATTCTACAAGCTGCTCTCTGTTACAATGAAAATTGCCAAGAGGATAAAATACTTTGAGGTGAGATCTTTTACCCAGTGGAGGGGTAACATGTTGTATTAATGGTTGTGCCATTCTTTGTGTATAGTATTTTGTGCACTATGGGAAGTAGTTCATTGAATCTGTTACTGGATTGTTTCAAAAGTTTATAGCTTCCTGTGCCTCCATAATTAGAAGCACATTAAAAGTCAAAATTTAAACTAGAAGCCCAGTTTCTGAAAAGACACCATCCGTGTGTAATCACAGAGTATCAGAATTTTTAGGGTTGGAAGGGACCTTTGGAATTCATCCAGTCCAACCCCTCTGCCAAGGCTGTGTCACCTAGAGCGGGTGACACAGGAACTCATTGAATTGGGTTTGGAATGTCTTCAGAGAGGGAGAGTCCACAACGTCCCTGGGCTGCTGTTCCAGTGCTCTGCCACCCTCCATGCTCTTTCCAAAATCTGAGCTGGGTGAACAGAAAGATGGTATAAAAGTGCAGGTGGTATAAAAGATGTTTTGGATAGAAACAATCTAACCAGAACAGCGGTCATGTACTGGTTAATTTCTCAGCTTCTGGAGTATATGTCTGTTCTGCTCACTGATTTCCACAGGCAATATGGTGCCCTGTTGGTGGATGCACTATTTGTGGTATGGAAGCTATTGGACTAAAACATGTGGGTGTGTGGCCCACCACAGAGCCAAGAGCTGTCCCTGCCACTGCTGCTGATGGCACCAAGTGAAGCACATTTGGGAACTCATTGGTGTAGATGCTTGTACTGTGGATACTGTTGAAAATTGTTTTCTTGTTGCACCAGCGTTCTTGCCACCTGGACATCCACTGTTAGGGGAGTTTGGGGTTTTATGGTTTGTTGGGTGGGCGGAGAAAATTAAACCATTGAAAAGTTACTTTGCAGTCACATATCCCTTGTTTATTTGCATAATATTTAGTGTATTCCAAAAAGTTGACCCTCAGTGAACCATATTAATGTTAATTTCTAACCTTTGAAAGATCAAAGATACATTTCAAGTTTTCACTGGCAACAGTTTCATATTGGACAATGAGGTATGTATTGTAAATGAGTTGAACTTGTGATTCATATTTGTTCTATGTACTATGTCCTTTTTAATAGTGTCAACTTTTGATTTGTGTTTGGTAGGATGTTAGTCCAAGGAGCCTCAGAAGATGTCCTGAAGACCCAGAAAAGAGCTCTTGCTTTGCACTCTTTGTAAAATTTGGAAAAGAGGTAAGGAATTTTGTTCACTAACTTTCTTTGTCTGAGTATAAACATACATGGTTCAATCAAAATTTTATCTTCTGAGGAATCTTACATATACAGTGGAAGTATTCTTGCTTTTTGAGCTATGCAACGTAATGGCGTTTTAAGATCTTTTTCTGACTGTGTTTTACTTAATGTCAGAAGAGGTGTATTGGTCACCAGTTCATAACAAATGAGAAATAACAGTATAAATACTTCTGGTAACTGTCAGCAGGTGAATGAGATTCCAGTATTGGTTTGGGCTTGTTTATTTTACATGGGTATTGATACAGCTAAGTTAAGATTTGAAAAAGGTTTATGTTTGTTCTCGATCTATTTATCTGAATTTTAGGTTGCAGCAAAAATGAAACAGTACAAGGATGAGTTGTTGGCATCTTGTCTGATTTTTTTGCTCTCTTTACCACATGACATCGTCATGCTGGATATCAAAGCATATATTCCTGCACTGCAGGTGAGTCAGAGTGATGTACAGCTAACACTTTTTTCCCCCTAAGATATGTACAAACATTCGGTAGCAAAGTCAGTGTCCTTTTGTACTATTAAGGTAACTATTAAGCTCTCTACAGTCTTCAGTGAGATAGAATACAAATGACTTGACTCTTTGGATAAACAAGTAAATTGCTGGAATTTCCTTTTGCACTAAGCAGACTCTCTTAGTGCCTGTATTGCAATATAAATGTATCTCCTGTGCTGATCTTGAGTGAGATGCTAAACAGAGAAAAGTTATTACAAAGGGAGATGTCTTGTACGCTAAATGCTTTTAAATTTGTCTCTTTTGCCTTGAAGTAACACCATTCAATAAATGTGAAAGGCTGATAGTTTTGTATTTGACACTTAGAATGCATTTAAGCTGGGCCTTAGCTGTACCCCAATGGCTGATCTGGGCCTAGATGCTTTGGAAGACTGGTCAGCTCACATCCCCAGGCATATGATGCAACCCTACTACAAGGATGTCCTGCCTCTTCTTGATGGTTATTTGAAAAGCTCTGCATCTACAGGTACATACATGCAAAAAACTGCAAGTCTTAAGGAAGAGGAAAATAATTTTTTTATAAAGATGTGTACATGCCATACCTTTTATTTATATTGTGCACTTTCTGTGGTTGGAACAATACAACTTACCTTACACCCCAAAATGTACTTTTTTCTTGAAGTAGGATTTACTTGCTTCTGCTGAACAATCAGTAATTGTTGCCATTTTATTTGTTACTTGTCTGTGATACGTCCTTTGTTTGCTTAAATTACCTTAGTTTTCACTAGGAGACTTATTTTCCTTAATAAAAGATTTGAAATGAAAGAATAATTGTCACATCTTAAAAATAAAAATGGGCAAAACCAGAGTGGTTTTTATAAAATGAAACTATGTGTGAGTGCATGAGATGCTGGTACAATAAACTGGTGTTGATATGCTGGTTTTTTTGTTCCTCAGTTGAATCCCAGAATAACTGGGAAGTAAGGAAACTCTCTCAAGCAGCCCAGAAAGGACGTAATAAAGTTGTGATACAGCGTATAAGAAAAGCAAAGACATTTTCAGTGGTAAGAACCTTCTTTCTTTTTAGAGTTAAATGTTAATCCTTCTTTCCCACTGCTTCTTTTCCTTTCTTGCATGCATACTCTTATTTTTATGAAGGCTACGTCTACCTTAGATGAGTTTAATGAATTCCATACTATCGTGTGGCTCAAGAAGCTGTTACATCAGCACAGCTGGAAAGATGCCATATTTCAGGAATATGACAGGGAATTAAGCAGGGAAAGGGGACTGAAGAAATCCTGTAAGTCAGTATCACTGCTAGATTGATACATTATGGCAACAAAAATTTAACTCCCAACACCCAGAATCAGGTCCCAGCTTAGCAGCCTTGCAGAATGCAATACAGTTTTGTGAATGTGTAAGTGTTTGGGGTTTTTTAATTGTCTTGTGGATAGGGTTACAGTCTTTAGAGGCCAACGTATGTATTACTTTGTCCAGTGGCATCTCAAATATAAATGTAGTTTTATTTGTATATTCCAGTGCACAAACTAGCTTGGAATAAAACTCTTTTTAGGTGTAAAATTATTAGTTACTCCTAGATATAGAGCTCTTTCCAACCTAGTTGTCTTTAAACATAATGCTCCTGGAGTGAGTCCAGTGGAGAGCTGTAAAGATGATTAGAGGAATGAAACGTGTTTATGAGGAAAGGCTGAGGGAGCTCAGCCTGTTTAACCTGAAGAAGTGAAGACTGAGAGGAGGCCTCATCAATGTCTATGAGTATCTGAAGGGAGGGGAACAAGAGGATGGATCCTGGCTCTTCTCAGTGCTGCCAAGCAATAGGATGGGCAGAAGTTGATGCACAGAAAGTTCTGTCTGAATGTGAGAGAGAACTTCTTTGCTGTGGGGGTAACTGAGCACTGGCACGGATTGCCCAGAGAGATTGTGTAGTCTCCCTCACTGGAGGTATTCATGAACTGTCTGGATGCAATTCTGTGCTGTGTGCTCTAGGATGACCCTGCTTGAGAAGGGAGGTTGGACCAGATGACCTCCAGCGGCCTCTTCCAACCTTAATCATTCTGTGATTCTGTGAAACAAAATGAGTGAATTTTATATCCCATACAGGCTGCTTCTGAAAAATCAGTTGCCTGAGAGAGACACTGTTTAGTCTGGAGAAAGGAGGCTCAGGCGAGACCTTATTGCTGTTTACAGCTATCTGAAAGGAGGTTGTAGCAAGGTGGGGGTCAGTCTCCCAGGTAACAAGTGACAGGACAAGAGGAAGTGGCCACAGGTTGTGCCAGGGGAGGTTTAGATTGGATATTTGAAAAAATTTCTTCTCGAAAAAGGTTGTCGAGCATTGGAACAGGCTACCAAGGTAAGTGGTAGAATCACTCTCCCTGAAGTATTCAAAAAACATGTGGATGTGGTATAAAGGTGAGCATGGCAGTGCTGGGTTAATGGTTGGACTTAATGACTTTAGAGCTCTTTTCTAATCTAAATGATTCTGTGATTCTATACAGGTACAGGATCTAAACTTTAGGTTCTGGAATTAAAGCAAATGAAAAGAGCAATTTTTGCTTCAGATTTGTTTCTGCTTTTTACACTGTCATTCTGTAGGTATGTGTTATCTGTGATAATAAAATTTTACTTGAGAAATAGTAATTGAAAGCTCACAAAATGCCATAAAAAATGCTTTCCAGTCTTGCCCTCTTTTGCTTACTAAACCGAAGCTCTTTTCTTGTTTGATGCAATTCTTCTCCTCAGAGGTTCTTCATTTTACCTTCTTCATCTGTATTTAATAGGAGCCGTAAGACCTTCATTTACTCTCTAAACCGAATTACTTCTGTATAGAAGTAACTGTTCTTTCACTAACATTAATCTGTTGAATTATTTAGGATAATAGTCCCTCCTTGGAAGCAGTAAGGACTAGAGTGGCACGCCTTCTTGGGTCCTTGGGAGGGCAGATTAACCACAATTTAATTACAGGTGAGTATCCTGTCCGCATAAATGAAAATATGCCTCTCCTGTCTCTCTCGAAAGTAGATTTCATTAAGGCCTCAACATCACTTTATGAGAATGAACAAGCTTTTCAAGGATACCTGTTTTTTGTTGCTCATGTTTAAACAAAATTACTTTTATTCAGTTCTGGAGTTTAGTAGAGCAAAAGTATTCACCAACTTAATATGGAGTACAGAAAGTGTTTAGGAAACAACAGTTAAAAGCAAAAAGCTATGCATCTGAGTATATGGTTTTATTTATTTCCTCCTTCACCCTCTGACTGCAAAGCCATTTTAAAACTTTGCCCCAGTTTGTAGCTCCTTAGTACTTATTTCTATCTCTATTACAGTTCTCAGTATTTAAGAACTGCAGTCTTGAGTTGTGTAAATCTCAGCAAGCTTACTTTTTCACTTGTGAGTTTAAGACACATCATGTCTTTAGTATGTGCGGGTAGTAGAGTTCCATTTGGGTGCTTCTCAAAAAAAAAGACGAAGTTTTCTCCCTTTCTCTGTCCAGTGTATGAACAAGCTTCATAATTTAAGTATTAAATATCATAGAGTCTAATAAAAATGGAAAACAATAGTGTAAGTACCTGACCATGAGATTCAAGGGATAAATTCAGCACAAAATTTAGTTAGTCTAAAAATTAATGTAGTATTATGGGGTTTTTTTTCCTTTCTTTGCATGCTTACTTTTGTTTTTTCTGCCTTTACAATCAATTTTCTTTCTGCCAAGTACTTCTCTGTTCCTTGCTCAGAAATGCTGTGGGAAAGTAGCCTTATTCTCTGGAAATTAATACAAAGTGTGGTCAGACTTTGTTAACCAAATTTACAAATATAGGGGAGAAAAGGGTGTAAGTATGCCAGTTTTCCTTGGAGGAGATAGCTGTAAATGGCTGTAAATACAGTCATTTTCTGTGCAATTGCAGGAGTCAGTATGTTGGAACTTCTTGTCTGATGGACCTTCAAGAATTTTCTGTAACATTAGAATACAAAAGCATTATATTGGATGTCTTATAGAAGTATTTTAAATCAAGTATGATTCAATGTCTTCTGGATTTATTGTCTCCATACTTAACCTGTATTGAAACTGGAGGCTGCTGCAACTCTCGCCTGAAATGTTGGCTACAGTTTTTTCAGTAGTTTATAAAGTATTAGCATTGCCTGGCAATCTAACTGAATTTGGAAGGTTACAGTTTTTTTGACCGAGCTAAGTAAATACTCACTCTACGTATATTGTATTAAGCTTGTTTTCATCTTTCAAATGCATCAGCCACATCTGCAGAAGAGATGATGAAGAAATGTGTATCCTGGGACACTGAAAAGCGTCTGAGCTTTGCTGTACCATTTGTAGATATGAAGCCTGTCATCTACTTGGACTTATTTTTGCCGCACGTGACTGAGCTGGCTCTTTCTGCAAGTGACAGGCAAACAAAAGTATTGATGTTTTTTTCTACATCTTGTTTTATGCTAGCTGATAAAATTGCATAAAATAATGTGTTCCTTGTTACTAAAGACCTGTTTTAATCAATTCGTAGGTAGTAATGTGCTTCTTTGGTGCTCTTTCATGGTTACACTATTTGAGTGTGAAGAAACTAGAGTGGAAGTTGCTGTAAGCTCTGTCAGGCAGCACTGTGCTTGATTTAAAGGCCAGTTAGAATGTGTGTAAATTATTTCCATGGTCATGATCTGTTCCTGGAGCGGTGGTTTAGCATAGATTGGAGTGATTTCTCAAGTACACCCTTTCATGTGGCTCATTCTCTCCTGCCCACAATTTTGTCTTCTCTGTGAAAGTAATGGATGCATAAACAAAGGAATTTTTAAATTTCAGGTTGCAGCATGTGAGCTGCTACATGGCATAGTCACATACATGTTGGGGAAAGCCTCTCAGATGCCAGAAGGATGTCAGGGTCCCCCACCTATGTATCATTTACATAAGCGAATATTTCCAGTACTGCTTCGTCTTGCTTGTGACATAGACCAGGTAAACAGATTTATTCATACAAATTTTAGCTCGTTCAAATACCTTTAAATGTGGGAATTAATTGATAGTTTTATTTAGAAGTTTTCTTAACATGTTGGGTTTGGGTTTTTTTCCCAAATGCAGTGTATTTTGTAAGCTGAAAATCTGTTCTAGGGATGGATTGTCTGGATTTTGGGAGTGGGGTCAAAGCCTTTCCAAATACTGATTTCAAATACTTCTGTAATGCAGCGTAGTTCAGAGTACCTCAGAGGAGTGTACAAGAGAGATTCAAGTTTCAAGGTTGACTCAGAATTTGTGGCAGTAACACTTTTTATTACCATATTTAATTTCTGTAGTTTTTCAGTAATAAGTTAATTGGAGGTGACGTTGATTATTTCAATATTGAATGTGTGCAAAGCTACAATCACAGGAAAAGCATTTGGGAGAGAATTTGTAGCTGCCTCTTTGATACCTACAGATGATATATTTAATTCGAACATTTGAACTTGATATTTCTCCTCCTTTGCACAAAACAGAACAGATGCACAGGTTCATCTCCACTGAAATTACAGGTCTTATGCCTTTTCAGACTGCTGTTTGGACCCTGGCATCCATATCTATTTTTAGATCAAAGGGATTTTGTGTTCTGTTACAATGTACAGGGAGCTGTGTTACCAATTTAGGTTGAAACCTCTTCTGCTGGCATGTGGCTGAACATAAACCATAGGTAAATGATGTCTGGATTGGTCCAAACCACAGGCATGTGCACTGCACTTCAGGCGTGTATAAATAAGTGTATTTAATGTTTCTTCCCTTCAATGTTATAGTATGACAGTACTCAGTCAGGTAATTTGCAGGTAGAATTGTTGAAATCTAGGAAGTTAGAATAATGGTAAAGATAGATTTTTAGATCTAAATACAGATTAAGAAACAAACCTCCCTGTTTCCCTGACTGTGTATTGAAACATCAGTCTGTGGCATGCGATGTTCTTTGTCTCAGAGGATATTACTGAAAGTAAGCTTGGCGGTCATTGAGACTAGCTGAATAGAAAGCATCTGACCCATTTTAATTATTTGGGGTTTTTTAATCCTTGATATGGGAATGTAATATGAAATTGGTTATTCATTTCATAGATCCTTTTTCAAAGTACTAGGTTTTATTCTTATATATTTTGAATAGCGAAGTAGCACAGAAGTGTATTTATCCTAGAAATGTAGTTCATGTTTGCTGTTTTCAGGTAGCAAGACAGTTGTATGAGCCTTTAGTCATGCAACTCATTCACTGGTTTACCAACAACAAAAAATTTGAGAGTCAAGATACAGTGGCGTTCCTGGAAGCTATCCTGGTAGGTCTTAAGTCTTCCCTCTCTTTTCTCTGTGCCGTGTGACTTTATTTTTAACTAGCATCATTTTACTACTGAGGCAACCAGGAACAAATGAACAGATAGAATGGCCCCTTAACTGTTTGAAAGAGAGAAAATGGTTGGTTTATTTATTTGTTTTCTAATAACCATTTAATGTTTCTTAACTGACTTTTTTGATGATGGATTTCTCATTCTTTGGCATTCTCAAAATGCAGGTACATCATCTTTAGATAAATGAAACACTTTTTATCATCAGTGTCTACTAGGAACAACTGAAGCACATTCGCCATTCATCACCCTGAATGCCTTTTTTGTATGCTTCATTTTTCTTTAAGTATCTTTGTTTTCACCAGGTGCAAAAGTTTTACATTTAAAACTAGCTTTTGTACTGAACAGAAGTGGTTGGAGGCAAGAGGTTTGGAGTAGTTTTTTTAAATGAAAGTCAGTGTTGTCAAGCTCTTCTTAAGCACAGGAAACTCACCCATCAGCAGAAAATGAAGTGACTTAGACAAGACTCCTATACTGATAGCTGAGACAGGAGTAGAAATCCAGATGTTTGAGGTGTAATTCAGTGCTCTGAGGGCTGAAAGTGCTCCCCTTCCCTTAGACAGTGGCAATTTTGAATGAGCTTTGTTGATTTCTGGGGAACTGTGTGTACAGATTTTAATTTGCAAATAATGCCATGTGAACAAGCTTGCTCTAATACTGCTCTGAGACAATGGCAGGGGTTTTTTATTCTTTTACTGAAATAATCTTGTGTATTTTCAGAGTGGCATAGTGGATCCAGTTGACAGCACTTTGAGAGATTTCTGTGGTCAGTGCATACGAGAATTTTTGAAATGGTCTATCAAGCAGACAACACCGAGACAGCAGGAGGAAAGCCCAGCAAACACCAAGTCTCTTTTTAAACGGTTGTACGGTCTTGCTCTTCACCCCAGTGCTTTCAAGAGACTGGGTGCAGCACTTGCTTTTAACAGTATCTACAGAGAATTTAGGTGAGCAAGCAGAGCTTGAAACAGTAGCTAACTTGGACTAAAGGTTCAGTGAGATAAAAAGAGTTAATCACAGAACTCAAAGAGTCGTCCACTGACACTCATTCTGTTAATGTATATGATAGCTGTAAAATTTACTCAGCTTATTAATTTTTAATAATAATATTGTAGGCTGGGCTTTCTGCCAATGGGAAATATATAAAAAACTTGCATCACAACTTTGTGGGAAGATTTTTATGCCTTTTCAGGATGCTCAGCAAATTTCACTGCAATTTTTTAAACTGGTTTAGATGTACTTTTTTTGTGCAAACATCTTGTGCAGTTTATATCTACAGTATTTAATTTGATGGGGTTTAATTAGAATGTTACACTTAGTGCTGCTTCTACTCATGTTTCTCATGAAATTTTTTCCTGATTTTTTTTAAAGGGAAGAAAATTCTCTGGTGGAGCAGTTTGTATTTGAAGCCCTGGTTGTTTTTCTGGAAAGTCTGGCTTTAGCCCATACAGATGAGAAGTCGTTAGGTGAGCTATAGTTAATTAACTGTGGAATGAAGCAAAAGGTTACCTTGTTGAATCTTCGGTTAAAAAAGAAAAACTGTAACTGTAAGAAAAGTACATTCGCCTACTTTTGCAGCAAAGGAAGAATTATTTTTCATTATGTGTAGAGAGGTCATTTGATATCTAGTTAGAAACTCTTTGAATCAACTCCTTGCATTGTATAAAGGTGGAATATTTTGAGCCCAGGAGAAAGAACCTTTTCCTATTTACGATGATTTACAGTCTGTAATAACACTAAAAATGCTGGTGGTGCTTCAGATTTGAGTTGTGGTTTTGCAGTTACGCAGTGTAAAAAATGTAGCTTGATGAGAATCAGTCTACTCTTATATACAAAATGCTCCAGAAATTGTCATTTTTGATATATTCTGTGGAATATATCCACCATTTTCTGATACCTTTTCCTTGGTGTCTTGTCATTCTTTACAACAGTATGTAGTTGTGTGAAGAATCTGTGACGTCTTTCACAGTATTAATGGTTCTTCAGTAAACCTACTTTTATGTCTTTCCTTTTTTTTTTTTTTTTTTGTGCTCTAACTTTCGTTGGTTAATAGTAATTAGAACATAAAACCAAAGTTGGTGTAACAAAACTTCATTTCTTTCAGAGGAACAGTTCAGGATATGATAAACTGTCCCCAGAAGAATTACTTACATGGGAAAATATTACAGTTTGTCTAAACATAATCACAGAAAATAGAAGGCACAGTTTCATACCAAAGGCCTCAGGCTTGGCTCAGGCCAAGCTGACCTGTCTGGTATTTTGTGATTTTGTTTTGCACCATTGAAAAATTTACTGTAGAAGCACAGAGTAGTGGAGCTGGTAGACATTATCATCTAAGTTTCTAGCACCATGTCTACAGTGCAAATATCTCAATTAATTTAAGCAAATTACTTGCATTTATTTATAGATGTCAATTCTCTCTCTCTCTAAAAGGTACTGCCCAACAGTGCTGTGATGCTGTTAATCACCTGAAGCGCATAATCAAGCATAAAGCACCTTCTCTGAACAAGGAAGGAAAACGGCGGGTACCACGGTCAGCTATTTGCATTTGTTTACATATTGCATTTTAATAAACATTATCAGCAGTTCCATTAAATTCTTGGGATTCTGAATGAGGATTTCATCCTATGACAGTTGTTGATACAGACCTCCTGATATGCCTGTTGAACAACTGGTGGGAAAACACTGGACAGGAGCATGATTCTTAATTCCAGCATGGTGAACTTGATTTAGTTTAGCAAGAAGAGGTAGAAGAGAAGCGCATGTTTCCCTCCCAGCAATGTGTCTGATAACATTAACACTTGTGCTATAAAGCACGTCGAGGAAACTCCTCCAAAGCCTTTCTTACTGTTGTTAAGTGTCACCAGAAGCAGGACAAGCTGCAACAGGATGATCAGCAATTAAAGAAGGGCAGCAAAAAAGGTAAAAGAAGCAAAAATGGATTCTGTATCAGGATAGATGCAACTCTGAGTCACCTAGATGACCTTGCTTTGAGCTCATGGCATAACTGAAACCGCTTTGAGCAGGAGATTGGACTAGAGACCACTTTAGTTCTCTTTTTACCCAAATTATCATGTGATCTTGGAGAAACTGGCAAGTGGAGTTTAGATTTGTGTCACTGGTATGGCATTTGATAAGCTATGAGACTGGATAATTATGGGATGGAGAAAAACTGTGCAGGGTTATTTAAACTTCTTATTCTCCATTTTTGCCTCTTTGAATCACAAAGAGAAGGGAAGATACCTGCTTCTGCATTTTAAATTATTTTCCACAAGGACTTTGCTCTGGGGATCCCAAGTAGAGTGAGGAGAAGTAAAAGCAGTGCAAGACATGATTGTGGAAGAACACTTTCTTGTAGTGCAGATGGATTGTGGTTAGACAGATAAAAGGGATTCATAGTGCTCATGGAACATTTTGATTTGTTTCAACTGGAAGACAGTTGCTTCTTGGTAAATGTTAAGAGGACTGTTAATCCCTAATATTTTTGTGCAGAGGATTCCCTGCTACTAAGTCAGTGTGTCTTCAGGACATTGTCATGTGGCTCTTAGTGCAGTGTGGACGACCTCAGACAGAGTGCCGGCACAAAGCCATGGAGCTCTTCTATGAATTTGTTCCTTTGTTACCAGGTATTTTTAAGTCACAGTGCACTACTATCTTTGCTTTCTATATTCTGTGCAGGCCTTCCCTCTGTGTTTTCTATGCAAGGTGGTAGTTACAAGTAAATATCTATTCACTCAGTGTTGTTAAATAGAAACTGAGTAGTTGCTTATGTTGCAAATCGGGTACTGTGAGAACCTCAGGGTTTGTGGGATGTTTTGGGGTGTAGAACAGGCTTTTATTGCAGGCTTACTTCCAGGCCCAAAACTGCTGATGTATCCAGCTAAAAAAAACTGAATTTGTTTATGGGGAACTGTGAATGTCTTAAAAATTGACCTCTTCCTTATGGGTAGTTTTAGGAATGTGACCAAGGCTAAAGCAGAACCAATACTTTCTCTGCTAGAAGACACAGTTTAAATTACAAAGTTTGAGCATGTTAGTTCATTTGCCTCTAGTTCCTTGCTAGTTTGAAATGTGTTTTTCCTAGAGAATTTGTATTTCTGTTTCTGTTTTTATCAGGAAACAAGTCTCCATCTTCTTGGCTGGCTGATACTCTAAAAAGCAGAGAAGTTTCTTTCCTTGTTAACAAATTTGAAGGAGGTGGCACTGATGCCAAGAGTCCATCTGGGATCCTTTCTCAGCCAACTCTCTGTGGTATGCAGGAGCCCTTCAGTTTACAGGCTGTCATGCAGTGGATGGACATGTTCTTAGCAGCACTGGACTGCTACGATACCTTCTTTGAGCTGCAGATGATCAAACCTCATGAAATACTGGGTGAGTGATTCACTGTTGCATTAGGTTCATTCGTGTGTGTTACACAAAGCCCACCCAAGATGAGTTCTTGAACTTGGACTTTAAGCTTTTTTCTCAAATGTAGAATAGATGGTTTTACAAACTCTCCCAAAATTTTCCAATGACAGCTGTAATGGGATGGGGATTTTTTAATGAAGTGCTATGTATCTTAAAATGCTTCCCTTTAACCCTAGAAATAAATCGTTGCATTTCTGAGTAATCCACTTATCAGCAACTTGTTTTACTCTATCTCATCTTCAAAAATTATTCCGTACAGCTCATTTCTCACTGTTCAGAAGTGTCGCTGTAGAGCCAGGAACTGAGAGATGAAGCAACATCAAATCCAGCGAAAGAATGAATTATTCATTAATTTTACAATCATTTTTATATAGTCTAGTTCCATAAAGCAATTGGACAGTGTTCACACACCTCCTAGGGTGATTGGTTCGGGTTCTATCACATCCATGGTAAAACATTTCTCAGTGTACCATAAACAGAACTTAGCAAAACACCCGATGTGTCTGTCGTCTGGATAAACTATCTTACTGTTTTCATATCTTGAGTGAGAAAGGAAAGGTTCTCAAAGAATTAATGCAAGAAGCTGGAAAATTCATCTGGTAGCAGCATTTCGGTACCCACACAGAAGAGCAATAGATTTTTGTCATATTTTTCTTTAAATGTGTCCAAAGCTTTTTACCTGCTCCATATTAATATGTGAAGGAAGCTACCAGAAAACAGTGAAAGAAGTCACCTTTTTAATTCAAGCCCTGTACATGTTACCTTTCTTCAGTTCCTGATGCATCAATTGCATCAGGTCCAAAAGCCCTGTGTTTGAATTTTGATCAGATAAAATAATAATACCTTGTGTAGCCATTGGGTCTCCCAAAAGGTTTTTCTTTCAATTGTTCCTGCGAATCTAAACAAAATGCTTTTGTTCACCAATAGTACAGTTTCATAGTCTTGTGTTGCCCTCTGCTATGAAGGCATGGCGACCTGGTTTCAAAGCGTCAGCACGGCAGCGCGGCCTCTCCCGCGCCACTCGGTCCAAGACATACAGACACCAATGTGGTGGATAGTCAAATGGCGTTTATTATCTTATCTCATGGGGTTATATAGTCAGGGGGCTTCTCTAGTCAGGAAAGGGGGATTGTGGGTTAGCAAGGAGTGGAAAGTTACTGGGGTTAGTAGGACTACATTCCTAGGGTGATGCTTATCACAGAGGAATGAAGGGGAGGAAGATTCCATGCTGCTCCTGCTGTCCATCACATCGCATAGCCTTCCGTCTGCCTGTTCCTCTCTACTACACCGTCACAGCCCGATATCTTCCGCACGCATGTCCCTAACTCTCCACAGTCTTGTTCAAGTTTCAGGTGGTCTGTCTGTCAGTGTTACATCTGTCTGTTAGTGTTACGTCTGTCTTGTTTAAAACAATACTGTAAGATCATTGTTGGATAGAGCTAAGTCATTCAAAACTAGGGATTTAAAATTTTTATCCATTTCATTACATAAGCCTAAATCATCATCATCATCCTTAATAAGTGCTTGTAGTGGTCAGTTTTTGGAGTGATCACTAAGGACAACGCTGCCCTGCTATTCTGTTGCCCAGAATGGTAATATTTAGAACAGGCATAGAGCTTTCAGGAAACACCGGTGTGAGATGTGCCTCTTTCTCTCATCTCAGTTTGACTGTTTTCTTCCAAGCATGAAACAATATATTTTTAAATTGACAGCAGCTGTATCATTTCAACTTCGTGTGATTCTTTCTAGGTGTAAATGAAAGTTCCTCGTTCTTGAAAGCTGTGCAGTTCTTCCTTGACACTATTGCTTTGTATGACATCCATGCAGCAGAGCAGTGCTTTGATTGCAGTTCAAAAGGCAGCATGTTCAGTCCACAGGAGAGAGACATGTACAACTACAGCAAGTGTACCATTATAGTCCGGATCATGGAGTTTGTCACCGTGATCCTGGAAATGTGCCAGCAGGACTTCTGGAAGGTAGGCTCTGAAATCTGTAGTGAATAAAGGATACGAATTTTACATGTAGTTAAATATGTGTTCTGTATATGGAGTACTTGCAATGAATATTTTCTGTATGATTCCTGATGGCGTTAAATGTGTGGAGGTGGTAGCTGCTTAAAAGACAGAAAGAACTAACGCAATGTGCCTTCCTTGAGTACAGTATAGATAGTCAGGTTTCTCTATTTCCCTTTCTCTATTTGTCCCTCTATTGGTCTCTCTATTTGATGCAATATAAACCATATTTAACTATATAAAGTATAGTATTTCTGGGTCTCTTAGGAAATTTACACTGCCAAGTTTAGTTCTGAAGAGTGTTGTCTCTTCAGCAAATCTCTGATAGTGTGTACAGAGGTGTACATCAGGATTTACAGGTGTATAGTCAGGAGTGAAACAGGCCTATGTGGTTTAAAAGATCTTAGTTGCAGTTTGATGGGATAGCATATATCCTAAGTCTGTTTTTATAGATATCTAATTTCTGTGCATTAGCATAAATGATTGAAAGTCAGACATTTCAATAGAGAAAATCAGGGAGAATAGGTACTGTTTCATGTTTGGTTTCATTTGAGGTAGGATTAATGATAAGTTATGAAGAATTAAATAGAGAAATCTAAATTAGTTTTTCAAGTTTTTATTTAATGTTTGTTTTTTTCTTCCAGCTGCTTGAGAAGGAACTGCTAAATGCAAGCTTTATAGAGCTTGTGGTGATGACAGTGTGTGATCCATCACATCTAGGCTTTAACACAGCTGACGTGCAAGTCATGAAAAACCTCCCAGATATCTCAGTAAGACTCATGAAAGCTCTGATGAAATCTCCCTATCAGGAATCTTTGAAACTGTGCATAAAAGAAAGAATCACACCGCAGAGGTAAGTAGGGGCTTTCTGGTAAGCCTGAGTCTAGAACAAACACTCAACATGAGAAATGGAAAGTAAATAATGTTGTCTGTGGATGCAGTAATGTCACATTATTGCTTCTCTTTCCTCTCTAGCCTTGAGGAGCTTTGTTCTGTTGATCTCTTTAATTCAGAGGCACGTTTTGATCAAGTTAGATTTAGTGCTGTCCTTTCTGCCTGCAAGCAGCTCCAGAAGTGTGGCCTGCTTCATTCTGTTCTTCATGGTCAGGTAATTGTTAATGCCAAAAATAATAGTGAACATTTGTATATTGTAAAGAGCTTTTCCTGTGTAAAAGGCCAGGATCGAAACAGAGAACAGATCAGATTAAGTTGTTTAAAATGAGATCAACAGTGAAGAGCTAGTGTTGAGTGGAATCAAAAATAAATGTTTTATGGTTATTTTACAAATTTGAGTAGCACAAAAAGCGTGAACAACCTTTATAATTATGTCAGCCTTTCTCTGATTGGTTCCAGGCTCTGGAAATCAGAATGTAGATTCTCAAACTTCCTTTTAGTGTCTTCACAGGCCTGAAAGCTCAAAAAATCATGATTAACTATCTTATAAAGGAGGCATTTTTTTAACAACTTTTACACAGACCATTCAAAGTGATGAGGGAAATTAGAAAAGGAATATTTCCTGACTGATCAGAAGCAACATAGTGGGTCTGAACTGAAGGAAAACAGGATAGAGACCTCTGAAGTGTGAGAATGTAGGCTAAATTACTCAAATTCCTTCTAAGTTTCTGATTGTAATAAATCTCTACTTTGGGCAATTGAAGGAGATCAGGTTATGCAACAGCCACCAAGACTGAGAATTTGTCAATAAGGCTGTAACAAGGCTGAGCAGAGCTAACAAGTAACAAAATATTTAATTTCTGTGTGCTATGCATTCTCTTTATCAACAAAATCTAGATGTCTAATTGCAGTATAGTGATAATCAAGAAGCTGCGTGGTTTACCATTTGTGTCCCACCCATCCTGACTTAGCTGTTCATTTTACTTCTGTAGTCAAGTAAACCTGAAAAGGTGGAGGAGGATCAGAATACTGGGAAGATTTTCAAATTATTGTTAGTTTGTTCTGAACTTTGTGCAGGTTGTCTCATTTAAAATCTTATCCCTGAGTTAGAAAGGTGTCTTGTATATTTGCATTGCTTTATAAGGAAATGATCTGGAGTTCAAGTCTTTTTATTAACTACACAGATGGATTGGAAGGCCTTTTTTCAGCTTTTATTGATGGTCACTTCTTTGTTGGTTTCCATAGGATGAAGAGCCTCATTTAGTTGGCTCCAGGCTTCTTTCAGTTGTTTATAAAGGCATTGCACCAGGGGGTGAAAGGATATCTCTTCCGTCATTAGACATCAGCAATAAGCAATTAGCTGATAGGCTCCTGCAACTGGCCTTTGCTATTGGTGAGCAGGTAGGGTGTGGTTCTCCAGTTTCAATACTCAAAATAAACAAAATAAAAACGTTTGGGATGGGAGCTTGAAAAAAAAATCATGGGCTTTTCTAAGAAATATTAAGTGAAATGTAATGTCCTTGAGATAACTCTTGTCTCTATACCTTAATTTTCACAGTGTGAGGAGCTAGTAAGTCTGCTGTTGAACACAGTAGTGTTATCTGTGCCACTATCAGGAGCATCCCAGAACCACCTGATGAATTTCTCTCATGGGCAGTATTTCTACAGCCTGTTCTCAGAAACCATCAATCAACAGCTGCTGAAAAACTTGGATGTGATCATAGTCCAGCTTATGGAATCATCTGTCAGCAGTCCTCAAATGGTATTGGACTTAGTCTTTAGAAGGACAAAGTCAAAAGGGAATCTTTGAAGTAACCGTTTTATTATTATTGTTAGAGGTGGAGTGTGTAGTGGGGAAGAAAGTGAATTGGGTTGAATTTCAGACAGCAATGCATTGATAGTTTTTGGTTTGGCTTTTGGGTTTTTTTTTGTCTTGACCTACTGGCGCTACCTTCATGATCTCTGGCAACCTGACATTACTCTGTGATCTCAAACTGAGTGGAAAGTGCTTTCCTATTACCTGTCCTGAAATCTATGTATTTCTGGATGTCTTTGCGTAGAACTTCAGATCAAAAATGTCCTTTCAAAGGAGGGACCTATTTACTGTGCTTTGATTTTCATTGCGGAGTGGTCCCAGAGCATGTGGCTTGGATTTGTTTTGAATAGAACTAAACTGAAAAACAAACTCCAACTACTAATGGGCATTTAGTCCACAGGACCAGGGTAGAGCTAGATCAGAGTATTACAACGAAAGAAAGACATACACACACACAACCCTCCTGAGCTGAAATACATATAGGATACTTTGTCATGTACTCAGTCTCAGCACTGCTTGTTTGGCTCAACAGACTTCTTCCTGTTTGTCTGTAGCACTTACAGAACTCAGTGCCATGAAGGAAGCTTAGATCTGAGAAGCCTTCCTTCAGTGCTTCTGATAAACAGAAGGGTCAGAAAGACAGATCAAAAATATGCTTTTCCTTTTGATTTAAAAGATGCTCAGCGAAGTAGGATCATCCTTTTAAAATAATTGGATCTTTTATGATCCAAAGTGTTATGCTTAGACGTGCTGCATCCAAGTAGGAGTTTAAAACACTTGCAGCATCATTTTTGGTGATACCAAAAATTGTTTCATTAGATTGTAGAGGAATGTGTATGTTTTAAAAGGCTGGTTTTGGTGATGATTATCTGGTGTTTCCTGTGTGGAGCATGCCACAATACATTAATTCTTTTAAGTTTATCTGATAGATGATAGTGACTATTAGTTTTTGAGGAAAAGAGATTTCAAGCATACTTAGTTCATGCCTGCTGTGCAAGGGTTATTTTTCTTTTCAAAATGGATGTAAATAAGTTAGCATGTGTGCTATTTTTCAGCTTCACACTAACTAAAATTATCAAGTATTGATCTTTATTCTGGATTATCATTTATTTGTCCATATATACACAAAAGGTATTGAGACTAATTGTTGCACTGTTCTCTGAAACAGGAGTAAATTGGAGAGATGTCTTTTTTTTTGAGATGGGTGTGCTTTTAATTTCCTGCAGAGACCTTTCTTCTGCATCCTTTCGAGATTTAAATCTAGCATTGCTTTGTGATGCTTCTTTTTTATGACTGCCCATACCACTGAAGTGATCCTATCATCCTTTCATTTGGGATGCAAGAATCTTATCTGTTGCTTTTCCCTCCAGGTTGGGAGCATTTTGAATGGCATGTTAGATCAGAGTTTTAGGGACCGTGCTGTGCGCAAGCAGCAAGGAGCAAAACTGGTGACAGCTGTGCTGAGAAAGTGGGAGAAACTGGACAGCTGGTGGGCCAAAGGTTCATCTGCCGAGAGCAAAATGGCAGTCTTGACCCTACTGGCAAAAGTTCTGCAGGTATGCACTGCTTTATAAAAGTCAGGTAACCTTTCTAGTTCTGTAGGAATTGCATCGTATTTTCAAGAAATGCTGTTTAAGTCAAATGTTTTATGTTCAGGGAAAAAAAGAAAAAAGGGAAAAGTTGGACAATGTTAGAATCTGGGTTTTTATTAGCAAAGGACAAAAAAATTTGGGACACATGGAAATTACTAGATACTGCTCTTCTTCCCCCTACCACCGTTTTTGTTTTTTTTTTAAATTGTTCTCATGTTTTAGCTGCCTCTTCCTTTTGGAGAATTGGTAGAAGTAGGGAGAGTGAACTCTGAGCAGCCTCTGATAACATTCTTTGTCATGTTGGCATCCAGAAAGTCACAGTGGAGGAGTTCTACCCATATTAGAAGACTGCAGAATTATCTTTATTTTAAACACTTAATTTCTGTAACGTTGAAATTTTGGTCTGGTTTTTTCTTTTCTCTATTTTGAAAACATAATTACCTACTTATCCTTTTGGGATTTTTGTAGGAACTTGTAAAAGTGGTTGTACACAAAGATACACAAAGATACTCAAAGATCAACGGTTAAGCATAATTTTTATTTTTTATAATTAATTATTTTAAACTTGGATTATTTACAGGTATGTGTTGGGACACAGAATGTGAACTGTATTACTGTATTAGCTGGCAGTGAACTGACCAATAGGAAATTTGGCTTTCAGAAGGAGCTTAATATTTTTTTGAATTGAAAAATATCCAAAGTTATGATTTTGTTTATACGGCGTAGGAGCAGTTCTAGTTTTCTAGTTCTTCTTTTAAAATCAAAATTACTGTGTATGTGCTTTCTGTTAATTCAGTGTGTTTTTGGAAATAAATAATTCTATAGCTCAAGGGCTTTTTATTATTCTTTAATACAAACCTCTTTGACTAGTTAAAAAAACCCCCAAACTAATTTTTTTTCTTTCTTTTGTCTTTCCAGATAGACTCTTCAGTTTCTTTCAATACCAATCATGAAGCATTTACAGCTGTTTTTAATACCTATACCAGTCTACTTATTGATCAGAATTTAGGCTTAAATCTTAAGGTAAATTGCTCACTTCATCAGCTTCCCTACCCTCCCCAGATTTGAATGTTAGTTGTTCATGGAATTCTCTGTTATTTGGCATAGTTTTATCATGGACTTTTGGGTTTTTATTCTTCTGTTCAACATCCTAAAACTTGTAAGTCATCCTTTTTGTTCTTCAGACAGAAGGCACTATCACAGATGTCATGTTTTGGTTGAAGGTGTCTTTTTCTTTTCCTTTGCTCAGAAGAAAGTAATGTAATTGTTAGGAAAAAAATCTACCATCAGTTGCAAGTTGTCTTGAACTCCTACGTGTTCATTTGAGAAATGGCAGCTAATCAGGCTTTTAGCAAGGAGTGGCATTTCCTACAACTCAAATGATGAACATTTGTCATGATTTGAACATCCACGTCTGCAAGTATGAGACCAGTACTCATGGAGTAGCTGCTATGTGCAGCTTGGTCAGGAGAGGGAGATGAAGTACTGCAGACTGAAAGTGGAACTTATAAAAGATGCTGGAGCATGAGGGTTGTACTAGAATAATAAAAAATTTTATACTTGTGAAAGTTTTGCATAGCTACTTCTCAGTCAGCCTGCCTTTAATTAGACAGAGTTCTGTACTTTCCTGTGCATGCAAAATTAATAAAGTTTGAGATTTTGCTTTGGCTGCAAGAGGATGCATTAAGTCACTGACTTGTGTGAGAATGAATGGTTGCTTAAAAGAACAGTGAGATATTATTCATAGCCATGTCAGCCATGAGATATTAATTAGCTTATAACTCTCACTCAGCAGTGACCTGACAGTTAAGAGCTGTTTTCTGAACCAGCAGCTGGAAGGATGAGCAGCTACATAACGTATTTTTATTAGTACACTGGGCCACTGAATCAGTAAAAACAGCCACTGCTGCTCTTTTGTGGTCCTATTCAGCTGGCTCCATAGTTAGGGAATAACTTATTTTTTAGTGTGAAACTGTATCTTTTTTATGTTTGTTTTTTTTTCTTCAGAGCCAAGCAGTGATAATTCTCCCGTTCTTCACTAATTTGACAGGAGAAAAGCTTAGTGACCTTAAGAATGCTCTGGATCAACTCGTAGCTTTCAATTTTCCCATGAGGTCTGATGAGTTTCCCAGAGGAACCTTGAAGCACAATAACTATGTAGACTGCACTAAGAAGGTCAGTATTTTTAACAAATACATAATTAGAAGCCAAAGTGAACTGTGTCTAGAAACAGTGTTTCACAGGATCTGGAATTAAAGAGAGATTTTCTCAGTTCACATGAGGAGATCAGCTTGCCTGTTTCTGGGTTATGCCTTTATCCAGAAATTGAATCTACAGAAGCACATTAAATAAGCACACACTTCTGTGCATCCTCTTCTGATCAGTATTAAAAAATAATTACATCATTAGATTGAAGCGATCTGATCCAGTGTGGGTCTTCATGTTACTTGTTGCTTCTTCTTCAGTTTTTAGATGCGTTAGAATTGTCTCAGAGTCCAATGTTGTTGCAACTGATGACAGAAATCCTCTGTAGGGATCACAGACATTTCATGGAGGACTTATTTCAAGCCAGCTTCAAAAGAATTTCCAGAAGGTAGGTTTAGTCCACTGGATTTTGTGCTTGTTCTCACTGAATTTTTGCAGAAGCAAATGTGCTTTATTTTATATAATGTGTGTATTTTATTGTCCTTATAATAGTGATGATTTACACTAAAAAGTTTTACCTAGTAGTTTTAATTCAGATTTTGCTTTTGTCTTCACATTTTCAAAGTATTTCCAAAGTGTGAACAAGTGACACCAGTTTCCAGATTACACTTCCAGTGCCTGTGCAAATTTGGAAAGCCTTGTGTAGATAAGCTTGTTCTGAGAGAATCCAGTTGACAATAGTACTTGTTTGTTATATATTTGCTATCCCTGTATGATCACTTAAGTTGATAGTACTTAAATTGACAGTGAATTTATTTGTTCAACCCCTTTGAAAGTACAACAATGCACTTTTTTAATTGAGTATTTCCAAGTTGTTAAATTGTAGACTCAAATATGCTTTGTCCACAGAAGAGGTGTTCAGTATCTCTTCCAAAACCAACATTTCAATTTTGATGGGCTCCACTGTTGTGGAGCATGTAATTTCCTGGACAAAGTAATTTACCTTATGCCCAAATCCTATTTTTGAAACTTTAGCTTGAATAAAATTATTCAGAACAGAAAATCATCTAGTAGTGGAATGCTTGATAGCCACAGCTCTTTTTTTCCTTTGGTTTGCCTACATCCTTCACATGTACCAGATAGTTTTATTTTGTTAGGTTGTTCAGTAAAAGGGAACTGAGAAAGTTAATGTCTACTTTAGGATTAAATTATTAAAGATACACAAACAAGTTTACCATCTCTTGCAGCCCAAGAAGCTGAGGTGGGTTTTTTTGAGGGCTGCATAATGCTTGGTGATTCAACCTGATCTTGCATGTCTTGTAGGGTAACCCAAGAGGGTATGAATGCAGACAATAAAAAATTTAAATGTCCTAAGGATTTGAGATGTAAGTGAACTCTGGTAAAAGAGTTTTCATCTTGAGATTTCCATCTTGTTTAGGAGCACCACTGACAAACAAGTGCTACTGTTGGACACTGTTCACAAAATGTTCGGAAGTGAAGAACTTCTTTCAAATACTGCTCGTCAAGCATTTGTGGATCGGTCCCTCCTCACTCTCTTGTGGCACTGCAGCTTGGATGCACTGAGAGAATTCTTTGGCAAGATTATAGTAGAGGCTATGGATATGCTTAATTCCAGGTTTACAAAGGTATGAATATTTTTAAAAATTATTTTCTTTAGGGTTAGGGAAGGTCTAAGAAAATGCTGATGTTGATGTGTACATTTTGCTTAACTTCGAATGAAACACAGATAAAAATTATTTCCTTTCTAGTTTTATATATCCTGGAATAGAAGCATGTGCCAGTTATATAATTTGATTATTACTGATAAGCTTTTCTTTATTCCCCAACACACTCTTCCTTTGGAGTTAATGCATGTTTGCATATCTACTGTGTATAAAAATTGAAGTTGGAATGTTATCTATTTAAAGGGGTCTGAAGTTCAGTCAAAAGCAAAAACCCACTGTAACATTGAAGTATAAAAGCTGTATAAAATTGTCGCCTGTTACTATGTTGTTGGAGAGTCTTTCAACCTCCATAATGAAAGCTCTGAAATTAGGTACATTACTTTTAGAGAAAGAAATACATCTGTAATCATTGCAAAGATTCTTCAGCAAGGGATGAGGAGCACAATTCTTCCTTTCTCTATTTATAGGCTGTCTTCCAATTTAAGAATATAGTTGCATGCAATGATCTTCTTGCCAGTGGAGGTCTCTGCTATTGCTATAGTTCTTCACTCCCATGGTTTTGCTGGTGCAGATGTTCAAAGGCAGCAGGACAAGCAAGATGCTGAAATGACCCATGTTTAGTAATAGTTACTGAAACAAAATGCTAAAACTAAGATTTATGTAGAGTCACCTCCACCGTATTCCTGTTGCTGTAAATGTTGGCACCAAAATGAGGTGCAGAAAGAAACTCGTGAATGACACCAAGGATGGTGACAGGTGTGTGTTTTGCTTACATGTGTTGTGAGGCTGAGCTGTCACCTGGTACTCCGCTTATTTTCCTCCAGTATTCGTATAATAATTTAGGCCAATTGTAGTTAAGAGATCTCACCAGACAAACATGGGTCAACACAGTTTTAATACAGAGGAACTCAGAATCTGTCAGTCTTTTATTATTGTCAGCTCTTCTCTCTGTTTTAGAAGGTAGGAGTAAGCTAAAGGCTGTCTAAGAGAAACTTAAAGTAACTGTCGAACCATTTGGAAAGAACAAGATCCAAATTTTGCTTATTTGTTTCCAGTCCCATGAACATACTTTTGATAAACAAGTCACCAAGAAAATGGGGTATTACAAGCTGCTAGAAGTGATGTATGTGCGACTTTCAAAAGAGGAAGTTTACTCCAAGGACTCTAAAATTAACCAAGCTTACCGTGGCTCCGTGAGTGTAGAAGGAAATGAACTTACCAAGACGCTAATAAAGTAAGTCTATTGTTTATTTTATTTACTTTATATTTCTAATTAGGTTTTGGCCAGATATGTTTTTTTAAGTAGGCCATATAAAGCAAAAGATGGATTTGTTCAAGGGTAAATGTAATCTCTTACATAGCTTTTGATTTTAAATGAAGTACGCAATATTGAGTTTGCATTGATAGAATGATCTGTAGTGTAAACTACAGTCCTGTGTCAGGATAACTTTTTCCTCCTGCTTTTGTTGGTTTCTTTTTTCATTTGTTAAGCTTGTGCATTTATTTTACCTTTTCAGTATGATTCTTGGCCTTTAATTTGTTTTCACAACTTCAGTTTCAGTATACTCACACTTCTATGTGGAATATGGTTCTGTGTTGCAAAATTGGCATTTATATAATTGATGAGAAGATGGGGTGGATTTTCATTTACATTTCATAATACAGCAGCACACCCAGTAGGAGTAATTTGGCTTAATCATCACTGCAAAGGGGGACAAAAGAGAAATACCTGAGTATCTATGAATATCTCTGTTTATATTTAATATATGTTAAAATAATATGTTTAATATTCAGAGAAAAGCAGAAGATGCTTGAATTGCTGTTTGGTTTGTTTTGTTTTAATTTCTGTTTTACAATACTGTGTTCTGTGAGGACTTCAAAGAATTTCTTGGCTATGATTTGCAGATCTATAAATGGCTTTCTGCCAAAGGCCTTTAAAAATCACATCTAAACTGGTTTTCTTCAGGTAATCCATAAAATACCTTAGCATGCATGTCCATTCATAATTCTTGGCAAAGGACCATGAGAGAAATTTATGTTTGCATCAAAACATATGTTCATCTTACCTGAACATTACTTGTCATCACGTTCCTGACATTAAGGACTCCTGTGTAAATAGTTGGAGAAGTTTTCTTTATCATTGCTGAATGGTCCCATTTTGGTTCCATTTACCTGCAGAATACTTGAACAAGTCTGAGGTGGTTTAATTGGCTACTGCTCCCTTGAAATTCTGTTGATTCACTGGTCTCTGATTGGAACCCTTCGTGTACTGCTTAATAAAAGACCTTCTGATGGTGTTTTCTTGCCTGTTTGTATTTTAAGGTCATGCTATGATGCATTTACAGAAAACATGGCAGGAGAGAGTCAGCTGTTGGAGAAGAGGAGACAGTATCACTGTGCAGCATATAATTGTGCTATTGCTGTCATCAGTTGTGTCTTCACTGAAAGTAAATTTTATCAAGGCTTTCTTTTTTCAGAAAAATCAGAAAAGGTGAGAAGCTTTTGTTGCTGTTAGAAGGCTTCCAGAGCATGAGACACAAAGTGATTTTACCTGATTGCAGTAAATCAAACAATGAAACCTGAATGACATGCAATTATACTAACAAACCACCCAGTGAGGCAATAGAAGGAGTGGTAGCTGATGAAAGTTTTACCAACTGTTTGGGAATGGGTGAAGTACTGATACTGTTTTCCTTCCACTCCCAATCAATTTTCTAAAATATGAGGAAAAAACCCCTATTTTTTAAGTTCTCCAGTGCTTGGAATATACTTGAATAAGAGAGATATTTTTACAGAGCACATTCTGTGCTGTGAATTCTTAAGTAGTTGAATAGCAAAATTCTTTTTAGAGTACTGATGTAAAAGAGAAAACATGCCATGTTGTACATTGATCTGCTGAATTTTCTTAAAGAAATAAAATACGTTCAAAGCAATTGTTACTGTGTGCAGCATTATAATTTTGCTATTTCCAAACATGCTTTGGTTTGCAGAACTTGCTGATTTTTGAAAATTTGATAGACTTGAAGCGTCAGTATACATTTCCTATCGAAATTGAGGTGAGTGAAATTTCTGGCCTTTATTGTTTCTAAGTAAAAAAAGCATACTTTAACTGTGTGTTAAAGCTGAAGACCAGCTCAATTCTCACCTATGGAGAATTGGGATTCTGTAGTGGATACAAAAAATGGAGTATTCCTCTAATGATTTAAAATAAGTTTTTCTGAGAGAAATCCAGACCTGAAATTTGGAACAGACCTGCAATACATATAACTTTTAACATACTTTTCAGTGTACTTACTTTGATAATGAACAGCTGTAGGAATAAAAAATTCAGTTGTTTCTCTTTAGCATTAATAGTAATAATTTACAATGTGAGATTTCCATTCATCTTAAATGATTTTAATCATTTTTTGGTATGTCTGTAAATAAATATGTGTAAATAATCTGTAAATTTTTAAAAAAATTAATTAACTGTTTTTTAAAAATTAAGTAATTAGAACTTTATTTCTTGCTGTTTAGGTGCCTCTGGAAAGGAAGAAGCGGTACATTGCTATTAGGAAGGAGGCCAGGGATGCAGGGAATAGCGGCCACGGTATGAAAGTCGTTTATGGCAATGAAAAAAGTGCTTTCTTACCTTTCATACAGTCTTTCGTGATGTGTTCTTCATTGGCTTCTACAGTAGCAGGAACAAATAAAAACATTCAGTGTATTTCGTCTAACAATCAATTCCCACCCAACTCTCAAGTTTTAGTGGGCAGTAAAGGCTTGTTTCTTGTAATTATGTTGATTAATGGGCTGTTCTTCTTTCCTGTCTAGATGAACCCAAGTATTTAGCTTCTTCATCATACATGATGGATAGCAGTTTGAGTGAGGAAATGAGTCAGTTTGATTTTTCTACTGGAGTCCAGGGTTTTTCTTATAGCTCCCAAGATGTTACAGCTAACAGCACCCGTTTCAGGAGAAAGGTAATTTAGTTACTTGTGTGCTGTGAGAAAGAAAAGTTTTGTGCTTTTGAGCAATTGCATACGTTTATTGGGGTTGAGAAAGAGAAATTTCTAGTCTTCTCTATTTGTTCTACCTGACTGAGAATGAGTTCCTCCAGAAAATGAGGGAGGAGACTTGAGCTGTTTTCTGTCAGTCACTTTTCTTTTTCCCTCTCTCTGCTGTCTACAGCTGGAGAATAACAATGCCCTGTTGTGTTTCTAAAGCTGAGTAGTGTGGGTGAAGTCCAGCCTGAGCTGTAAAATGATGGCTTGTGACTGCACTCAGGCACATCCTCTGATGGTTGTGTTTTGCTGTTAGGCATCTGGTTTCCCTCATTTCCCTCTTCTTTTGGTCTGTGACAGAACTGGCTGTATCAGTTGCATAGAATAAATAATCAAACACTTAATTATTATTGCTTTTCTGTTGTGGCACCTTTTATTTAACTGTTGCTCTTGGGAGATATTAAATGCTGTTCTTTCAAGACTTGAAGTTGTGTTCCTTCTGCAATCAAAAGATGTCTCACCAGCAGTAATGCTGATACAGTAGATACCTGCTATGAAACAGAAAGCTTGTAAAAGTATCGTAGACACTGAAGACACAATCTGTCAAAATATCTGTTAATGTTGGTAAAGATAAATTGTTTCCATGTTTTGGAGCAAGGAGGTGTTTTAGCTTCAGGGAAGTTAAGCAAGATAGAAAGTACGCTTCTAGTTTGCCTGGTAATGTTGTCATTTCTAACTAAACAATTTTCTTTTGATTTACTCTGTGATTTACTCTTTTGATTTACTCTATGTAGCAAAAGAGAGCTGCTGCAGATGCTAGTCAGTGTGAAACAACACATCTATGAAAATAGAGCTTTCTCTCTGTGGAAGGTGTTAATATATTCTTTGAGCTATGAAGTGAAATAATTTCTTTGAGGTTCAGCTTAACTCCTCCTGCTTTCAGCATTTGCCATACTTGTCCTGGCAGGTAGTAAAATCAGAGTAACATAAAGTTGGCATCTGTTGGCACAAAAAGTGAAGGATGTGCAGATCAGGTGCGTGCATTTGGGAGGTGTCTGTTTGAACAACACATTTGATGTATTCCCTGTTGCACACGCTGAGTGCTTAGTCAAATCTAAGCACAGATAAGATCAGGATGACTCATGGCATGATTGGGATTTACAAGAAAATGCAGTGTTGTTATTAATCATAGTAACGCTTTTTTTTTTTTCAAGGAGCCCACAGAATACAAGGTTTTAAACGATGAGATGGAACTGGAAATGGATGAATTCAACCAACATGAATGTATGGCTTCTATGACCACTCTGATTAAACATATGCAGAGGAACCAGATCACACCTAAAGTGGAGGAGGCCAGTATTAACTAAAAAGTTGGCATTTTTCCATTAATGCTACCAAGAAAGGAGAGTCATGATCAATCCTTTCATTTAATAATTTTCTTGGCTATATTATAGTGAAACCTGTGTGATTTGAGCTTGGGGCTTTTGGGCTTGGTGAGCCTGTTTGGTCCAAGAAGTGATTTGATTTTTACTCATCTCTTCTAAATTTCAGGGGACAGTTCCAGTAGATCTTCCTCTTTGGATGAAATTTCTTCATGGCAAATTAGGAAACACATCAGTACCATTAAATATTCGCCTCTTCATAGCAAAACTTATTGTTAACACTGAGGATGTGAGTAATTTTTCTTCATAGTATCAACTGTGTAACTCTTGCAGGGTAAAATATTTCGTCAGCTGAGATCTTTGAGGCATTCAAATTGAGTAATTTCCTGTGATAAAAAGGAGTGCATTTATGGCCCAAAATTCCAGATAGTGCAAGTATTTTGAATGTATTATTAGTGCTTTTTCTCCCATACTCTATTTCTATAAGTAGAGGATGTCCACCATATGTGTCTTCTGGAAACCACAAGTAATGTATTCACTGATACTAGGCAAGAGGTGTGGCTGATGATCCTTTCCATCTTCACAGGAACAAATACAATGTTTTATTAACAGTCACAGATAAGTTTTATAGAAACATTTTGAGCTAAATGGTGTTCTTGTTGCAGAAAGATACTAAGATATCATAATGTGTCTTTGCTTGAGAAGAAATGTTTTCTACCTCTCATTCTTGGGTAAAACATTCTCAACTCATTTCATACAATGATATTAAAGTATAATGGTTCTGTCTGGAATATTCCAAATCCAAAAATGCTGAATTTCAGAAATATTTCAAGAAACTTTATACCCATTTAATGCTACTTTCTTAGTAAAGCTGTCTGAAATGGAAGGACAGATGAATGGCATACTCTTTCAAATCCTTTACAGACAGATTTTCTATGTGAGAGCCATACTATCTGTGCCCTAGTGAAATAATTAACTTTCTGTGGTTAAAGGTTTCTAAGCAAAAGTGAGAAGTACAGTTATGGATACTTTTTATTTCAAAATTTTTATGGTTGTTGCCTCGGGGGTTGAGCAAAGTGCTAAAGAGGTTGATCTAGCAGTCTTACCTGTAATGTTTATTGAACAGGTTGCTAAATAGTTGGGTAATTTGTACTTTATCACTGTTTCTCCGTAGGTATTCCGGCCTTATGCGAAGCACTGGCTTGGTCCATTGCTGCAGCTTGTTGTTTCTGGAAATAATGGAGGTGAAGGGATTCATTACATGGTAGTGGAAATAGTAGTTACAATTCTTTCCTGGACAAGTGTAGCCACTCCCAAAGTAAGGAAATATGAAATTCATTTTTATTGTTATTGTGACTGTTTGGTAAAGAATGACTGAGTTTGTTTTTATGCTCTTAATGTTACACATCAGTCCACTTTATTTTATTTTACAATTCTTTCACGTATTAACTTCAGACGTAACTTGTTTACTTACTTGGTTTCATAAAACAATATATGTCTCCTCAGAGTCACTATGTTTATTTTTTCTCCTGGTCTTTGTAGGGGAATATTAAGGATGAGATTTTAGCTAACAGATTGCTTGAATTCTTGATGAAGAATGCCTTTCACCCAAAAAGAGCTGTATTCAGACACAATCTAGAAATCATAAAGACAGTTATAGAGTGTTGGAAGAACTGTCTCTCCATACCTTACAGGTAAACATTTGGATAATTGCTTTCTTTTATCAATTTTTCAAAAATAAAACTGAAGGGTATCAAAGGACATGGGAAGGTAAAGTCAGCTGCAATAGTAAACCTTTTGTCTCTAGAGTGGACAGTAGAACTTCTGAACCAAACTCTCCACAGATTGTAAATTAATTTGAAAAATAACAAGGAGAGAGATGGGAAAATGTGTAAAGGATTATGACAGCAGCAACAAAAGCAGGAGCAATCTCTGCAAAGATGTTTTTTATTTGAAATTTTGGATATTATCACTGAATATTGGTGCCCTCTTAGTAAGACTTCTGCTATCTGCCATGCTCCGGAGCTTGTCAAGCATTTGCCTGGGCTTACAATCTCTTTTTAGTTGTTTTGGGGTGGGTTTCTTTGCGAAGACTTCTTCATTGAAGCTAAATATTTACTGCTTTCTGACAATATCCCTTTGGTGGGTTGTACATGTGCATATATATCCCTGTATACAAAGAAAGGGAGTGATTTATGGTGTGTCTATTCTGGGGTTTTCATGTGTATTGTTGCTTTTGTGTTTTTATCCAACAGTTTAATATTTGAAAAGTTTTCTAGTGGAGACCCTGATACAAAGGACAATTCAGTGGGAATTCAGCTGCTGGGAATTGTTCTTGCTAACAATTTGCCACCCTTTGACCCAAAGTGTGAAATAGATCGTGTCAGGTGAGAAATGCAGGTTTTTGTGAATGCTCTTGAAAAAATCTTAAGCCAAAAAGAGCAAGTTTTATTTGTCAGCATGAAGTATGGGAGCTTGTTCTTTGGAGTCCTTTGTCCCATCATCCCTTTGCTACCATCTGTCAGATGTAATACTATTCTAGCTACAAATTGCAGACCACATTTGTTTTGGGAAGTATCTAGAAGGATGTACGCTTTTTTACAGTGGGCCCCAGGGTTGCAGTTTTGTGGAAATTAATAGAGTCAGGAATTGCTAAGACAGGGATTTGAGACACTGCAAGTGGAAAATCCATGTTGTGCTGTATTCAGCCCTCCTGAAAGCAGTCACTCTTACTCTAGGCAGCTCAGATGAATTTCTTGCTTCAGTTTAAATTTGTGTGCTGGAGTGGAGGCTTACAGCAGGTCTATCTTTTGTGCTAGATATTTTCAGGCTTTGATCAGCAACATGGGCTTACTAAAGTATAAAGAAGTTTATGCAGCTGCAGCAGAAGTGTTGGGACTTGCTCTTCAATACATTGCTGAGAGAGAAAATGTAAGTGAACTGTATTTTGTTTGACCATTCCTGTCTTAATTTTACATTTATCTTTTATATGACTACACAATTCAGATCCAAAAATGAATGTATTTAAAACTCAACAGTCTTTATCCAACAGATTAATTAAAGATTTAAACTACTAACTCAACAGGAAAAGAATTTGAGGGCAGACTAAGTGCAGAATTTTTGCCTTGCTCTTTTGGAGCTGACAGTGAATGGTCTCTTTCTGAGGCTTTGTTCAGCTTTTGCCAGCCAGCAACATGAGCATGGTATGTTTTAAAGCTGGGGGGTTTTTAGGAAGGAAAAAAAAAAGGCAAGTTGAGAGGTTTGGAACTACCTTTTGAATAACTGTATCTGAATCCAGTTATTTTATAGGTAGTGGATAAGGTGAATGCAAAACTGTTACTCCCCAAATCCTACAGTACTAGAACTAGGGGATTGTGCTTGATGATCACACAAGTCAGTTTGAGACACATGCTAGAAGTACTTCTATACCCAATAGTTAGTGAACTTCTGGAGTTTGGTGCCAGAAGAGGTTCTAGGGGTAAGTAGATCAGCAGGTTCAAAGGGAAATTAGGCAAATTCATGCACAAAAAAATGTCATGGAGAGGTTCTAAATACAACAGACAACAATGTACACTCGAAGATCCCTAATCTAATGACAAATGCATGTTGGGCTGTATAAGAGAAAAGGAGGACAAAATGCAGCCAGGATCATGTGTTTCCCCTAAATATAGTCCTATAACTGCTATTCGAGACAAAAATACCAAGTTGTTGGCTGAGTATTAGCCTGACCTTGTAGTTTATTCTTCCTTCTCTCCTTGTATCCTTACTTCTTTTCCCACTTAATTGCATTCTGGTTGTTCTTTCACCGTTTGTAGAGCATATTTCATAAATCTTCGTAAGTCTTTCTCCTTCTTTCAAGTTCCCTTATAAGCAGTATTTTGAATAAATGAGCAAAAATGGTGTAAATTTTATCCTGAACAAAGCTTATTTCTTTGGTATTAATTCCAGGTTGCTGGTTGGTTTTTACCTTTTTACTAAAAATGTCTAATTTTTTTACATTAATTGATTGGAAGTCTACTATACTGAACGAGAAGCTGCTTAATATTTAAATAAGCACACTAAGCAACTTGTACTACAAAATTAAGGTGTTGGTTCCAAACCAATCAAAGGAAGCTCAAAAATGTGATTTTTAAGCCACAGTCATGTGTTTCAGCCAGGCAGATCTGTACAGGACCCATGAAGCACCATAAATGTTAAGATGACTTGGATGGATCTTGCCTAGTGAAATGCACTAGAATCAAACAGTATAGCAGCAAAACCATGTGTCATTAAGGTGGTTATGAGTTTCATGGGTATCCTTGTCTTACTGTCTTTCTCATTGTCAGATACTTGAAGATCCAGTTTATGATTGTGTTGTAAAACAATTAAAACATCATCAGAACACCCAACATGATAAGTTTATTCAGTGCTTGAATAAAGTTGTTAAGAATTTTCCACCTCTTGCTGACAGGTATGTCATGATTTATGTGGTATGTTGACTGTAAATCTAGAGGAATAATAGAGAATAACTTGCTTTTCTTTGTGGTCTTCTGGTTATGCTAAGATTTATGAATGCAGTATTCTTTTTGATACCCAAACTTCATGGTGTGATGAAAACCTATTGTCTGGAAGTAATAATGTGCCGGGCCGAAGAAATTCCTGATCTCCACTTGCAGTTAAAGAGTAAAGACTTTATCCAGATCATGAATCATAGGTAAGTGGTCATGTGATTTTGATGGATAGTTCAAGTTTCTTGATAACATTTTCTATGCTGCCCACAACATTTTTACATTCAGAGGTATTTATAATTCACCTTAACTTTTTGGTCATTGCTCCCCTAATTTGAGCTAATGTAATCTAGGAGTTAAGATGGTTAGCTCATTGTGAAAAACAGACAAAAGCCCCTAAAATAGCCTTAAGGTGAAACACCAGTGGGATGTCAGTTTCTGTAGTTTGTATTAGTTTACTTATATTCTTACTCTTAGGTTGAATCCAAAAGTATTTATGTAAAGCCCTTCATGCAAAACCAAATATTGTTGCTAAAATGTAAACTGATTTTCTGGTTGTGTGTGTAACAGTGATGAGAAAAGCAATATAACTGGTTTTTTTTCTCCCTCTTCTTTTAGGGATGATGAAAGACAAAAGGCTTGTTTGGATATAGTGTACAAGATGCTGTCTAAATTAAAACCACTAGAACTTAAAGAACTTCTGCCTGGAGTGACAGGGTTCATTTCTCACCCTTCTGTAATATGTCGACAGCGAATGTATGATATCCTGATGTGGATTTACGATAATTACAGGTGTGTGTTCACTGCAGATGTTGTCTTTCAGTATTTTATCACAGGCAGAGTAAAAGCATTCATAAGAGTCTTCCACCTTCTTGTCCCTTGGTGAGGGATTTTTCCAGTTGTCAGAATAATAGAGTCTGTGATTTGCCTAACTGTGCTTTTTCCCAAGATAACTCTTTGAATGGACAGTTACTGTGAAGAAGTAGTACAGGCAATATTTACTCCAGCATCACTTGTGAAAAGCATTCTCTGCCTGTTTTTTCAGATTAAACTGTGCAAACTTCATAATAAATACCTAATGTATTACTTAGCTTATTAGATTATTTCTTTTTTAAGTAGTGGATCTCCACAAAACATTTTTGGCAAGGAAGGCCTCATGTTACATTGTCTTGCCAAGTTGAGATTTTTATCAGAGAGCATATTCTTTCTTTTTGTCTCACCATCCTCATCCTCTTATTTTGCTATGGGTTGTTTGAGAGACGTCATTAAGAGATATTTTTCTCCTACCGTCAGTGATCCAGAAAGTCAAACAGATGATGATTCTCGGGAGATACTCAAAGTGGCAAAAGAAATGCTGCTTCAAGGACTAATTGATGAGAATGCTGAACTGCAGTGAGTAGAGTGTTGTGATAACTGTCTGAAATAAAAATACTTACTTCTCTTACTTTGTTTATAACAAAAGAGTTGATCTTTAGAGTTTTTTAAGTATTTCAATATAAAAGAGTAACACTGAGATAGTACCATTTCCTTTTCTTCCAATAAGTTAATTTAGAAAATTGTGTCCCATGGTGTTACACCGAATGTAAGTGGAGCATCTGAATGAACTTCTAAGCCATGGGGAGGTTGTTTCACTATGTTAAACCTAATTCTGCATTAATGTTCTAGAGTTTTTGAACAAGGAGGACCTGCTATACACAAACACACAACAGTAGATTAAATGTTGGAGGATGTTGGATTTTTAAAATTCTTTTAGTGAAGCAAAAGACAGACGAGGAGATCTTGGTGCTTATCCATCCATAGCACTTCTCAAGAGGAAAAAACTTCACAGAAATATTTTGTTCAGTGTAAACCCTTAATATCAGGCACAGAACATGGTAGATGAATGAGGAATTCGTTGTAATTCAATAGAAGATTAATGGCATGAAAGTGTTAAGTGAAGGCTTTAAAAGCTTATTGTTCTGGAGCTTCTTTGTTGGTGTGGTTTTTGGTTTTTTTTTCCTTTTTAACTTGACATTTTTGGAAGTGTTTTTCTTTCTGTTTACAAATAACCAAGAATTACTTTATTCTTTGCCTTTACAGATTAATTGTTAGGAATTTTTGGAGTCATGAGACAAGGTTGCCCACAAATACTCTTGATCGCATGCTGTCATTGTTAAGTTCTTTATATTCCACCAAGATTGAAACACAGTACTTGAGTCTAATCACAAATTTTCTGCTTGAAATGACTAGCAAGAGCCCGGATTATTCCAGAAAAGTATTTGAGCATCCGCTGTCTGAATGCAAATTTCAGGTGAATTGTAGTGTGTTGTTTTGTACACAACTATGTGACAAATTCTATTCCTTAATGTAGTTACCACTTAGAAAAGAAGGGCATAATGAAGGAGATTTTTCAAAGTGTTTTGTGGTCCACAGTTAACAGATGCAGCAGTTGTGAGTTATGCACAGTATCAGAAATTTGCTGGTTTGGTGGGGGTAATAATTTTGCTTTCTTTACAAAAAAAAAAAATTAAAATAATTATACCAAGTATAGCTGATTTGTAGAGAACTGAAATACTAAAAAAGAGGGTAGTGGAGAGAAGCACCATCAACTGGAGACATACTGTCAAGAAACAGGAATACTGGTACAAGAGCTGTAGATCAGTCCTCAGCTGACCAGTCTAAATTGCTGAGCTTTTTTTACTGAGCTGTAGAGAACTTCTACATGTTTGTGGTTTGTTGGGGTTTTTTTAATATAGAGTCACGTTCTGCCCTATACCTGGGAGGGTGTTTTGACTTCTGGACTGTAATTTCTGCTGTCCTGCTCTATGGAGAAATGCAGAAAGCCTCTATCCTTATTATTCTACTTAAAATCTTTCTTTGTTCATAGGACTTTGTAGTTGATTCCAGCTGGCGTTATCGAAGTACCGTGCTCACACCAATGTTTGTGGAGACTCAGGCTTCTCAGAGCATCCACAGGAATTTGTCACAGGAAAGATCCTTTTCTGCTTCTGGGTCGGTCGGTGGGCAAGTGAGGGCTACCCAAAGGCATTACGAATTTACACCTACACAGCATGGCAGTAAGTCCAGACCAGTGTCTTCTGAAATGTTCTTGTTTGGTGTAGGAATGATGTCATTTCTGTTGCATATGATTTTTTTAATGTGAAAGTGTAAATATGTTTAGTGTTTTGTTTTCAAGAGCTTTTTGTGTGTGTGTTATGAGAAAAAAAATCACATTTTTATTAGTCTCATACATATTTTATGTTCTGCCTAATGTAAAAGGAGCACTGTCTTACCTAACAGCTTAAAATCTGTTTTGCCTGTAAACACGAGGAAATTATATTTTTGGGAGAGAAAAAATACCTGCTTCATAGATGTTTTCACTTTATTTATCTATGAGCATGTTACACCTTTTTTGCACTTTCTTTGTACAGGTGGTAGAAGTTCTTTTAATTGGCTAACTGGAAGTAGCATTGACACATTGGCAGAGTATGCAGTTCCTTCATCCTCCGAATCCATGTCTTCATCCATGCTGTTGGTTAGCAAACGGAGTGAAAAATTTAAACAAGGAACCTTTAAACCAGTGGGGCCGGATTTTGGGAAAAAAAGGTTGGGTTTGCCTGGAGATGAAGTGGACAGCAAAACTAAAGGTCTGTAAGCCTTATTGTGCAATTTCTATGTAATTAGTACACTTTTATTAACCATCCTTGTCAGTTATTTGGCTGGCAGTCCATTATCTGTGAGACAGTCTAATGGAGGTTCACCTTGACAGATTTTGTTTCCAAGAGCATGTGCTGATACATAACATGTGACAAAAAGCTAGGATTGTGCTAGGAATTGTAAAATTTTATGCTGCTCATTGAAAGAACTGACTGGATAAGAAACCAGTTGGTGTGATCTCTGTATTCCTACCTCTCCTTAAGATGTTCAGAGCATGAATGTCAGACAGTTCTGTCCCTTTGGTTTTAAATGTAACTCTGTAAAGAAGAGATCTCTTTGAACATATTTTCTAAACCATTTCAGCTGTGCTGACATGATCTCCAACATTTTGCAATTTGTCATTAGAAGTCCTTTCTTTTTTCTGAGAATGCTCTTTCATCCACCCAGTCAATAAGTGAAAAATACCAGCACTGCTCTGAAGTGACTTAGGATCCTTCTCCCTCTTTAACTCTTGTCTACTTTGTCATTAAAATTTTGACCAAAAGGATGACGTTAGGAGTTCAGGCATAGAGCTGTAAAGATCAACCTTTTCAGTACCTGAGAAGTGTTTCAGGGCAGTTATGAATGGACTGTAGTTCATGCAGAGCTACAGCACTAGAAAGGTCAGTCTACCTTTCAGTTAGTCCCTGGTCTTCTACCCAGGAAAATACCAGTTACAGTGGTATGGTTTTGTTTGCACACTCTCCTTTTCTAGAAAGTGGACAGAACTGACAGTCTGCTAAGTAGCCTTTCCCCATGACTGTCCTGAGCAGGAGTTGATCCAGTGGCAGTTCTGTAATCGTAATTTTAAAAATACAGTACAATATTCTTACTACCCATTATTTGAATATGTTTTAGCACCTCTTTTATGTAGGGAGTTATATACTTTCTGGAATATAGTGCAAATGCCATTTTAAGCTTTGAGAGCTTAAAATAAATCTGGCGTATGGGGCATATTTGTTCATGAATTTTAGTGTCTTTCCCAGTACAATATTTTCATCTATGAAGATCTTTATACTTCATCCATGCACTTGAAGTCTCTATATAAATGCTTATTACCTCTTCTCCTAAGAGCTGCTTAATTTGTTATCATTGGCTATCTTGTCGAAAGGCCTTGCACTGAGTTGTTTGCTAGGAAATTAGGACACTAGCTAGTAAGCTAGTAAATACAAAGATGATGTTTGTTTTTATATGATGCTTTTGCCTTAAATCTGAAGTTTGCTCAGGAAAGGAAAAGCTGTGGATGTGATCATATGTTCCCTAGGTATAGAAGAACGAGCAGAAATTCTAAGGCTGCGGAGACGTTTCTTGAAGGACCAAGACAAACTCAGTCTGATTTATGCCAGAAAAAGTCTGGCTGAACAAAAAAGAGAACAGGTTTGTCAATCCAAATGGATTTAAAACTTTTAAGTCTCGATGTCATTTGCAGTCTTGTACTTCAACTCTCGTGGTAACTTTGTGAAGGTGTAAGATACTTATTGCTACTTTAAGAGCTTTAGAAGGTGTGATTTGGAAATAATGCAATTTATGGCCTTAAAGCTAAATTATATTACTTAGCATGGGCGAGAAAAGAGCTGGATGATAACACTTCCAGTCTACCACTTGAAGTGCCTGAAGTGATTTCATGTGATGGAGTCCCTAACAGCTGTTGGGAAGCCCTTTGCAGTTGTCATTCTGGAAACTAGGAACTTTGGAGCTACAATATGCTGCAGAAGTAGTTGGAGAACATTATCCAGCATCTGAGGGTGAACTCAAAAACGTGGGACAGCTGATGGACTAACCAGAACTGGTTTGAACTTTTAACCTGAAGGAATGTCAGTAATAATCATTTGCTAAGTGTTTATCAAGGCCAGAAACTGACTACTTTGTGGGTTTCCTGGTTGTGTTATGTACTTACAATAAATCTAAGTATTTTTAAGCACTGTAGCAATTTTTCATAGGTGCCTGTTGCTAAAAATAACATACATTATTGTCAAAAAATGATAGCATTTAATCCCAAGAGCAAAGGAACCCAGGATTGAGAGCTACCAGTTTGAGACACTCCTGTAATACCCTGCAGATGCAGACAACTGTGTAAACAGAACTTATGTCTGGAAGAACCACACAAAACACCTATTTTAGCCCATTTATGTTTACTTGCAGGCTAAAGGTACCATTTCCTCCCACCCTACAAGAAAGAACCTGTAAATGCATTCTGCATGGCAGTCCAAAATACAACCCACAAAATCCCCTGTCTTTTAAACGCTTCCAGTGATGGTGTTTCCACCATTTCTGCGGGAGGCTTGTTCCAATGCCTGACCACTCCTTCAGTGAAAAATTTTTCATAATGTCTAATTTAAACCTCTCCTGGCACAGCTTGAGGCCATTTCCTAACTATTTTTTAACATGATTAATGCATTTCAGGAGATGAAATCCGAGCTGAAGATGAAGTATGATGCCCAGGTTACTTTGTACAGAAGTTACCGAGTGGGAGACCTTCCTGACATCCAGATTGAATATTGCAGCCTCATTGCCCCTCTGCAGGGCCTTGCCCAGGTCTGTCTGCTTTTCAAAGGTCATTTGTGAAGTTTTCTGGTCCTGTAGGGAAAAAGTCATGTTCTGGACAACCACTTTGAAAATTGATTTGTAGTTTTGCAAATACAAAAACTGTGATACACATTTAAAGACTGTTCTGAGGGAGTGTTTCTCCTTCCCCTGTGCTGGTGCAGTGTTAAGAGAAGAGGCTTTGTTGCTTGCCTCACCTGAGCAGTTGAGGACTGGATACATCAGCTGTTGTCCATTTCCTGCAGGTTCCTCTGCTTGAGAAACAGATGGTGGTCTCTGCAGACATTATTGCGGAGGACATCTCACTGTACAGTAACGAAACAGCCATTTCTGTTCTATTGTATGTCTGTAAAACATAACAGACTTGTAAAAATACAGATGAATTTAGTGTGACTAAGACTGGACTCAGATTGCTCAGTAAAGCTGATTTAATATTCCTTTTTCTACATGAGAATAGTAGAAACTATAGACTGAACTGAACAGTAGACTGAATCCCATTTTACGGTCTTTGGGAAGTCACAGTCTTCCTGATTACGTTTGTATTTCATTACTTTTGATAGTCCCTTATCTCTCTGTAAAGGGTGGAAGTAGCACACTCACGAGTTATCTGAATAGCATTAGATAAAGAGTTAGACCAAATTCCAGACCCATGATAGACTGAGATGCATATGATGATGTTACACACACAAATGTGTTTCTGGATTGAAAAAATGCCGTTAAATCTCAGATGAAACTGTATGTCTGTACAGACAGTATGTCTCGGTGTTAGCTGCTTCAATTTTTAGGACCACGTCTCCTCACACACTGAAGCCTTCTTTTTTTTTTGGAAACTCACTTAATGGGCTGTGGTGTCCCTGGCATGATATTGGGTGTCTGGTTCCTGTAATGGGAGTTGTGAATATGTGCAAATTGTAAATTCCACCCTCTCCTCTAACACTGGCCTGAAACCTACATTGTCTTGGAGTTTCTTTAAGTAGAAGAATTAAAATGGGATTTGGGTGGGTAGTACAGTAATTCCCAGCAGAGGTGAGATGCATGCCAGACTAAATAGTCCACTCCCAAAAGTGTCTAGGGATTAGGTACCTGGTGGGTCATGTCTTTTAATTTTATTTATTAGTCTGTTGTGTCACAGCAAAATTCAGTGACCTTACCACTTTTGTTGTAATTTACAGAAAGATCCAACATTTGCCAAGCAACTTTTCAGCAGTTTGTTTAGTGGAATTTTTCATGAGGTAAAAAAATCTAGAAACTCTTCTGAGAAAAACACCATTGTCCAGAAGCTGCTGAACGACTTCAATAATTTCCTCAGTATGAGCCTGTCATACTTTCCACCGTTCATTGCGTGCATCCAGGTAAATCCTGATACATGACATGAAAGTCACTGGATATAATGTCTTTGTCTGAACGTGCAGTAAGTGGCAGTGAAGGTCAAATACTGTCACTGAAGTTTAGACAGAGGTGGAAGGAGAGTTGTTAACCAAATGGGTATTTCAAGTGACACTTGTTAAGGTGAACAAGGTAATTCATGCCTCTGAACTGATTTTTCAAGGATTCTACAATTTCTGATCTCTACAGTTTGAGTCACCTTTTAATGTTTTAATTGCATCAGTAACAAGAAGAGGTTTGATTACAAATGAAAGCTATTTCAATTGAAGTGGGAATTGAGAACAATTGAAAGGGTTATGTGGGTGTCATGTGCTTATCTTCCTGTTTCTGGGAAGTGCTTACTGAGGAATTCTTTGATGTCTTGAGGGTATCAGTAGCTGTCAGACCGTTTGTTGTTAGCCCCTCTTGTTTGTTTTTTCAAATTAGTCTCTTGAAGTAGTTGTCTGGGGATTTTCAGTAATGAGGGAAGGGCTCACTGAAGGATGAGTGGGTGCACCACAGTTGTTTCACTGGAAAGGAAACACAAGCCTTTCTGTTACGAGAATATACTGAACTGGAATAGACTGTGAATTTCACCTTCTAACCCAGTTTTCAGGGAGATAAAAAAGCCTTGTCCCAGCACCTGTTACATACCTATTGTCACTGTATGTGATGATTCTTATCAACTGTATTGATGTTGTGTCTGATTCCTAGCTCTCAAAAGAATTTTTTTGAGTGGCAGCTAATGCCTTCTTTTTTGTTACGGAAATTTATATACTTTGTGACAGTAGGTGTCATTCCAAATACGGGAGAACCATCTAGTTTGGACTAGCTTTGTAAACAGTGACAAACTTTGCTTCTTAGTGCTTGTAATTACACATGTGAAAAAATGTAATTGCTTGTTTACTTTTCTCTGTGCAGCTGCATAAAAGGTCAAATACTATGGGGATTTTTCTGGTCTGTCTTGGTATTTTTTGAGCCAGCATCTCACAATAGCTATCTGTTAGTATTCCCTCTTGACATTGCATTTGTTGGTTCTCTGTCTTGATGATATTATTTGTGTTGAATTATGCTGTCTAGACCCTGCTAATAACACTGTTGCATTAGGCTACTTTTTTTTTCTGAATAGACATAAACTGAAGACTCAAAAAATAGGTAAGTTAAGATACATCAAAAATATGGACTTTGTAAGAGCAATAAGAGAATGTCATTGCCATCCTCATCAATAACAAAAGTACAATAGCATGAAGTACAAACAGCCTGCAAGCAGTGAGAGGAAGTTTTTTCCCAGTAGGGAGTTGAGTTCACGTTGATCAAGAGAGCAAGTTGGGAGAGTGTGAGCAAGAGCACAGCAGTGTCAAGGCTTTCATCTGGCTCACAAAGATTGTCCTAGTGGCTTGGCCATTTGGAAATACAGCTTCTCTTTCCTGTATACCAACAGCATAATAAATACTGGCTGGTTTCAGAAAGGCTTCCTACTTAACTGCTGTTTCCTCCTGGTTGTTTGACTTTTTAATCTTCTATGGGTTCACATCTCATCAGGAGAGTAACTTGGTGGGTAAAAAGAGCTGGTTTTGTCTACACATATAATCTTAAAATTGGCTATGAAGCTCTGGGATTCATTTTCAGGGCAGATAAAGAACTGACTGAAATACTAAAAGAAGTTATCTCCATGACCAAAGTTTACATAGCCTCCAAAGAGATGCTTGGCCTCTGAAGAACATATAATTGCCTTAGAAACATTTTAGCTGCCAGGCCAGCTTGGATGCCATTCTCCCTAATCTTTGAACATATGGTGCAAGTAAAGACAGTGCTCATTGCATATGAAGCAGGGAACAGTCCCTCTGCTTTCAGAAGATAAGTGATCAAATAGTCACCAAAATGCACTAAATAGAAAGATACCTCCTTTGATGTGGGATTATGTCTGTAAATTTTAAGTTTGGGAGGATATTTATTCTTGGGACATACCATTGTATTTGCACAGTTCTTCCACTTTTTCCTGTTTTATGAGAAAGGGCTTTTGGCCTTACCTTAGCAAAGTTGTTCTTAAGGCTTTAGATTGTGCAGTTTGTCACTGTGTTCCTGACATAACCCCTAAAAGCTGGCAGTCAAGGAATGTGTCTGAGGCATGTGGGCAGCTAATTGAAATTGCGTTAATAGTAGGTGAAGTATATGTGCTAACCCCTCATTGGGATCTGCCTGGTCCGTAACTCAGGAAGCTACAAGAGGCTGTGGTTTTTTCCTCTTTCTTTATTGAGCACAAATTCATTAGTGTGTGAGTCTCAACTCTACAAATTGTGTCATGAGTTTGCTTATGCCAGGTACCTCCTCTGTAGTTTCTGTGGTGGTTGTCATTTATCAAAGAAGTATAGCTTGGTTGTTCTCAGTCTCTTGTTGCAATTTCTGAACAGTGGTTTCTTTTCACATAGTGTTCTTGAAAATACTGTGTTGCAAGAATCAGACTTTAATTTTTTTTCTAAAACATGGTGCTGTTTCTTGTAATGAAAGCTATACTGCACCTCTTCCATCTTGTGAATTTTTTATTACATTTGTTTAAGATACTGTTGCAACTTTTCTTTAGTGGTAAAGAAAACAAAGAAAAAACCCAACCCTGTCTTTAATAAACATGCTGCTTTCTTGATATATTTACCTGTATTTAGAATAGTGATGTAAGTACTTTAAAAACCTCTTCAAGTAAACAAGAATGTTTATCCCTGAAGAAGAGATTATTCTGTATTATTATTGGACAAATGTTAAATATGATAAAGAGAAATATTGACATGTCTTTAAATCAGGCAGGAGTAGATGAGTACAGTACTAGAGGAGTCTAACAGGGAGCTGTGATGTGCTAAAACTGGCTGAGTGTGTGGACAAAAAGCCTCCAGCTCAGAGAAGACATCCTGGTAAATCGTGCCTTTGGCTTACGGCAGGAATGCACCACTGAATAGGTTAAGTGAAGCACAGCTGCTGTGCAGCAGGCAAAATCCTGCCAACAAATAGAAGGAAAAGTTCAGGCTGTCAGTGTGTCCATCTACCTCTCCCCCACTTTCCTCATGATTCTGTCCAGAGTTGTCCCATGTCCTGGAGCCAAAGTATATGGGGTTAGTCTGTACTGTTCTCTGTCCAAAGAGCAACAGCACAGACGGAAAAGATGACAGTTTTCCCCAAGCTGGGAACTTCTGGAGACCTGATGGGTTATTTCCAAAGCTTACACTATAAGAAAAAGGATACCAGATAAGTGATCTGTATAGTTTTACATCAAGCAGACACCTGTTGTTTTGTTTTATTCCACAGGAAGTGAGTTACCAGCACAGAGAGCTACTGGAACTGGACTCAGCTAATGTGAGCACGAGCTGCCTTGCAAGTTTGCAGCAGCCAGTGGGCATCCTTCTTCTGGAGCGTGCCCTGATGGCTCTGTCCCCTGTGGAGGAGCCCCCGTCCAAAAGGATGCGTGGGAGGACAGAGCTGCCCCCAGATGTGATCAGATGGATTGAACTTGCTAAGTAAATTCCTGTTTGAGACAATTTGCTCCCTCTTAAGTTTGCCTTGTGAAGAACTCTGCTTTTATGGCTTGTGGGATTTCTCTTTTAGTCTTTCTGTCTTTTAGAATTAGATGTGCTTTTAATTCCTTCTCAGTTCATACTGTCAGTGAGAGCACTTAGACTTTAAAACTGTGCACTCTTACAGTGCTGTCAGACTGCTGAAAAACATCTTGTTCATAGCTTTTCAACTGCAGGAGTTTCCATAGTTCAGCTATTACCCTACAAGATGAAGTTTATGTAGTTAAATATGTATTTCTGATCTTACATAGAACATACTTCCTAAAAATTCACTATTACAAGCCAGTAGTATTACTACTTATTGAATTACTATTTTTTTAAAACAGCTTCTGTTTGCATTGATGTACGTCTGCTGAGCTATTTAAAAGATTTCTCTTTTCAATTTTACTAGGCTCTACAGATCCCTTGGGGATTATGATGCCCTTCGTGGCATTTTCAGTGGTAAGATTGGGACTAAGGAAATTACACAGAAAGCTTTGTTGGCAGAAGCAAGGAATGATTATGCTGAAGCAGCTCAATATTATGATAAGGTAAAATGACAGCAAGATATCTTTTTTTCATAAATCTCTCATGACTTAAAACTAATAAAATTAGAAAAATTTAAATTTTGAGAAGCACCATGTTGTCTGAAAGGTCCTTTTGCTTTGATTGATGGTTCATTGTGTAAAGGCACTGGGAACAGATGAGCAGTCACAACAGAGCAGTGAGCATGATGCTTTTCTTACTGTTTGTTACAAAGCTTCACAAGTGCAGTTACCTAGGCAGACAAAAAAAACCACATGGGCACACTGCAACCCCGAGAGAGCAGATTGTATATGTTCATGTCATGAGTTACAGTGGGTAAAAACGAAGAAGGATTTCTAACCTTCTTTTAAAATGTTCACTCTTCAAAAATGCAGGTTTACAGAAGACAGCTACCTGTAGCTTGGCTACAGCCAAGCTTGAATTTTCTGCATTTAATGTTGCTGTCACGCTCTGGTAAATGGATAGATGTTTTTATGAGACAATGAATTACAGTTAAGTTGCCGGTGGCTTAGAATTGAAACAGGTCCTTGGCTGGAATATGGCACTGTTCTCCCCTCCAAATTCATTCCCTAGGCACTCTCCCGAGAAGACTGGCAAGATGGAGAGCCAACAGAAGCAGAGAAAGACTTCTGGGAACTTGCATCTCTGGAGTGCTATGACCACCTCACAATGTGGAAGTCTCTGGAATATTGTGCTACTGTTAATATTGATAGTGGAAAACCTCCAGACCTAAGCAAAACATGGAATGATCCATTTTTTCAGGTTTTTAGAAATTATTTCATTGATACTGCACCACTTTTATCTCTGCAGGGATGTCCTACAATGTTGAGATTATGGGTGAAAATCAGTTGCATTGTTTGGGTTACTCTATTGCGGAAATTAGTGGAGAATCCATATATTAAACAAATTGAAACAATTACTTCTGCTTGTTCTTTTTGATGTTTAATTTTTTGCCTCAAGTCTATGGCAAATCCTATAGGATCAGCATTATCGTCTCCTTCTTCCTTTTGCAAGTCTCTTTTGTTGCTTTTATCACTTTTGTTTGTTTCCTGTTTTAAGAGTTACCAAACTATGGATTTTGAAACTGTTAGAATTTACTAACAACTTCTTGAGCTAAAGGAAAAGGCTGCTGTGGTTTGTTAGCAAATAGGAATTTGTCTAAAGGGAAAATATTTTTTTAAAACATTCGAAATGTTTTTATACTTATTTGGTCTGCCACTGGTAACAAAAAATTTGATCATCTAATATTCCATTCCTAGAAATAAAAGACTCTTTTCACCTTGTAGGAGACATACCTGCCCTATATAATACGCAGTAAGTTGAAGTTACTGCTCAGTGGGGAGAATGACCAGACTTTGCTAACCTTTATTGATGAGGCAATGAAGACAGAACAGAAGAAAGCCATTATAGAAATGCACTACAGCCAAGAACTTAGTCTCCTGTACATCCTGCAAGATGATTTTGACAGAGCCAAATATTACATTAGCAATGGCATGCAGATCTTCATGCAGGTAATAATGTCTTCTATCTCTGGTGTGGTTTTTTTGTGTAAAATGGACCAATGAAACTGCTGTTGCTGTTACTGCTGCTAGATTATACTCTCAAGAGAAACACTCAAATACAATGAAATATAGGTGCCTTCCATGTCATATGACAAAACTTCTTTTGAATCACTGCTTGCAATGATAAAAGGTTGAGTGAGCCAGTGGAGTGCATCCTCCTGTTTTAGTTTGTTTTGTTTTGCTGATTTAATATTTTATACATTTTTCAGAGTCATTGTTTGTGCAGTTAATAAAAGTTTTATTTCATTCATCTTTTCAGGGGTGTCCTGTCCCCAGAACAAGCTTGCAAAGAGTGTTGCATTGAGAAGTTACAAGTTCCATCCATTACCAAGTTCTGATTAGACTGTAGGGCTTTGCTAAAACCTAGGATAGGAATTGCAGCTAGACTGTGCCTCTGTGCTTGTCCAAAGCAGAGTTGCTCTCTGATTATGGGCTATTAAATTACTTGTAAGAGGTTGGGTTCTAAAGCATAATGTATAGCAGTGTAGATCAATAGTTTGTAGAGCACTGAACAGAACCGTGCTTTAAATTCTGTCTTTGATTCTCTCCTTTTCTTTTCAGAGCTACTCCAGTATTGATTCTTTGTTATATCAAAGTCGAATGACCAAACTGCAGTCTGTACAAGCTTTGACAGAAATACAGGATTTCATCAATTTTATAACCAAGAGAAGTAAAGATTTTTTTTCTCAAGCAATTTTCTTTTTGTATTCAGTAATCGTGGTTTCCTGAACTTTGAATTTCTGACCTGCTGTTTGAAGGAGCATAAGTCTGGAATTACTTCTTACTGTCTTCTTGACAGTAAGACCTATTACAGTTTTGTAAGATAGGATTGAACATAACTTTGTGTTCTATTGCAAAGTTTAATTAGCATAATTCTTGTGATAAGAGTTAAGCATCTCTTTTAAAAAGTGCCAGTTAAAGTTTTAAACTAAGCTTTTTTTGGTTGGAGTAAATTTTGATAGTACATAGCAGTTAGCAGAGATCTAAAAACAGGCGTGGTCTGTAAGTTGTACCTACTGATGTAGGCCTGAAGTACAAATTTATGGGCACAAACCAAATTAGATACTAAATTTAGTTAACAGTTCCACTATATTCCAACATGTTCCAATTGACGCAGGTGGCCTTATGGAATCTCCTGTGCCTCAGCAATAAACAAAAGTAATATGATGGTCACTAAATAGCATTTTTAGTGCAAGCCCAGAAATGCAAGTGGGTTGCTTAATTGCAGTTTTTCTGGTTTGAATGTTAGACTGTGTTTTGTCTAGCCCATTTTCATGCTGTTTGGCTTCAGATGCTTTTAAAATGTTCTTAATTGATTTCTAGGTAACTTAGCTTCAGAGGCTTCCCTTAAGAGACTTCTCAGAACTTGGACAAGCAGATATCCAGATGCTAAAATGGATCCTATGAACATCTGGGATGATATCATTACGAATCGGTAAAATTGCTTTCTTGGGTTAGCTTAAGTTCTGTCTGCCTGTGGAGTTCCAGGAAGTGCTTTTTCTAATGCTGCTTGTTTTCATATGGGAGGGTTTTGATCCAATGTATGACTTTTTTTTTTCCTTTTTAACTGCAGTAGTAGCTTTCTCAATATAACTTGGGAGTTTGCGTGACTAACTTGTGGTGAGGAGCAAAAGGAGGTTGAGCATAAACTGTATTTTAATAGGGAAATATATATGTTAGTTTAGTCATTTTCTTGCGTCAGTGACTACATGCACTGTGTAAGCTGGCTCATTTCAGCAGCCCTTAAACATATTCGCTTGTAATTGAGTAGATTAGCTGCATTTAGCTCAATGAAACACCACCCAAAAGGCCAATCCGTTATGAATAAAAATACTTGCCTACTTTGTAGGCAGTTCCAAAATGAGGGACCATGCAAAACAAGCCCAGCCCTTTCACTCTCAGTGCTACACCTGTTTATGGGAAAGTTAATGACCACTGCTTTAATTGGAGACTTCTGTTGTGCAACTGTTGCTAGAAAGAACAGAGGCTCTCTGGAGACTCCTTTGGATTAGCTCTGAAGAAACTGGAATGCTTTTTCAAATTTGAAATTTTCCTGTCCTTGCCATAGCGTCTGTCTTCATCTTAATTCATTCTTCCAGTGCAAATCTAGATTAATCCTCCTTTCTTGTGCGATAACTTCTTCAGTAGCTCTGCTGATACATACTGTGCTCTGTAATTTAATTTATTATCTCTTGGTGTCAGGAAAGCATGGCTACAGAAGAGCTTATTGCAGTTCAGCATTAGGCAGAATACATGGCATGGCTTACTTTTGAAAAAAGTCTTGAAACATTTATGACTTGAAGAGTTGTCAGGGTCTTAAACACTTTATGTGCTTTTAGAAAACCTTTGTCTCATCTTAAATTAGTAACAAAGGATGTGCCAAGTGCCACTTCAGGCTGCAGTGCTGTCCTCTGCTTTGAGTAACAGTCTACATAATGAGATGTGCCATTAAATTAGATAGGACAAGTTGTGGAGTGACAGGATTCAGCATTCCCTTTCAAAATGGCAATTCCCTTTCAAAAGCTGAGTGTGGTTGCTGATCTGGTCTGCAACAAGATTTCGATGTTGGCACGTGTTCATGTGATAAACATTTGAATAACAGGTTGACATAAAATACGGCCTGGCACTCACACTAAATAATTGAGACTCCTGTTTGTTTGCACTTCCGTCAAGTTGGAATGCGAGTTAGGGCTTGGTGAACTTAGGGACTGTAACCTGCACAAAGGAGCTAACTAACAAAAAATCTCACTCTATAATGGACATTTTCCAATACTAATCTTGTCAGTTCAAGATCCTGAATGCTCTCAGGGTCAACCTGGCCCCTGTTAGGAGTGTCCAGACTCCAGACCTGTGTTTAGCCCTGCTAAAGGCAATAGCTGTAGTTTGACATTTTTTATTAGCTTTTTTTGCTGTTAGGCAGATCAACACTTTTGAACATTCGTTTCCTTGAATGTATACCAGAGTGATCTACACCCCTGTTGTTGTTATGCAGGTGCTTCTTTCTTGACAAACTGCAGGAGAAACTTCCCTCTGATCAGGCCAATGACAGTATGGAGGTGGACGGAGAATACGGTGCTGGTGACCAAATGGAAGTGGATCAAGAGAGCGAAAACATTTACTCAATGATTAAAAGCTGCAAATTTAATATGAAAATGAAGATGATAGAAAGTGCCAGGAAACAGGTGAACTGTCTGAACTGTATGATAGCTTCCAATTTGGTGAAGAAATACATAGAAAAAGCTGGAAAAGCTTTTTAGGTGGTCTTTGGTACCCTTTTGCCAGGGCAAACCTTGTCTCTTTTTGACCCTGCTGTCCAGGACATTTTGAAAGCTCAAGAGAGTCAGTTCCACAATGAAAGAAAACAAAAGGATAAATATTAATTACAAAGTTGATGATAATTTGTCATTACTGGAAATGTGCCTGAAGTCCCCTTTGATCCACAGATGGTTTTGGACACTCTAAAGGGCAGATAAAGTATCTGAAATGCTTCAGTCTTTAATGGAAGGGATGCTTGCAATCAAGCATTATGCTTTCTTATTTACAAATAATCTGTTCTTAGAAGCAAACAAATCGAATTCTGATTAAACTAGTATAATTTACTTCAATCAGCAATGCTGAATTTCTTTTTTTCTTCACAGTTTTCATTACTGCTGTTAGTTAACACTAACAAAGAACTAAAGTTCAGTGACTTAGAAAATTTGGGTTGAATCTGGTTGTTGAAATTACTGAGACAGCCTTTCTGATGATGGGCCTTTGGTGTTTCAAGTTCGAGACAAGATGACTAATTAAGGCAAGGTCTCCCATCTTCTAAGATGCTGCAGAAATCTGCAGTCCTTAACAAGAGTTTATTTTAAGCAATGTGACAAGCAAATACAACATTATTGCTTTGTTGACTATACAGTCTTGAAGGAGTAAGAGAAAAATAAGGTTTCCTTTAACGTTGCTGATATGAAACTTCTCATCAAAACACAAACATAAGTGATTTTCTTAATGATATCTTAAATCAAGTTACATTTCCCATATGTTTGTACTACAGAGCAGTTAAATACTTGTTGAATCATGCAGCTAGAATTATTTTCTCAGTTTTTTGAACATCTGTTCTTTTTTGCTTTTCAAACTTCTCTATTAGCACAAATCTGGTTCTGAATATGAGACCTGGCAAGCAGTGAACATATCTTTGCCTTACTGTAACTTTACTTGTGTTGCTTAAATCTTCTCACCCCTAATTTGGTTGTAGGCAGGTTTTAGTCCCTCTTCAGGTATATTGTCTGCAAATTCTCTTGATCTGAATACAGAACAGCTTTGCAGTTGCCAAGAAGCTCCTGAAAGACTTGCGCAAAGAAGCCAGAACGCGGGAGGACTGGCTGGTGAGGTGGAACTACGCCTATTGCCGCTTCACTCACAGTAGCAGCCGCAACCTGAGCTGTCCTGAACGAGTGCTCTCAGTGTTAAAAACCATCTCCCTGCTCGGTAACAGCCTTCTCTTTGCTTCACCTTGTTTATTTTACGAGGTTGCTTTGTTGTCCAGTTACCAACCTTTGCTTTTGAATTCCAACAGAAGATACCCAGTCTGACTATCTCAGCAGGAACATAATGGCCTTCCGAAACCAAAACCTTCTCCTGGGTACTACGTATCACATCATGGCCAATGCTCTTAGTCAGGACCCAAGATGTCTTGAGCAAATTGAGAAAGAAAAGGCTGGAAAGATATCACTAATATCAGGAGAAAGTCTTGAGAATCCTAAAAAGGTAAACGAGAGGGGAAGATATTTTAGTTATTTCAGTATCATAATTACTACAAATTACTACTTCAGTAGGCAGTGATGGCTGTGGATAGATAAAGAGCATGTGAAACCTGTCTGCTATTAGCAGTGATTTGTCCAGCAACACTAGATAGAGAAAGAAAGGAGAAAAAAAAAGGCAAGAAAAGCTGTGGTTGCTGTTTCTTCCAGGTTTCACTCTCCTGGAGTTCTGCATCACTCTAGCCTTTCTAACTGGGAGAATGTTCTTGTGTTTCTCTGTACCTGTATTTTGAGTGGAGAGGAAAGACATGGCCACAGCAGCTGCATGCACAGTGGCCAGACAAGGCTTGGGATCCTCCAAGAATGCCTTGATTTCAGCTGGGCATTTGTGACTTGCTTCATGCTCCCAGACTGTTCTCTTTGATAGAGATATTTATAATACTGATAATAATACCGATACACTTATTTTATCTAAGTAATTTTAATGGAAGAGAGAAGAGGGATTTTTAAGGCAGAGCACATGCAGGTCATCTTTGCCTATTTTGGGTAGGTGTGCATTTGAAGAATACAGTACCAGACTTTGCTGCAACTAGAATTATATTTGCTGTCAGTTGTCCCACATGCTGGGGACGTGGTGTCCCACCATGACAATGGTGGCATTGACTTCTTGTCTGTCAAATGGATAAATAATTTGAAGTGCCACTGCTGGCTTATTTTTGCTAATTTCTAAAGTCACCATGAAGACCCTTATATACAGAATCATAGAATGGTTTGGGTTGAAAGGGACCTTAAATATCATCTAGTTCCAACTCCTTGCTATTGGCAGTGACACCTTTCACTAGACCAGGTTGCTCAGAGCTCCATCCAGCCTGGCCAGGGATGGGGTATCCACAACTTTTCTGGGCAGCCTTATCCAGTGTCTCACCACCCTCACAGCAAAGAGCTTCCTCCTAATATCCAGTCTAAACCTACTCTCTTTCAGTTTGAAGCAATTGCTCCTCGTCCGGTCGCTACATGCTCTTCTCCATCTCTCTTGCAGGATCACTTCAGGGAATATGAGCCATATTAGTATAAAACAAAACAAATGTTCTTAATTTGTGTTTTATGGTTGTTAAAAGTAAAGCAGACCAAGAAGAAATTCCTGCAAATAAAGGTTTTAAATTTTCCAGTGTGTAGAAACTTAAGCAAAAGCTTGAGCTTCATTTATTAGCTAATTCTTACGAGCATTCTTCTTTAGGTAATCTAAAGGATGAGCGTAAAAGCTCTTCTGTGCCAGATGAGTAAGATTGCCATACCAGGTATTTCTGTAAGATTAAGAAGCTTAGCCTTATTTTAGCTTAGTATTAAGCAGTACTCTGACCCTGGTAGTCTCCTTCTACCTACTTGACTATTTAATTTCAGTTACAGCATTAGTGTGGCCAGAAGGGCCAGGGTAGTGATTGTCCTGCTGTGCTTGGCAGTGGTGAGACTGTACCTTGAATTCTGTGTTCAGTTCTGGGCCCCTCACTACAGTTAAAGACATTGAGGTGCTGGGACGTGTCCAAAGAATGGCAGCGGAGCTGGGGAAGGGTCTGGAGCACAGGTCCTGTGAGGGAGCTGAGGGAACTGGAATTTTTTAGCTTGGAGAAAAGGAGGGTCAGGGAAGACCTCACTGCTCTCTACAACCACCTGAGAGGAGATTGTATTGAGGTGAGGGTTGGTCTCTTCTGCCATGTCCCAAATGAGAGGGTGAGATGAAATGGCCTTAAGTTGTGCCAGGTAGGTTCAGATTGGATATTAGAATTTTTTTTTTTTTTTTAAATGAAAAAGTGGTCAGGCATTGGACTAAGTTGTCCAGGGCAGTGGTGGAGTCACCATCTTTGGGAGTGTTCAAGAGGCATCTGGATGTGGCACTTCTGAATGTGGCTTAGCGATGATTGTGGTGGTGCTGGGTTGGCAATTGGACTGATGATCTTGAAGGTCTCTTTCAACTTCGGTGATTCTGTGATTGTGTAAAGAATCTTGTGAAGTCACCCATTGCATGAGCTGCAATAAAAATGTATGATGAATATTGCTATATTTGTAATAGGGAAAAAGGCATCGGATTCAAAATAGTTTGATGCATGTTTTTTTAACACAAATTCCAAAGGTAACTGTTATGCAGATGTTGCGGATACATCTTAATAGGAAAAAACTCTAAAAGTTTTATTATATTTTCTGTCAACTGTTTCCAGAAACTTTAGTAATGTTAACTTTTTTGCAGTGACAAAAATTCCACTTAACATGTCCAAAGACTAATTTAAATTTAAATTGTGGTTTATATATTTCCATTGAAAATTATGGAAACTAAAGTTCTGGAAATCACTGCTAGAAATAACATCCCAATTTTTTTCTTTTGTATCAGCTGCTCAGAACGTCTTAAAGCAGTTAAAGCTTTATCTACTCAAGACTTGCAACAAAGCTCCAGTTTCAGAAAGGATTGTTCAATGCTACTTGCTCTAATGTGTGTTTTTTTTCTCTTATGGTTGAATGTCAGGTGCTGGCGAGTCTGAACAAGAAAGCTTTTCAGTGTTTCAGCTGTGCCGTGAGGAAGTCGGAAGAGGAGGTGCAGTCCCGCTCCATGGACCATGTGGACGTGGTGGGAGTTGTCGATGCATATATGACTTTGATCAGCTTCTGTGACCAGTATCTGCGCAGGGAAGAGGAAGGCTTGCTTGGTTAGTCAGGATTTCTCCTAAGCTTGTGAGGTGTATTTGTCTGTGATCCATGAGCTTTTGCTATACCCAGGAGATGTCCGTGAGCAGCACAGTTTGAATTTAAATGGAGCAGTTTGACCTCCAGTTCAGCAGTATTTGTATTCCTTTTTTTCACCTCCACTTACTGCTAGCTTTGGTACTCGTGAAGCCCTTGTAGTCTCCTTCTTGCTTGTGAGAAATATATCATATCCAGCAGATGCTTCCCCTTTTCCTTCCCAGACCACAGCAGCCTTGTATTTAAAGCAGTCAAGATACCAGCAGTGATGCAGCTTCCTGATAAAGCTAATCCTTACAGTCCCCGAGTACATGTGTTGCAGATGTGTGCAGTTCAAACAGATGGGAAGGAGAACAAAGTAAAAATACAAAATACACTTGAAAAAAAAACCAAATTGTAAAGATGAATGTTTCAGATGATCAAAGACATGGAACAAGTAATGGTGTTTCTGATAATTCTTGTTTAATGTCTCTTGGCAGAAAGTAACATTGTGGATCTGCAGCAGTTCCCAGCTATTGTGGCGGAGAAAATGATAAAAGCTTTAAAACTGAATTCCAGAGAAGCCAGGCTGAGATTTCCTAGACTGCTTCAAATAATTGAAAGATATCCAGCAGAGACATTGGGTCTAGTGACACGAGAGGTTAGTTGCTTCCATTTTTCTGGCAGCAAATGTTGCTATAAATCAAATTTTAAAGGTGGAGGTGGAGGCTGGATACATTGAGAGGTTAGACTGGTAAGTTTTGCTTCAGGGAAATCAGATAAATTTTATCCCATCATTGTTCCTTGTCTTTTCTGTAACTTGCTGAGTCTAATTCATATGGACAGAAACTTTTTTCTTAAAAGTTTAACTTTTTATCAGTATTCGGATTCCAAGTGTTAGTTTGAGAGTTGATGGAGAACAACTGTGGTATATTTTGTTGTTTTGGGGGGGTTTTTTCCCTTCAGAACAATCTAAGTGGGCTGACAAAGGTGGTTAGTATTAGGGTGAGGAATGTATCTTATTCCTGTAGGCTGAGTTTCCTGTATGCAGGAAGCCAGCAGCTTTTCTGGACTCATTCCATGTCTCCCACCTTTCCCTGTCCTTCTTCACTTCTGAGGTTACTATCTCGGAAGCTTTGTCTTCCTTTGTATTTCCCACTTCCTTCCTTCCTTCCTTCCTTCTACAACCTGACTTTCCATTGCCGTTCCATGGCAGGATACCACGAGCTTTCCCTGCTGCTGTGGGACAGATAAGCTGAGACCTTCTCTGTGACTCATGCCTGTTCCTGCCTTGGCCTGCCCGCCTTTTCAAGCCCATGTCATTGTTCTGCTGCTCCCAGAGCAACAGGCCCTGTCAGAGAAGGAACTCAAGTGAGGCAGAAACTCAAGTTAGTTATCCCAAGGAACTTAGAAAATAGAAGAAATGGCTGAGGTGTGTAAGGTGTGGCCACAGTGAAACACCAATAGTTTAAACAGAACCTGACACCAGCTGACAAATCTCACCCAGAAAGGGAGTTCACCAGGCATTTATTTATCCTATCCTCTGTCTTTATGTGAGATAAACACTGGCAACCTGATCTTAAATTCTATTAGAAATGCTTAAAGATGAACAAAGGACAAAACTGTGATAGGAGTTTCAGTGTTCCTCTTCCTGGCATTTTTTTACTCAAATCAAGACTTCAACCCAATGGTGTTGGAACTGAATTCCTTCAGATTTTTGAGTTATTTGTATGTGATGATCAAAAATTATTGTGTTGCATCCAGAGACAAAAGCCACAAGTTTGAGTGTAAAGCCTCATATTGGTCAACAAGCTGCAAATCTTTATAATAGTGGTGGTGGTAGTAGTAGCTATAGTAACAATCAAATCTGTGCTTCTTTGGTGGATGTTTTGCACACCTAGTTGACATTCTCTGTTTCCTTTTCACATTTCTCCCTGTCAGGCTGCACCACGGAGCAGTTTCATTTGTTTGCTATGTTTGGTATTTTCGAGGAGGACCAAAGTTGAAAGCAGTGTCTGTGTTTTTGCAGCTTTCTTCGGTTCCCTGTTGGCAGTTCATTGGTTGGATCAGCCAGATGATGGCACTACTGGACAAGGATGAAGCAGTAGCTGTACAACATACTGTTGAAGAGATTGCAAATACCTATCCCCAGGCACTCATCTACCCTTTCATGATCAGCAGTGAAAGTTACTGCTTCAAAGATACTGCAGCTGGCTGCAAGAACAAGGAGTTTGTAGAAAGGTGAATTTGCAATTGGAGTAGCTCTTTCGTATGTTTTTTATTCAGGAGTGGACAGATTAATTTATTTTTCCTATGCAAACTCTTTTCTTTAGCGAGCATGAGAAATTAGAGGGTAGCCTTGAGTTTTCATTTAAAGGCACAGAGAAATGCAATACATCAGCTGTGTCAGTGTCAGACGTACTCAGATTGGTGGCATGAATACTTCATGAAGTGTGGGGTACATATAGTCCCCAGGCTGTTGGAAGTAAGACGAAAAACGAAAAGACCACGGAGAGGCAACCCCTTTTTCCTTGTAATTCGGTGGTATTGAATATTTACAATCTTTCTAATACCAAGAGGAAGCAGCTATGTTTAAGTAGAATAGATGCTCATACCAGACTTCAGAGAGGGCAGTGAAATGGATGCACGTTATCTTGGGGAATGGCAGCTCTTGGCTGTGGCGTTCTCTGCTTTTTCAGTGTGCAACATGCAGTTTTTCCTACAAGCCTTCTCTTGCCCATTTTGCCATGCAGTAACACTTGAGATAATACCCAGGCAAAAATCAGTTTCTGTCACACAATGCTGTAGAACCACTCTTATAGTTTTGGGTGTCTTTTTGCCTTTTTCTCAAATTTGATACATTTGCTGGATAAATTTTTGCTTTAAATAAACATAAAAAGTCTTGTGTTTCACAGACGGTATCACCCTTCAATAACTGTTGTGACAGGGTGGATAGTCTGGTCAATGCTTTCCACTCACCAAGTTCCTATTTTCATAGTGGGATATACAGTTAAAAAATTGGGAGCTGTGTGGCATGTTTAGTCAACACGTAAACTGTCGTGCAGTCCAGGAGGGAATTCCAAGGGAGTCTTACCTACCTACACCTGAATTATTTTACCAGATTCTTGTATCTAGCAGACAGTCTAGATCACTGCTTATCTGCAAGTGAGGTGGTGATGGTAGTTCCTGTTGCACTGTGATGCATTTTTCTCTTCTTTTAAAGGATCAAGAATAAGTTGGATAGAGGAGGAGTAGTTCAAGATTTTGTTCACTCCCTGGAGCAGCTCTCTAATCCTGTAATGATTTTCAAGGTAAAGTGTATTTTTTTTCCCCCCTTCATTCCTCTCCCTCTGTTCAGAAGAGCAAGTGCTGGGTGGAGCCTGACAGAGTTCAGTTGACACCACAGCCACAGGAAGTGGTTCAACCCAGCACCAACTCATGATGATGATGATGTTGGGGTGCTGTCAGCAGCTTTCACTGGTGATGTACGCCCTCCCTTGTGCCAGCTGGAAGTTCTGCTCCAGCCCTTTTCAGCTTTCCCCTTCAGGGTCTCTGCCCTGTCACACGGTCAGTCTTCCTTAATCATTCTGAAAGCCTTAAAGAATCTGTGGCCATCTTTATAATTCTGGACTACTTGTGTTCTTATGCCATTTCCCTGCTGGGCATCCCTGTCTATGTTCTGACTTGATTGTCCAAAGGATTCTTGTCCTGTGTTTGATGCCATTCTGTCCCCACAGAGGCTTTCTTAGCACTAAACAGTATGGTAGTAGTAAACGTAATTATCATAATAAAGTAGAAACATTTTATCAAGACACAGAATGAAAGGAAAATACTTCCATACTCTTTTGGTTGCTCATTTTGTTGTCAAAAGACACATAATGGTTGACTATTAGTAAATACAATAACCCCAGTGCAATATGAGTGGCTTACTGAAAAGCAAGCAAAGCAGCAAATCTTTTCTCAGTACTCATCTGTTTTCTTCTCTTTGCAGGATTGGGCTGAGGATGTCAAAATTGAGTTGTCAAAACCTCAGAGAAACAAAAGGAAGCTTAAGGAAATGTATGAAGGAATGTACAAGAATTTGGGAAATTTGGAGGCTCCTGGCCTTGGATTGATGCGGAAAAGGTTTATTCAGGTATATGTGGTTACTGAGTAGCATTGGCATCATGTGCTTTTCTAGAAGACAATAGAAAGTCAAAAGAGGGAACCAGCTCACAGTTTTCACAACTGCTGCAGGACTTGATGAGACTTGATCAAGTCAGGAGTACAGGACTGGGATTTCTTTGCTAGAAGCCATGGACTTAACATGGTTCACTTTCCACTTCCGACTGCCCTGCAGGGATAAATGTTCTGTCTTACACAGCTTCTGACTCTCCTGTCCTGCATGCTGCCAGGTTCTTAGGACCTGAATCTGTAATCATCCATGGGAATCTGGCCTTGTTTTTTATTCCCTGCTGCCAAGGATTTATGAGCACCTTAGGGAGTTTTGCTGTATTATATTACTCAAATTTGCTGCTGATACAAAGTTACTTAGGGTAAGTAATACAGAAGAGTTACAACTATGAAGAATTATAGAAAAGACTTTACAAAACTGACTGAGTTCTAAAGTGGTGAAAATCAATGTAGAAAATGAAATGACACATGTGGCAAGAAAACATAATTACCGTAGTATCATACAGAAATTCTTTGGGTTTTAGCTGACTATTTCAATTCAAAAACACAATCTTGATTTGTGATAGTTCTCTGGAAACATCAGCTGTGAATACTCAAGGGCAGTCAAGAAAGAAAAGTGAATGTTCATCATTATTAAGAATAGAGAACTAAACATGGATTTGTACATTGGCATAGCAGCCTTCTCTGACTCTTGCTTCTTGAACAGTGTAGTCCTCATCTGCAATATTCTCAGCACAGATATAGTAAAACTGGGTGAGGTTCAAAGTGGCAAGAATAATCAGAGGTACAGAGTAACCACTGCACAAGCAACTTTAGCATTCCTCCAGTTGGAAAAGATGCAATGATTCCAGACACAATAAAGCTCTTAACATCAGTCCCATGGTTGGACTTGGTGAACTTAAAAGTCTTTTCCAACCCTAACAATTCTGTGGTTCTGTCAGGAGTGCCAAACACGAAGTAAATACTATATGGAAGTGGCAGGTTCAGACCAGTGAGAAGTGTTTCCTCATTCAGTACACACTTAAGTGCTGAACTCCTGCTGCAGGGTATTACGGGTGCTTTCATGGGTTCGAATAGCAAGCAGGCAATAGCACGGAGAGGGAGAAGTACTTTGAGATCTTTTACATACAAATGCACACTTCCAGGTCCAGAAAGCCCTGAGCTGCAAATTGCTGAGGCCAGGAGAGGGATTCTCCTGTAGAAGGAGCATCCTGACTGTATGCTTGTACTGTATGTGCATAGCCCCGTGGCCAGGGCGGGGTGCATCCAGCTCTCTCCCATATGGCCATCCTTATGTCACATTAGCATTAGATAAACTAACCTGGGTGTCTGTAGGGAGATTCCTTCCCCATGAGCAGGAAAGGTGGAGGATGAGAGTAAGGTGAAGTCGGGAGGAGGTGAGGTGATAATGAAGCAGAAAGGGTAATTGGGAGTTTAGGGGCACACTAGCCCTTTGAATGTGTTGCTGTGAGATAAGATGGGTCTTTGATGATAATGACTTTAAACTTAAGAGTAGGGGATAAGAATGTGCAGGATGTGCTGGTGTCAGGGGTGGGGGTAGGAAGAGGGGAGCAGCTGTATAGGGTACATGACAGCAAGGAACATAGCAGGCATAAGCACAAAGGCTGTTTGGATGATTTGTGTAGCCACACAAAAAAAACCCCATGGCTCTTTAAAAAGCTGAAATGTGCAGTAGTAGAGAATACGGAGAGAAGAGCAAGGGAGATGCTGGAGAGGGATATCAGGGTTGTTCTCCTCTGTTAAAGGGAAGAGGGAGAGCAGTGTTCCTGTAGAGAGTAGGTGCAGAAGAGAGTCAAGGTGATGGTGCACAGGCTCTGAATTCTTTGCTTTCACGATGCATTATTATGAAGAAACAAAGTGTGCTGTGAGAATAACTGTATCGTTTCTAGTGTTCTTGCTGGGGGAAAAAAGTTATCTCTCTTGACTAACACATAAAATTGCTCTACTATGTGGAGTACTTCAGGCTCATAATCTGGAAATAGATTTAGTGACAAAGATGTTGTTGACTGTAGCAGTCTCCACAAAAGGATGTCTTTTGTATTTTCATTTACTGCAGTGAAATAGCTGTGTCTTCATAGCTTAGGAGAAAAATGATCAGGCATTAAGAAAACATATGTTTCCAAGCCATAAATACCAGGTCCAAGAAGGAACATTTGGTTTTTCTAGAACCTTGAATTATGAACACAGGAAAATCAGCTCAGTTAACTATCTGTAGATAATATTTACTTTGTTTATTAAATGGAGCCATGTGAAATAACTTTGCACTTTTCCTTTATCATAATATTTAAAATACTTTAAAACATGGGTTTATACATTTTATGTATAAAATTATTGCTAGGCAGTAATAAATCCATTAATAATAAATCCGATAGTAAATAAAACATGTAAAACATTTCATAGAATCACAGAATGATTTGGGTTGGAAGGGACCTTAAAGATCACTGGTTCCAGCATCCCTGCCATGGGCAGGGGCACTTCCCACCTAAGGCATCACCGCTGGACCAGGTTGCTCAGGGCCCCATCCAACTTGGCCTTGAACACTTCCAGGCATCCACAACTCCTCTGCGCAACCTGTTCAGGTTTATATTAAGAATTTCTTCCTAATATCTAAACAAGCTGTGTGTGTAGAGAGGGAGGTACCGTTTTGGTGCTCTTGGGTTGTTTCTAGCACTGTGTAAACAGGATGCCTTTCTATAAATGATTGTTAGGCTTTTGGGAAGGACCTGGATGATCATTTTGGCAGAGGTGGTTCAGAACTGTTGGATATGACGATAAGTGACTTTGATGGAATTGCAACGTCTCTCCTCTCAAAAATGAACAAAACCCATAAAGAACCTGGGAACCTCAAAGAATGTTCACCATGGATGAGTGAATTCAAGGCTGAGTTCTTGAGGAATGAACTAGAGGTTCCTGGTAAGTTCCCCTTTAGTGTTGATAATGAACTGTCCCTTACAGGAAAGTTGCTGCTCTTGAGCTTTATTTCTTATATTAGCTATATGGCCCTTCTTTCTGGCCTTACGCCCTATCTGGCCTGACTTAAAATAATTCTGTTCACTCATTATCTCTTAAATCTGTTCTTAAGCTGTAGTCCTGATTTTTAAAATTGTATCTAAACTTGTATCTCTTACCTAAGAATTTAGTAGTTTTCTAAAGGCCTGACTCCAGGAAATCTGATATATAAATCTAATACACGTTTAAATCTAGTTCAAAAGAGGCTGTGTTTCTGAAACCATCAAGAGGTCGATTCTAACAGCTAAGGAAAGGGTATCAGTAATTCACAGAAAAAATCATACTATGTGTGTGTTGAATATTTTTTACGCATTTAAAAGTATTTTCCTCATAGTTGTCATTCTACCAATTTGACAAAACATTTGGATGTGTATTCTGGTGTTAAACACACTTTAAAATAACATCAGTTAATGTAACTTTTTTTCTAATATTTTTTTCCACTATCACTTCAGGTCAGTATGATGGAAAAGGGAAGCCACTGCCAGAGTACCACGCAAAAATCTCTGGATTTGATGAACGGGTATGTTTTTAAGATTGAGTCAAAATCCTGTGTGGTATAAATCTGTGTCCATATTCCATTTGAAGAATTTGGCAGTAGCGGGGTCGTTGCTTGTTTACACATCTTGCAGCATACAAAGGAAGGGCTGCAGGTGGGCATTTGTTTTCCTGGTATAGTTGAGTAACTTGATTATGTCATCTAGGAATGACAGATATGCTTAATTACAGTGATGATTCTGTAAGACCAAGTCTTCTGTCACAAATATTCCTCTTTTTCCTGTCTTTTTCCAAGATAAGTGTAATGGAATCCTTGAGGAAGCCAAAACGTATAACAATCCGAGGCAGTGATGAGCAGGAGTATCCTTTTCTTGTCAAAGGTGGTGAAGACCTGCGACAAGACCAGCGCATTGAGCAGCTTTTTGATGTAATGAACATTATCCTTTCCCAAGATGCTACATGTAGCCAAAGAAATATGCAGTTAAAAACTTACCAAGTCATCCCCATGACAACAAGGTAGGCGTTTGTCTTGAAGGGACGGAAATCCTTATGTTAACATCCATTACTTTTGGGATGTTGGAAAGTGAGAATTTTGTGTGCCAGATTCAGATTGAGAGTGTTTTGTGCCTTGGCTTAATTTATTTATTTTTCCTTTTCCTTTTAAACAACATTGAAATTGCTCTGTCTGGAAACTGTTTTTCAGAGTATATTTAAATTGGTAGCTTTTAACGTTCTTTTAGCAGGCACTAGAATGTGTTGCTTTCCATTTGTGGTGTTCATCTAAAGTTCAGCTCTGAGCTCCTTGTTCTTATCTCTGACTTACTTTGTTCCAGACTGGGACTCATCAAGTGGCTGGAAAATACCTGTACCTTAAAAGAATTCCTTAAAAATAGCATGTCTAAAGAGGAAGATACCAGCTATTACAGGTGATGCTTGGTTTAGCTGTCTGCTCTAATAGAGCATTACTGATGGGTTTTTGGATAACTGACGGTCTTGTAGCAGGATATTTTTTTCTTTTTCTTTGTTTTTTGATTTTAATTAAAGAGTGAAATAAAAGCACTTATAAGCAAGGAGGCAGTTTGTACTTCCTGACCCAAATTAGTAATTGGCAACTGTTTGTTTAATAAGTGCCATTGTACCTGGAGTATCCTCCACCCAGCTTGTTTAAACAAGAGGCTTATAATTATAATCACGAGTGACGTCATTATCATCACCATTTCCTTATCAGCAGATTGATTTTACAAGCAGAGGATTTTGATCTCTTGATTTGATCAGGCAGGAAATGGACTTAGGTCAATGGGGGGCAGGGGAAGGGAGTAGATACAGAGCTATTCAGAAGCTGGGTTCAGCAGTGAGTCAGTGATGGGGGTTGGAAATTGGCAGCAAATGCACAGAACACAACTATAAAAGAGCACTTTCTCTGACTTGATACAAAAGCTGTGTTTGAATAAATTATATTGCTTTCTTGTGATTGTAATTGGAGGTTGAATATTTGTAAAATTGATTTAATTCTAGCATTGCAGCCTAGTTCTGTCCTGGAATTTAGAAATTTGGTTTAATTTACAAATGTGGTTCTTGGTTACATAATCTCTGTTTGGGTTTGTCTGAGTGTTGTTGTCATCATTTATTTTTACTAGTTAACATTTATGGGGCAGGTTGGAGGATGCTCCAGTGTGGAGGCTGGACTCTGAAGAGTCTTTATTTCTATGGTTGTTTGATTTGTGAGCAGTTCAGGAACTGCTACAGTTCCTGCATTACTGCTGTCTGATTCACTGATGTGAACAGCAGTGATATTATGTTGATCTCAATTCACTGAGTGGGAAAGTGAAGGGGGACTCACATGGAATCATCTTGTGAGGGAAGGAAATTTATAATATGCTCAATGTGGAAGATCAGTGTCTTTCTAAAAGCAGGTCATAGTTTATAAAAAAAAACCCCTTTGCTTTATTGTATATATAGACTTCAATGTTTTCCCATATGTTATTCAGTCAAGACAATTAAGTTATTTTATACTGAGCTATGGTTAAGTGACAGCACTCATAAAGGAAATTTTGGTTGGGGCAGGGGGGACAACTTTCTGAATTTTTGAAATCCTTTTCTTTATCCCAAAGTGATGGGCTACAGTCTATAACTGATAAATGCTTCTTAAATGGAAATGGCATTCTCTATCTCAAAACATGCTGTGGAAGGAAAAGAGAAGGCGGCTGCTCTGCTAAGTTGCTGCCTCTCTGGAACAGAAGTTTAATGTCTGATGCATTTAGTTAAGGTGGGAGAAAAATATCAAATTATTCCATAAGCAGTGCAACTATGAATACTGGCTTCTTATGGATTAGTAAGTTCAAGCACCCATTCATTCCTCCTCTCTTGTGCACACTGAGGAGATACCAAACTGCCTTCCTGCATTCCCTGCCCATTTGGATGGACAAAGGTGTGGTGAATTACATCATGCTTCTCAAAGGCTACAAAACTGTGTCAAAATTACCTTTCCCTCCCTGGAAAAATTATTTTGGATCTTTCTTCTGGAGGCAGTGTGTAATTTTCACTGTATTGACAAATTAGCACCTTTGAGATGTCTAATCTTCTGTCAGATATGACTGAAGTGTGTTCATAGCTGGGGGGAAGGAGATGGATGGATCAGCCTGTACTCTTGACTGCATAAACTTCATTTCCGTAGCAAGGCTAAAATTAATGTAGGCTGTAGCTTCCTGACTCTTCCTTTGCATAAAAATCTCGTGGGTCAGAGCAGCACACAGCCTGTGGATAACCAAATAGAGAGTGGTGAGGTCATACAGGGAAATCATCAGTGCTTTTCTTCTTTTTGTCCCTAGCCCAAGAGGACCTCGTGCTACCTATTCTGAGTGGCTGTCCAGGATGGGAGGGAAAGCACAGGGCATCTCTCGATACCACGCTATGTACAAGTAGGTTTCAAAAGAGAACTGCATGTGAAATACAGAAACTAGAGCGTGCACACACGCAGAGTTGTAGAAATTCCAGGAGAAAAGTATGATCTGCATTATAATATGATGGCTAGATCTGATTTTTGCTCATTTTACTGCTTTGTCTTACTGGAGATGCTGTGCAAAATTCCTCTTGCCAAAAATCCTACCAGAGCACAGGAATGCTTCCAGAAGCTTGCTCACTTCCTTTCTAAAGTGTCTAGAAGCAGATGCTGTTCTTCAGCTTTATTTTCTAGGCATCTTGTTCCTGATTATGCAGTTAGGTAGGCTGCCTCAGAGCCCGAGCATCTGCTGGAGTTGGACAGAGAAAATCACTGTGATTCACTGAGAATTTAAGAATATTTGGTGGTTTAGGTCTCAAGCATCCTCTCAGAGGAATTTCCACACCTACCTAGATCTGGCACTGTGGGTGGTGAAGTGCCCAGAGGAGCATTTCTGATAAGCTCATAATCTGCAAATGTCATGCTTTTTAAAGGAAAACTTTGACTTCTTTACCTGAATTAATACTTGTATTCAGATCCAAAAGTAATTCCCAATCACCCCCACTCATCTTCTGCCTGCTGCATCAAAGAGCTGTTCTCTAATCCTCAGCTCTACTCTTTTCAGAGGGAGGTAGACTGGAAGGAAAGCACCCAGCACATTTCAGCTCTCACGAGCATTCAGAACTGGACATGGGCTAGGACAAAGCCTCCTTCCCCAAATCTGCATGGCATGAATGCCCTCAGAACCAGTTCTTTAGTTCTGTTGCTTCCCCTGTGCTGCACTACTTTCTAGTGTCAGTATAGCCTCAGCCTGCTGTTGAGATTTGACTGGGGCCTTAATTCCTCTGCTTGGAACAGACTGTCCAGCCAGAAAGAACATGATTGTATTGCTATATTAAAACTTAACCCATCTACTTAATTTGGGGGAAAATACAAAAAACTACATAGTCTTTTGTGTTTAGAAATGTCAGTCTTGGAAATAACTGTTGGGAGAAAGAGGGAGGATGGGGCATTTGTAATATCAGATAAAATTGGGGGGATGAACTCTGTGGCCTTGCTGTACTGTTAACTGGAGTAAGCACTGCACGCTGCTGCCGCTGCCGTCCGCTGCGTATCTTGACTTTCAACATCCAGCGGGCTGTTGATTTCAGCAGCTACCTTTATTTCTCCACTACTTTGCAGAAAAGCCAGCCGTACAGAAGCTGTCGAGTCTTTCAGAAACAGGGAGAGCAGCGTTCCAGAAGACCTGCTGCGGTAAGTGGCTGCTGATGGCTGCACATTGTGAAAGAAATGTTGGTGTTTCTCTGCATTCAACAAGCGAGTTCTGTTTTGTTAAGGCGAGCCTTTGTGAAAATGAGCACATCTCCCGAGGCCTTCCTGGCCCTGCGCTCCCATTTTGCCAGCTCTCACGCACTGATGTGCATCAGCCACTGGATACTTGGGATTGGAGACAGGCATCTGTCCAACTTCATGATTAACAAGGAGACTGGTGGCATGGTGGGAATAGACTTTGGATATGCTTTTGGTGCAGCCACACAGGTATTTGTTTTCAACTAATTTGTTACAGTTTTTGCATTTGTTATGTGCGATTACGCATGTGTTCTCTGTACTAAATTTGATGCTCTTCAGTCACCATTGTTCTGGTGCAAAATAATCTTTACAAGTTATTTGTAGTTAATTGAATAAAATATCTGAGTCCAGATATTCCCAGAGAAGCAGTGAGCTATAGAACTCCACAGAGTCAATATGGTGGTGTTTTACATAGTTCAGCCATGCTTTCAACCACTGTCACTGAATATTCATGACTAGAGCTTTGATGTCACAACTTGGTTCAGTTCTACTTTCGCACGTTATTTTCAGTTAAGTGACAAAGATGGTTTCAAAGCTTAAAAAGAACAAAATATTCCCATCTAATCCTTCTGTTCCAAGGCTTCTTACTTCTTGTTTTCTTTTGACTGTCCTTCCTCTTGGCTAGTTTTTGCCTGTGCCAGAGTTGATGCCCTTTCGCCTGACTCGCCAGTTTGTTAATCTGATGATGCCAGTGAAAGAGTGGGGACTCATTTACAGCGTGATGGTGCATGCCCTGAGGGCTTATCGTTCAGATCCAGACCTCCTCATCAGCACCATGGATGTATTTGTAAAAGAGCCTTCTTTGGACTGGAAGGTGAGGTTTTGTCCTCTTTCGTTTTTCTTCATGTGAAAATTCTTAAACTGTAATAAGAATAAAACTGATGAAAAAGGAAGTATTCCTTGAGGCTCACTCTCAGTACTCCTTTTATCTTTCTTTGTTTTATTACGTTCTCAGAGAAACTGAACTTAGAAGTATTTAAAATGATAAAATTCTATATTGATGCACAAAAAATAGTAGCATATGTCTGTGTTATCAGTGTACTGTTCTTTATCTTCCATGATAATCCTAAAGATGTGGGTAACTCTTGATAGCGTTATGTCACTTATGGCACCAGCATAAATATTTTCAACTTTTTGCATTGAACCTCTTAAATTTACGTAACGGAACTGTATATATCAAACTAATGTTACAGAGAAAAAAATCTGAAACTAGTTGTACTTCAGTAACTTGAGTTGTAAATTAAAGTCAGAGGCAAGTTAGATATTGTCTCACTGCTTTGTCCTCCCCTGCATCTGCAGTTAAGATACTGGCTTGACTTGCTGTGATCTGCGGCTTAAAAGCCTTTTTTAAGTGTGTGATTTATGATAAATAGGGCAAATTTGTTTTCTCCTTAGAACTTTGAACAAAGACAGCTGAAAAAAGGAGGCACGTGGATTAAGGAAATAAACACATCTGAAGTAAACTGGTACCCTTTGCAAAAAGTCAGCTATGTCAGAAGAAAGCTTACAGGTGCCAATCCAGCAATAATCACTTGGTAAGATGCTCTCCTTTTGCTTTAAACTGCTCCACTAAGAGCTTTGGAAGGCTCCTATGTCAGATTTTGCTCCCTTTGGAAAGAATGGCGGCTAGGAAAAGAGAAGAGACAGACAGGGCAAAATTTCAACAAACCTTCTGTCAGAATCATTTTGATCCATGTACAATCTTTCTGAATCACCCTGCCAGCCAAAACACCAGATATCTCCCCGTGAGTTTTCTTGCTCCAGCCCAGGCCTTCTGAGCAGTTTTACTGCTCCTGGCAACACATGCCTCCCCTCCCTGTCAGGCTGCTTAATCTCATACTCCTCAGCCCCACTGTTCTTTATGTTTGTCTCCACTGCTTTTAGGATAGGGATAATATTTAAATTAATATATGCTTCTGGGGGAGGATTGCTTGAAATGGAATCTGAACCAGCTGTAGGGGAGGCATGGAGGAAAGCTGCTTACGAGAATCAAATTCAAATCTGGTGGCATTCTCAGGTTATTTATGTCAGTCTAGTCAAGTCTGGCTCAAGCTAGAATGTCTTTAAAGTTCAGTGAAAAGTACAATTAATCCCTTCCATCCTCTCTTAAAAAATCATTTTGGATTAATCAAGGGAAAGACAGAAAAGCAAAGAAAGCAAGCCTGTTTTAAAACCATACAAATACTGAAAAGTGCAGGACTTGGGAGGAGTCCCTTTTGTGGTCAAGGCTGAACTGGAAAAGGCAGCAAAATACTTGTTACAGGCACAAATCAGGAGGGCAGGTAAAGAGATCAACAGCTTGGATGTGAACTGCTGCATCCTTCTTTCAGCTAGAGACCTTTGACAAGATTGCCATATTCAGGGTACATAACCGCTAGTAAAGGACACCTGAAATCACCAGTCTTCACTGGCCAAGCCTTCTACAGCTCCTGAGCAGCCTTCACATCTTGATCGCAATTCAAGCTTTATTTTTCAAGTGCTGTTTTGTATTTAAAAATCCGTCTCGGATTTTTTGCTTGTTTCTTTCAGTAAGAGCTTATTTTCGTGTTCTCAATTTCAGCGATGAGCTGCGCCTGGGCCATGAGAAGTCGGCTGCTTATAATGATTTTGCAGCCGTGGCTCGTGGTAGCTCTAATCATGATGTCAGAGCCAAAGAGCCAGAGGATGGACTGTCAGAGGAGACCCAAGTGAGATGCCTCATCGATCAAGCGACAGACCCCAATATTCTTGGCAGAGTCTGGGAAGGATGGGAGCCCTGGATGTGAGGAACTGCCCTCTACAATCCTGTCTGCCGAGGGACCTGTACCATAAAACACAGCTGCAACTAGATCAGAGTTTTAAGGCCAAAAAGTAAAAAAACTCTTAACTACTTTTATCACCAGTTAACTTGACTAATAGATAAAACAAACTTTTTGTATTAAAGCTGTATTGAAACAGTGATTTTTTTGTTTATTTTTTAAAATTATTTTTCTTGTGTTTGGTTCTGTAACAAAGCAGCTTTACTGTCTTTATGTTAAAATCAATGTAGAAAGAACTGGAGACACTATAGAGCTTAAAGATTTATTTGAAAAGCACTAAGATCCCTCAGTGGAAAGCACAAATTCATACCCTGCAAACTTGTGGGCATCAGTGCAGTGATGTAGTGAGTCTGTGCTTTTCTTTTGCAGAGACCTTGATGACAATCAACTGAAACCATTCTGCAGCCCCATATTATTTGTAGTTAAAACTAGAAGATTTTCATATCAGTAGTATCAGTGAACCACATGGTGAAATTAAACAGAAAACGGCTCTTAGCTCTAGATAACACCTAAAGCATCTGAACAGCTTTTCCATTACTGGATAACGAGGTAGTAATGATGAGACTGTTTTTAGCAATTAGAGGTTATACCCTGTTATCTTTGTCCTTTGGAAGTCTGCACTGCTCACACTGTGTTATTTCCAAATTATTGTTTGGCCCAAGCCAGTAAGTAGTCACTGCTGACAGAGCTGAGCACTGTAAGCTTCTTTCCATAACTGCAGCACAGCACAGGAATGGCTACTGCACTTTGGAATTTGCTTATGCCAAACTGTGGAGGTTGTGCCAGATGTGGCTCTTTGTTTCCAGCAGCCAGTTCTCAGGTGTGCTGGGTTTGGCTGGGCTTGAGTTTGTTTTCTTCAGAGGAGCTAGAGTGGGACTGTGGTTTGGATTTGTGCTGGAAACTGTTGATAACACAGGGATGTTTCATTAGTGCAGAGCAGGGCTTGCACAGACACCGTGAGGAGTCCAAGGGTGCACGTGGAGCTGGGAGGGGGCACAGCCAGGATAGCTGACTCCAACTGACCCAAGGGCTATCACATACCATGGCTTGGCATGTTCAGCATCTAGAGCTGGGAGAAGAAGGAGAAAGAGGGGAAGATGTTCAGAGTGGTGGTGTTTGTCTTCCCAAGTCACTGTTATCCCAGCTTTCCTGGGGAGGGCTGACCACCAGCCTGCCCATGGGAAGTGGTGAATGTGCTTGTATGCACAGCTTTTGCTTTAACCTATGACACTGTATCTCAGCCCCGAGTTTTCTCACTTTCCGATTCTCTCTGGGAGGTGAGGAGTGGCTCTGTGGGGCTGAGCTCCCAGCTGGGGTTAAACTGCAGCGTGGGCAGTGAGGGAGAAAGAGAATTCTCTCAAACACTACTGTTGCTCATTACCCACATTCACTGTAGGATATAGTTTCCATTGAGGCTTTTAATAATTATCATAAAGGGTGTAATAAAAATGAGTCTTTGCCCTTTCACTGCCTAGAACATTTCCCTCCTGCCTCTGAGGCAGTGGGGCAGTTCTGGTCTCGCTGAGGGCCACGTCTGCTGCTGGCACCAGTCTCAAATGAATCTGTCAGCTGAGAGCAGAGAAATCTGCCTCCTGGATACAACTGCATGAAAAACTAACAATGGGGAAGATTGCTGAGGTCTAAAAGAATGAGGAGGGAGCTTTTCTGTTTCAAATACTTGCCAGCAGCAATTACTATATGTTACCTTTCTTCTTAATAAACATACTCAATGGTTTGTGTCAATAGTGTTATAAATCAAGAAATTCAGAATATTTTTATCAGACTTTATTAATTAAAAATATTGTTGGGATGTATTTTTGTAGAGGAAACATTTAAAAATAAAAATAAGCTTTCAGCTGTATACCTCATTTCAAAAGTTGATTCAGGGCGCTTTAATCACAGAAAGCGTCTACATTTACCCATTTATAGAGATGATAATTAGTAGACAGTAAGGTGGGGGTTATTTTAATAAAAGTGTTTGATACAGTCTTTTTATATACACTTCAGTAAGATGTCATGGTGTTTTGTTCTTTTGATCTCTGCTAACAATTAGGACTGCAACCTTATGGCTAAAACTTGGTCAGGTGAGGTACACTGGCTTTCATGCTGTCACTCTACAAATATAAGAAAGTTTAAAGCACAATAAAAAAAGGCAACATGAAAAGGCAAGGGGACATTTAGAAATCAAGTGGCTGGGTGCACGAGGTGTTTAATGGCACTTCTGGCACATACCTCAGATAGTTACTGGGTACTTTGACCTGCACTTTGGAGGACAAAGTTTAGGTTTATACTTTAACGAGGCTCTTCTCGTAGGACTTTTGATATCCTCAGCAACAGGAGAAGTTTGTGCACAGCAGGCCTCCCTCCTTGGCCTTTGGGAAGGGGAGTTGGAGTGCAGCCTGGCACTTCCTGGGGGAGGGGACTGGGGGTCACTGCCCCGTGCTCTCTGCTCCCTGTAGTCCATGGCGAAAGGCCCTCAGGCTGGGGGTGAAAGCCTGTGAGACAGGCAAAAGTGGCACGGGCTTAGAACATGTTCATGACAGTTTAAATAGTTAAAAGCTCAATTTTGGCCCTAGAATAAGCACAATAGTGGGAAGCCTTGGCTACATCAGCCCTTATTAGTCATGCGTGTCTCAAGCTGAGGTGCAAAGCACGAGGCTGCTGTGTCTTCAGCACATCCTGTGCAGGGCAAGTGGAGTTTCCCTAACTTTCTTCAGGCAGCTTTCACCATGAAGCTGAATGGCCCTGGAAATAACCTCCAACACATGTGAATGGCAGCTGCTGTCCCCAGTCCTGGCTGCTCTCAGTAAGATGCAGCAGCTAAATGGAAAGGCTGGAGCCAGCCTGTGAAGCAGCAAGGAAGGCATTGACACAACGCAAACCTCAAGCTGCTGGGCTCAGTGCTTTACAGGGTGGGTTTATCTGGCTTCCAGGAAAGAGTAAGATGATGTGAAGATCAGAGTCAGAGACTGCATCAGTTCTCATGATGCAAAACAAAACTTGGGAACTCTTCACAAGTACGGCAGAGTATTTCCTTCTCAGATTAAACAACCAGATGGATAGGCACTATATCTGGAAATCCATTCGTTGCATCTAAAAAGTTATGTAAAACATTAGCATATATCCTCACTAGCTTTTTCTGACTGTACAGAATGATAGCGCGTTGAAGCTAATCCTTACCCTCCCAGCCAATCTTATAATTTCCCTCTAGCTGAGAATAACAGTACTGCTGAATCCAGAGGAAAGCTCTGGAACTGCAGCCTACAGTCTCCTTTCCCAGCTGATAGAGAGGTTCCTGCATGCTGCTTCTCATGCTCAGGATTTTCCCCCTTAGTCCCCACCACTGCCCCCCAGTTTAAATGTTATCTTGAGTTCTCTCTGGCTGAGAGGTGATGCAGCACCAGCACACATTTGGGCACAGGAAGGAGCCTGTGAGCTTTCCACAAAAACAATGACTTGGGCTTATATTCAGACATGGAATAAGGAATTTCCTGCAGCTCTTCTGGTCTCACACTTAAGGGTTTGGCCAGCCGCTTCCAAAAGTAAGCATTTATATATAGAGACACTTCTCCGCAAAATTCTTGTTTTTCAAAATCAAGGATAAGGGTTTATTACCTCTGCTTTAAAACTTCTTTTTCCCCAAGGATGAGGGTCTGCCAAGTCACTTTATTAATACTGTGCCTCATTTGGAAATTACATGGGCTTTAAAAATTTCATTTTTAAGTTACACTGCCTGTAAGAAATGGCACCCACGCAGAAAGCTCACACCTGGCAGACACCCACAGCACCAAATGGTGTCACTGGTCTTGTAGCGAAACTACCAAAGAGCCACACCTTACATCAAACTAAGATGTGTCCAGAATAGGGTGTTTATAGGGGTATTTTGTTGTTGCAAAAAAGGTTGGGAAGTTTTCTGGGCCACAGAGATGATCAGAGAGCTGAAGCACCGCTCCAGTGAAGGCAGGCTGAGAGGTTGTTCAGCCTGTGGAAGAGAAGATTATGGGGAGACCCTATTGCAGCCTTTCAGTACCTAAAGGAAGCTTGTAGGAAAGGTGGAGAGGGACTTCTTATCAAGGTCTGTAGCGACAGGACAAGGAGGAATGGTTTTAAACTGAAAGTGAGTAGGTTTAGATTAGATATTAGGAGGAAATTTTTCACTGTAAAAGTGATGAGAGGAGGAGAAAAGATGTGGATGCCCCACCCCTGGAAGTGCTCAAGGCCAGGTTGGATGGGGCTTTGAGCAACCTGGTCTAGTGGAACTTGTCCCGGCCCATGGCAGGAGGGTTGGAACTAGAGGATCTTTAAGGTCCCTTCCATCCAAAACCATCCTGATAACATGAAGGAGTGGCCGTAAGGGAAAAGTTTTGGTTACAGTTTCCACATTATTTACAGAGTGAGTTTTTTCTTTGCCTTTTTGATGGGATTTAAGAGGGTAACATTGACTCTACTTGTCCATTACACTCACAGTAAATTATACCACACGAGATTTCATTTGATTAGGCAGAAGATGTAGCTGTCAATTTGACCACATGAATGGCAATTCATGCAAAACCTGTATCACAAAGAAGTTCAGAGTATCCACCGAAGAGTGTGAGAAACAAGGAGCACAGGTTCTGAGGTGTTTTGCTGCAGTAGCACTTGGCCTTTTGGGAGCCTGGGTACACGGACGAGCTTATTCAGCAGCTCAGCAGCCACAGGTGCAGCTGGACAAACCCACCTGGGCTGACACTTCCAGGGCTTAAATGCCTGCAGGGAGACAAAACACAGAGCTTCAACCAAATGAGCTAAAATGAAAAATCCTTTCAATTACCATCAAGTTCTTCAGCTGCTAAGAGGAGGGAGGCCACAGGCAGGATCAGTGCAATGATGTACAAGTACACTACAAGTGACAAGCAAAATACTTACAGTATTTTAGCACAAGTTACAGTGCTTCAGGACAAGGGAGAGGCACAAGCCCTGGCAGAGGTGGCACGAGCAGGCAGCGAGGGGCTGTCCAGCAGTCACTGTGCTGGCTGACAAGAGCCAACACCAACCTCAGCTAGGTACTGTCCCTCCCTAGGAGTGTGCAGGCAGGTTTTTTGACTCTCCCCAGACAACTTGTACCTCCTCATTTACATGTCCCATTCCCTGGTCAGCCCCCGTGTGCTATTGCTGGCTTCCAGCTGATGAATGGAAGGATACTTGTGCTCCCGCTGCTTCTTGCAGAGAGGAGAAACGCAGCGAACAGTCCTCCACCTTTTTCCCCCTTGTCAGCTTAGTCTTTACCCATGAATCCCCCAGGACCTGATGTCCTGCTAGTGCTGTCTCAAGCCTATATCAAGAGTAGAGAAGGGCTCCTTAGGCTCCCCAGGATCAGTACAGCCTCGCCATGCTCCTAGTCCCACTGTCCCAAAAAGTCCTGCATGCCTGGCTGGGTTGCTGGAGGTGAGCATGCTGAGGCATTACCCTGTTTCCTTACCTTCCCTGAGTGGCCTGTCCTCTATTTATGAGGAAGAACTGGTCAGAAATACAGTGTGATTTAACTGCCATCCCTGAAGGCTCAGGGTCCTGATGTTTCTCTGAGATTCACAGCCAGCAGTCCAGAGTAAGTTAAAGTTTTGTCTTTTTCTGTTTCTTAGTGAAAGGTTTCTTGTCCTTTCTCACCAGATTTAAATACTTTCCTTGATTTGCAGCATGAACCTCAAGCAAGTTTTAAAGAATTTATTCTGAAATTCAGATGATCACCTGCTTCTTCTGCTGTTTAAAATGACTGGATCCCAGAGACAAGCTGTGACTTGGTGGGTCAGGTACTCAGCAGGACAGATGAGGGAAATCAAGGGCTTGTCTGTACTTCACTGCTCATGAAATTACATATGCAGATGGGAACAGATTCAGCTGCTGAGATGCCAGACAAATCCACCCCAGGAAAGAGCAGAGCATAGATGTCATCCTGCCTTCAGTGCACTGCTCTGGTAAGTGCCAAGTATCACTTGTTCAAATGCTCCTGGATGCTTTGCTGCAGGTGTCATAGCACCCCAGGGCTTCACACCCTGCATGGCACATGGGAGAACCCCCTCAAACGTTCTCCTGAAATCACACATCTTAGGCTCAGCAACAAACACAACCAACTCACCTTCCAGGGGATGGATCCTGCTGCTTGGGTTTGGGGGACAGGCATTGACAGGTCTGACCACGAGTTCCGAATACATCTCCAGGTCCTGAAGACCCTTTGGGCAATGCTGCACCTGCAGTGGTGGGGCTTAGATGTGACACAGATGGCTTATATTGAGGTTTACACAGCGGTTCTATGCCTTTTACTGAGGGATTTTGAGAATCTAATTGCCAGGAGGCAAGGTGCCCAGCAGGAGTCGGGTGACCTGGCTGGGAATTGCGTGTCTTTTTTGGAGTAACACATGATGGGCATTAAATAGGCATGTTCAGGCTGGCGCAGTGGGTAACTGACCTTTGGGGTAAGGACTTCAGTGAGCTGGAAGTGTAACACAGTTCTGCATGCAAACAGTTAAATGAGTGCTTTCCAAGACAAATCAAAATTTTATGACTACAATGGGTGAGATCTAACCCCTTCTAGCAGAGCAAGGGGAGAAACAGCAGACATCAGACTGCCTCTCATTTCTGAACTACCTTCCCATTCCTCATGCACACACTCCTCTACGCTTCATGCAGAGAAAAAGGGTCCAGGAGTACCATGTTCCCTGCTGGACAGCCAGGCCAGGCCAGGGGCAGGTGGCACAGAGTTGTGCAGCATGGATAGACCCCAGCACTAGAAGGCAAAAAATAACATGTAAAAAGGGTTTGGGGCATATTATTTCTTTGACAATGTGGAAAAAAGAAAAGTAACCATTTCTTGTGTCACTGTCAACTTCAGTGGTTAATGCTGGTGTAGATAGAGGTTGTGTGATCAATCCTCTGATGAGAAAGGAAATGAAGTTTATTTAAACATAATACATCTGGCAGCGCTAGAGTTAAAAGCAAAGCCTCTCCAAGTGAAACCTTACCTGCCAGATGTAAAACCTCACCTGCCAGGCACTGCACACTTACCCTGATCCCACAAGCCTTCCCACGAGGAGTTTACATCCAAAGGGAGAGCATGTACCAGTCTTGTTCCCAGCTACTTATGTTAAAACACACACCCCTGTGATAAACAGCTGCGGTCCTGCAACAGCTGCGGTGGCGGCAGATGGAGTCCTGCCCGGAGAGGGGCAGCAGGCCCGGCATGACCGGCACGAACCCGCGGTCCCCAGAAAGCCACCTCCGGGCGAGTGGCACCGCGCTCCGCAGGGCACAGCTCCATGCCAGCAGCGTCAGCTGAGTGCTGGGCTGGAAAGGCAACGCCTGGGACAGACCTATCTTAAATACAGATGGGTCTTCTGGAAGATAAATAAATAAGTAAATGTTTTTCCGAAGCAAATTTAAGGGCATTTCGTTGTGTGTTTCTTTAGTTATTCAGTCAGTGGAGCACCTGGGGGTGAAGCCAGGGTTTTAGAAACTCCTATGTAACTAGAAAACTTATCTTTTAGCTGAAAGTTCAGCTGTTTTCAGTTCTCTGATACTCGCCAATTTAGTAGTAGTAGTTTGTGGGGTGCAAGGGGGGCGGGGGTCGACAACAAACATAATTACTTAATGTAAGGTTTTAAGAGGCATAACTTCATGCAGACAGCGTGAGGCAGCTAAAGATGCCTCAGAGACCCCTTTCCCACCGGAGTGTCCTGCCAGAAGAAATCCAAGTGGCCACCCTCTCCTCGGAGCGGGGGATTTCTCGGGTGAAGCTGCCCGTGCTCCAGCGGAGGGAGATGAGCCTCGGGAGGGCGCTCGGGTGATACACAGAGACACGCGTGGGGCAGGCAGCATCTTCCCCGTATCGCTCCCTCCAAGGCGCCGCTGGGGAAGCGCGTGGGGGGGATGCAGCGTGGTGCTGTTGGCAGCGGCGGGGTAAGATTAGCTTTTTCAGGCAGCTTTTCCGCTGGCCCGCGTGGAAAAGGGAGAATTATCGCTCAGCCGCGGGAACGGGGTGCCGGTACCGGCGTCGGGACAGCGCTCCCCGGGGACGGGACGGTGCGAGGAGGCGGGCAGGCGTCCCAAAGGCACTGGCACCGTCCCATGCCCGTGGCGGGGGCACCTCGGACCGCGGCCACCCTCCGCCGGGAGGGGGCAGCTCGCTGCGGCGGCAGCCCAGCCTCCGCGGCCGCGCACCCCACCCGCTCCCGCCCCCGGGTCCCCGGGGGTGCCGGGAACAGTCGTTCCCCGTCATTGGGGCAGGAGGCGGGGCCCGCGCCGTATAAGAAGGGACCGAGCGGGCGTTTCACTCCCAGGTCCTGAGACGCCTTGCCCCATCCCCGCCTCCTACCGCTGCTCACGGCGTGACCTGAGCCCGGATCGGCCCCCTCGGGGAGGCGACGGCGGGGCTACAGCGGCAGCGCCGGTATCACCGAGCAGCAGCAGTGCCAGCGGTGCGGGCAGCAGCAGCAGCCCCGCTCCCACCTGCCCGTGACAGAGGCTGGAGCTGCGACCGTCGCGGAGCGGCGTTTGGTGCCCGCGCTCCGGAGCCCCCGCGCCGCGGCCGTGCGGCGCCGCGTCCCGCTCGCCCATGAGCGCCGCCGCTCTCTACAGCCTGGACTCCCCGGCATGTTATAAGAGCTGGTGCCTGGAGCCCGCCAACTTCTACGACGCCAAGGTGGGCAGCGGCGGCGGGCCAGGTCCCGCCTGCAAGCCGGGGGCCCGCGGCGGCTGCGGGATGAGCGGCGAGGAGGCGGGGGGCGGCCTGGGGGGCAGCGGCACCAACCTGGCGGAGCTGAGCGCCGCCGCCCCGGCCATGTACGAGGACGAGAGCGCCATCGACTTTAGCTCCTACATTGACTCCATGTCTGCCGTGCCCAACCTGGAGCTCTGCAACGACGAGCTCTTCGCCGACCTCTTCAACAGCAACCACAAGCCCGAGCGGGGCGGGGAATACGGCGAGTACTTGCCACCGGGCGGCGGCGCCGGCCGCGACCCCGCCAAGGACCTCGGCGCTGCCATGACCACCCTGCTGGGCTCCGAGCCCCGCACCGCCTCCTCTTCCTCCTCCTCCTCTTCCTCCTCCTCCTTCTCCTCCCGCGGCGCTCTGAAGCAGGAGCCGGACTGGAGCGACAGCGACCTCTCCTCCTCGCTGCTGCCCTCGCAAATCGCCACCTGCGCCCAGACCATCATGAACCTGAGCGGGCAGCCCACGCCGCCCACGTCCCCCGAGCCGCCGGGCAGC
>VZTE01004636.1:162390-227898 GCA_013397775.1 Eulacestoma nigropectus | reverse complement strand
GCCGAGCTCGGAATGTGGCAGCGACGTGGAGCGATGCCTGGGTCTTTCACCACGAAACTTGCGAAAAAGGGAAAAAAAGCTAAATATATTATTTTTTTTTCTTCTCTCCCCTTAAATTATTTTTGTAATGGTAGTTTTCGTCTTTTCTACATTTTACTCATACCGATGCAGCTATGGTACATCTGTTAAAATGATTCAAAATCCCATGTATTTTAGACAGTAGGATGGAACAAAAAAGACTGAGCATGCTCAACCTTTTATATCAATTTTTACAGCATTTCTAAGAATAAAGAAAAGCATTTTAAATCAACTCTGCTCTCGTTTGCTCTGTGTCGTGACAGAAACGGGCTGGCGGAGGGGAAAGCTGCGCTGCCCGGGAGGGGGCTGAACACGGGCGGGGAACCCAGGGGGGGTCCCAGCGGCCGAGAGGGGAGGTGAGGGCAAGCGTCGGGCGAGGGGCCCTACGCTATGTCCCAAAGCATCCAGAGAGCGATGCAGGGGTGGGAACAACCGTGAGACCCCTCGGCTGTGGTGGTGGCGAAGTCTGCTCCCCCCGGAGCCGCATCGCTGAGCCGGAGTGCTGAGTCAGGGGTTGCCGTGGCGCTGGTGGGACCGAGCAGCTGCACAGCAAGAGACTGCTCCGAGACCAGGACTCTGCCAGAAACATCGTACTCTATATCTAAAAAAAAAAAAAAAAGTATATAGAACTACTAGAACACTATTAAAAGAATACCATTGCTTAAAATTCCTGTCAAAAAACTTCCAAGGCGTTTCCATTCCAGATAATGCAAAGCTGCACCTACACTAACGCGTTCCAGAGCTGGGACCAGCTGTAGTGAGTCCCAGAGGTGTTGATGCACCCTCAGGCTTCAGCCCACTGTAGGCTGTCCAAATGCAGGAGCTGGGCACTTTCACTGATCCCGGCGAGTGAAAGCGAGAGTGGGTAACCACTGCTCCTCACAGAGTGAGTGATCACAAAGACTTTCACTGATTCCTGCTCGGGACAGTGAGAGCAGCAACGCTGCTGCTCATCGCTGAGTGAGTGAACAGATCACAGAAGATCGGGCAACTTGTCTAAATTTCGGTAGTGCAGCGTTAGAGCACCTGTAGGGCACTGGCACAAAAATGGCCTGACACAACAAGCACCTCCAGCTTTCTCACGCACTTAAGTCTTTAAATGGTTTTGAAGGGGCAACACCAGTCTCGCACACAGACCAGTATCCTCCACACAGGAATGGGCTGTCATCTCCTTTTTCCTTGCAGGGAGGCAGGTAAGAGACTGAAATACTTGGAGCGGGGGGAAAAAAGGGAATTCAAAAGCTGGGTCATTCCTTTAATAATTGTGACATCCATAAGGCTTTTCACTATTGGCCTGAGCTGCAGAAATGACCAGTGTGACAAGTTTGCTGTTCCTTATCTGCTGCTGGTTAATCACATACGGGACCTGTGCAAAACCATTCGTTCCTCCTTTGACCTGTAAGGGGCTTTTAAACACTGTGAAAGAATAACGGGGAGAAAAACCATGCAGTTTCTAATGCTTATATTAATTCCTGCAATGCACACACAGAGGAAGATTTTGGCATTATCTGATCTGTAGTCTCCACGGTCTGGGTGAGGACAGTTGCGTGGCCTACAATGCAGTTTGCTCCTTACCCGTAAGAGAAACTATAATGAAACACCTGCTTTGTGGGAAGCTACAGATAACACACTGCTTCTATGCTGAGAGACCAATTAGCTGTAAAACATTAACTTTGTATGTGGTTGACACTTCAAAATACAAGCTTTGTTCAAATCTCTGTCTTTACAACAACTATTGCATGGTGATAACAACTCAGAATTCATGCACCACGCTGGTCTGGAATCCACTGATAGATAAAACTCAGCTTAAACCAACATTCGCTGCCCACAGCAAGGTATTTATTTCAAAAATATCAGTAAAATCTTTTCCATTGACAAGTAATAAATACAGTATTATTAAAAAAAAAAAATCACAACCATTCAGAACTTCCAGAACAGGATGTTTTACACTATGTAACAGCAAACACGACAAAGAACTGTATTCTTAGATTCTGCACTGATCAGAAAGAGTTCAGAAAGTTGAAAAATATATGGATATTTTTTCAGTGTTAGCACAATGTGCTTTATAAATCACAGTTTTAATAAACTATCTTAATGCTTATCACACTTGCATTATACATTATCTGTGGCACTAGTTAACAGATAATCACATTACAAAGTCCACAGATGCTATAATAGCTGACTAGAGTTCAACTCTGTCTTGCTGCAGCTTCCAGAAGAACAATTTCTTCCAGCACAACACAGTTGGGGTGACTGGTTACAGAGTGGACGTAGCAGTTCAATAACCCCACCTCCTTTCCCAGCACGCTCTGCACCTCGTAAGTCTGCAGGAATAAAAGCGTAGTGAGTAAAACAAACAGTGCTGGACATTCTGTTCTAGGCAGCATTCAGCTGGGAAGATGCAGCATGCAAGATCCTCTTCCAACAGACAATTTTTTTAAAGGACTCAAAAACTGCATTAGAACTAGAGGAAAGAATGAATACATTAGATTTTCAATAATTAGATCACGCTCCTGACTAAATTGCTGCTTCCCTAACAGGCTTTAAAAATGAGTTGTTTAAAAAATAAAAAAGTTACTGAACTCAGTTTTGCTGAAGCATAACCTACACATCTCTCCCTTTATCTACCTTTCTGATACTTGCAGGACTTCACGTGTGCTGGCAATGCGTATATACATACTATATACTGATTACCTGTGCTAACTGATCCACTAAAGGAAAAAACATTTTGTACCCCTTCTTACTCTCCTCCCTGCCCCGCCTTCTAACTTTTTGTTGTCCATGCATTACCATCACCAGCACCTACGCAGTCCCTCCTGTTTAATGGTCCGACTGGCCATTCACTCACGAGTTGTGCCTGAGTGAATTTGTAGAGGCTGTATTCTGCGTGGAGGAGAGAGATGCAAGGCTGGCATGGCTTCACTAAGAGGAGACAGCACGTTAACACAAGAACTCGTAACACTCATAGCTGATACTTGGCTTGAGAGGGTATCTCAGGTGGCAGGGTCACATCCATTTCTTTCCTTAATGGGCCTTGCCTATGACCAGCCTCTGACAGTTCCCCTGTCTCCATCTGCATTGTGCTTCTGTCCAGGTATGTGATACCCATGGCGTTGCCTGGTTCAAGGTATAAACAATCTTTTTCCTTTTGTTTTTTCCTAGATTATTTTTACCCCAGACCGGTTCTGCAGTCCAGTTCACCGTGCAGCTGCACAAACAACTCCACTGGTGTAACAGAAGGGCTGCCACAAGGTGAGGAACAAGTGGCCAGGGCCAGTGACGGCTAAAAACCAACCTCCCTGCCAAAAGAATTGATTACAAAGCTACACCCTTAGAAACTTTAGCAGCATTGGCAAAAAAATGCCACCTCAAGTGGTATTTCTTGTGACTAATCTTTATCCCTGTGTTTCAGCCAGGGAAGAAAAAAATCTGAGTTGCCAGACTTCTAAATACTGGCATTATACACATTGAAACATGAAAAAGAGGTTGTTTGAGTTCTAATAACTCGAAAAAGAACTATATTTTGCCAGTCTGTAACCAAACCAGGCACATCCTGTAAAACTCAGCAAGACTTAACTGCTATTAAAGGAGCAAACACATTTTGGAAAATTCTTGTATCTCTTTGCTTAAATGAAATATACACCCTCCAGCATAAGAAAAACAATTTATTATTTCAGAGTAACTTTCCCCTTTAAATATCACCCACAAATCCCACTAAAACCATGGAGCATGTAATAGGAAAATGCTGGAAAACCTGTAAGACAGGGAAGGCAAACTGACCCCAACACAAATCACCCAACTGAAGGTATTTAACTGGGATGATTAAACAAGACAACAAACTGACCTTTGCTCCCTTCCACGTGCAAGAGAGAGGGAAAATCTTGGAATCCTAATTGGACTTAATGACTCTGAAGGTGCTGCTCCTTTGCTGCCAACCATCCAGCAGCCAATGCCAGCCAGGCACCTACCCGGGTGCCTCCCTCACCCACGATAATTCTGGGTCACTGTGCCAAGTGTCAGGGTTCGTCTGATACCTCAGATTAAAGGAATAACTACTTCATGATTACATAAACTGTACTTTAGCCCATGGATCTCCACGGCTTATGTGTGTTTCATATCTTACAAGCATTTTGCAAATTCTTCTACTACTTCCACCTGCCAGTACTTTTAGTGTTGTGCTGTTACAAAGTGGTTGTGGTTTATAGGACTTAGAAGACCAGACCCAAAAGGTGGGATGCTTAGAGGGTATCTTTTCTATCTTTGGATCCTCAGCCAGAGAACGGAGTACAGTCCAGCACTGCCAGTGGCAGCTCTGAGTGCCTGGACATGGTGCTGTTTGCAGGTAGCTCTGCAGATCCACAGCTGAGCTGAAGCCACGCAGCCCATCCGCAGCATCCCCCTTCTGAAAAGGAGGGTGTGAGTCTGATGAGATGGCAAGGCATCAGCAGCTGCAAGGTGGGATTGTGAAAGGACACAGCCCACTCAAATCACGGGCTGGACATAGGAAAAAAAATAACTTCACTTGTAGTGAAATTTCCTACCACTCCTAGTGCAGTTCTGAACTGCCTGGAAAGTCAGAATCTCCACCACTGGAGATTTTCAAGACCCTGCCACCAAAAGTCATGGCTGACCTGCCAACACATTGGTACTCTGCCTTTAGATTAAGTTCTGTAGTTTAACTTTCTTTGGTCAGCATTCATTATACCTACCCCATCCTCACTGGCGGAGGACATCAGGAGAGAAGAGATTGTCCTTTGCAATAGCTGGAATGAGAAAATTCACAAGTTTTGTTCATGACAAAAATCTGAAGTGTGCAAAGACTGTTTGCAATCACATAGAACAAAGATTTTTCATTTTAATATCGAACAGTTTTGTTTCTCTGGCCAAGAAAGCAGAGGAGAGGTGACACAAAAGATATTCAGACTGGAAGTCTAAAAATACACCTTCCTTTTAGAGTGTGTAGACTGAGGTTTCCCAAGGCCCAACCTAACAAATCCGTCCATTGTAGAACAGTTTGCAGACCTCAGGGTGAACGCAATGACTGTATTATTTGAGCAAGATCTGGGAACTGGGTTCTTAGCCCAATGAAACACAAGTTTAGTATTAGATTAAATTATGGGATAGTCTTACATATTTTAATTTGTCTTCTGGCAGAACTGTTCATAAAAGGGTGGCGTAGAGTACCTGTGTGTCTACATGTCCAGCCTCACTACACCTGATACACCAATGCTTATTTCATGCCATACCTTTACTTTTACTGTACTTTGAGATCGGGATGGACAACTCAAGAAGACTTCCAGCTGCATTTTCAAAACTGGTGTTGTGACAACTTCAGAGCACTGGTTGCAATATAGCAATTCCCTGAAATACACAAAATAACAATGGAAAAAACATAGAGAAATGGACAAGCTATCAGTCATAAATCAAAAGAAATAAACCCCCAATTAGTTTATTCTCTAAAATACATTGCTGGTAGACTTTTAGTAGCAAAGCCCTGGTAGATTCAGTTGATAATAGCAAATAGAGCTCTTCTGTTGGCAGGAACTCTCTTGACGGACCTAAACTCTTCTGGCAAAAGGATCTTCCTTTCATGATTTCTGGCAGCATAGAGAGAGGTTGCTATTTATAGTCACCCCACTTAAGCAAATACTAATCTCATAACCTCCTAAAAGTTATGGCAAAACAAAATTTGTAGTATAGATTTGGCTGAAGTAACTTATTGACTTAGGCCCTCATTCAGCAAACGTTCAGTGTTTTCAGTGCACACTTAAGTCATGCACAAAATTAAGCTCAGCTATAAGTCATTCTTGGAAGCGCTTCTTAAATAAATATTGATACTTCATTTGTTCTCCAAATGAAGCAAAAGTGTCCTTCACAGGTGAGATACTTTTTTAATTGGACTACACTACTATGTGAACATAGACGCATCCTTATTTTTCGCATCACAGTATAATACAGGACATCTGGTTTTGATTTTCAGCCTTTTTCCCCCCAAGGACTATATGTAACAAAGCATAAAAGGCAAATATTCTCATATTTAGGAAAATATTATCTATTTCAGTAAGACCAACCCAACTTCTCCTTATGCTCTTTGTAANATCACCCTTAGAGAAAGCAATCCTCCAAAGGATAAAATAGTCGCAGTAGAACCCAAGACTCAAGTTTTATTTCACCTCCTAAGAGACTGATTCTTTCACTGTTTTTTTTTCTTCCCTAAATGAGTTCTTTGCATCATATCTCTTGCTACGATGAAAGTTCCTTCCTTCCTTCCTTCCTTCCTTCCTTCCTTCCTTCCTTCCTTCCTTCCTTCCTCCCTCCCTCCCTCCCTCCCTCCCTTTCCTTCCTTTCCTTCCTTTCCTTCCTCACTCTGACTACTCTTACTCTTATCCCTTGGGCTTTTATTCCACCAGATGCCTCACACTCTGCAAGCACAAGCTGGCTAGGCAGCTGCAGAGGAGGCTTTCCAAAAGTATGTCAGTGTGACACAAGTTCAGCATTTCAGGTGGCAACAGGTCCTGTAGGATCAGTCTTCACATTCAGGACAGACATACTGCCAGAACTATTCAACATCCTTTTTAGAAAGGTGACTAATTTAATAAGTCTGAAATGTAACTCTTTCTTACTTAGACAAATTGTAGCAGAGATCACAGTCCAGTACAAAAATGAGGTGAATTTGGGGTACACAGATCAACAAGGCAAGACACACAAACACATGTACCTACTTTTAAAGGAACATAAAATCAGACCTGTGGTTTATGTGTATATTTATTATAAGTAATATTAAAATGCAGTGGGCTATGAAACCTTTATAAGCAAGATTGGATTAAAAAAAGTAGTAACTGCAAAATCAAACCATTTCATATCTACTTGTATCTTTCTTAATAAATTAATGTAACTTTGCAGGTTTTATCAGTTCATCAGCAATAAAATACTACGTCTTAGTTCTAGGAAGGAGCAAAGTGCAGCCTGTGCCTGCAGGAATCATTGCATCACCTACTGCTGTTATGGCTACATCTACAAAACACCTGGAGTGCTCTGGAGCATGCTGACTCTCACCTGTCCTGGGGACACAGTTCCAACTTTCCATTGCCACATCTGTCACATGTAGGCCAGGAGAAAGCAGTGCTCTCATTAACTCCAACAACAGTACCTGCAGAATATGGATTTCTTACAAAATGCTAACATTAAGCCGGCAAACGCAGTCACTCTTGGCTTCACAGCACGTTTGAGCCTTTCTGACCCACAGCTTAAGACTTGTCAGAGCAAGAATCAGCTCTTCCAACAATCTCACTCCCTTCCTCCTTCATCCCTCCAACAAGGGACGAAAGTACAGCAGAGTGTTACATTCTAAAAATACCAGAAAGTAGATAATTGACAATCAACTTTCCAAACAGGCTTGGTTCTTTTGGTTTGGATTTTATTGCTTTTCTGATTTGTTTTTGCTTGTTTGCCTTCTTTCTGGTCCTCTGATGTTTTCTTGGCAATAAACTGCTATAAAAATCATCAGATCAAATAGCTTGATATTGATATTTAGAAAATACAAACCAATAAGAAGTCCCAATCCCTTTTGAAAACAATGCAGATTAAATTCCACTAACAATGGAGCTATTATTCATTTGTACTGATTTAATAGAGATTAGATCTGGCTCACAGTCTTAAGTGTGTGTGTAAGAAGGGAATGCCAAAGATACTTTGGACTAATAAAAAGGGCCTCACTAGTTTTGGCAAGAAAATATATATTCAGAATTTTATGAGAAACCAATAAAGAGTGTATTATATTTTATGGTAACAATATGCTGAAATTATGAGCATTATTTATAGAGAGAAATATTCACCTGTAAGAATGAAATTACACTAAAATAAAACCTCACTAGTACAACAGAACTACAGACTAAAAAAATCCAGCCTCTATTGAGCAAGAATATCACAGTTCTATACCACATTCAATAGAAGAAAGCCTTGGAGGCTATGGAGCATTTACAGTGTCTGGACAGTAAGACAGGGTGTTAATCCCTTGCTTTTCTGGTTTTCCTGGGGCAAGGAGGGAGCTACACCTAAACAACAAAACTGTAATTTTCTTCGGGAATTCAAAGGACAGCGAATCTGAAGATCTGGAAAGTTGCTACTCAAATACAACATTTATGACCCAATTTCTAAGCGTACAACAAAACAGCAAGCATTTCACTGACAGAATAAGCTATTCTATTTAACCACTTGGACTCTTAGAGGAATAATGTTGATCCTCCAGTGTTTGTCATAAACTGGGAGTTTCCACGGGTATGTTTCTCTTCGAATATGTGAATGCTGAATGGAGTTAAATCCAGTTGGTGTCCAGTCATCAGTGGTGTTCTCCAAGGCTCAGTATTGGGGCCAGTCCTGTTTAATATCTTTATCAATAATCTGGATCGAGTCCATCCTCAGTTCACAGATAACACGAAGTTGTGTGGGAGTGTTGATCTGCTGGAGGGCAGGAAGGCTCTGCAGAGGGATCTGGACAGGCTGCGTCAATGGGCTGAGGCCAATGGTGTGAGGGTCAACAAGGCCAAATGCCACGTCCTGCACCTGGTTCACAACAACCCCAGGCAGTGCTACAGGCTGGGGGAAGAGTGGCTGGAAAGTGGCTCAGTGAAAGAGGACCTGGGGTTCTGGTCAACTCCAGCCAACTGGACATGAGCCAGTGTGTGTTCAGGTGGCCAAGAAGGCCAATGGCATCCTGGGCTGTATCAGCAATAGTGTGGTCCAACAGGACTAGGGAAAGGATCATCCCCTTGTACTCAGCACTGGTGGGGCCACACCTCGAGGGCTGTGTTCAGTTCTGGGCCCCTCACTCCAATAAAGCCACTGGGGTGCTGGAGTGGGCCCAGAGAAGGGCAATGGAGCTGATGATGGGGTTCTTCAGCCTGGAGAAAAGGAGGCTCAGGGGGCACCTTCTTGCTCTCCACAACTGCCTGAAAAGAGTCTGTAACCGGGCAGGGGTTGACCTCTTCTCCCAGGTAACAAGTGACAGGATGAGAGGAAATGGCCTAAAGTTATGCAAAGAGAGGTTTAGATTTGATATTAGGAAGAATTTCTTCACTGAAAGGGTGGTCAAGCATTGGAACAGCTGCCCAGGGAGTGGGCACAGATGGAGTCCCCATTCCTGGAGGTATTTAAAAGACATGCAGATGTGGCACTTGGGGACATGGTTTAGTGGTGGACTTGGTAGTGCTGGATTAACAGTTAGACTTAATGATCTTAAAGATCCTTTCCAACCTAAATGATTCTATGATTCTTGTTTATCACAAAGCTACCAGTTAGCTTGCTATGTTTCCTTCTTCATTAAAAAAACATTTAAAAACCAAAACAAATCCCTTTTCTCTCTATGACTTTTCACTTTCTCCCAGTTGTGTGCCGTATTCCAACTGCAAGATGCCAGTGCTCAAGTAATGAAAGTACATTTGAAGAAAATCAATCAGGATCATACTGATGAGATTATGTCTAGTGAAGAAGATTATTTTGATGACAATGTGGAGTTCCCTTGAGAAAACCACCAGATATCACTGAAGTCAGAACAACTCAAAGCAGGAACAGGTGTAATAATCTAGTGTCAGTCTTGTGCACACTATAGGCAAAGTGATTTCTCATGTTTAGGCTGCTGAACTGCTGCATATCTTTTTCAAGACTCTAGATTTTGCTTGACATGCAAAAACCTTTTGGATATTTACCCAAGATCCTTCTTTTAAATGAAAATGCACATAGCCAAAATTCGATTTTTACCTCTAGTCTATTTTTAAGGGTTGTGGCTGGCATCATTAAGAAGAGATTGCCAATAGGACAACACCTGGAAAAACAGGTCTCCCATGTGGAATGCAAAGGAACACTCTGGTTGAAACATTAAAAAATTGAGGTGTTGTTTTGAATCTTTTTTCCTCAATCAGTTACCCTGATTAATGGGACAGGAAAGGCAAAAATTCAACGAAAAAAGGAAACCTACGTACACTGACGGACCCCATTTTAGTCCCACTATTAAGCAGAAAACTGAAAAAACCCCACACCCCTAAGTAAAGGCTTAAATATGAAAATATCCAACGTCAAAATTCAGTCACGGTTGGTGATTCATATACTAGGCAAATATCATTAATCAAGTAATATTCCCACATATCACATGTGGTATAGACGAAGTAGAATTTGCTCAAAGCACGATTAAGAGGAAAAGCAGTTCTGTGCCATATGAACTGCCAACATTTAAGTCATCCTGACTGCTACTATACAGGAAAAAAGAGGTTAGGAATTACCTTGCAATGCATAGCAATAAGAAAATAAATCTATTAACCCTAAGATCACAGGTGAAAACCACAGATTCATCTTGCAATGAAGAATAAACTTTTCATTAGAAAGCAACCACAGGTTTTCACTCATCTGTTGAAGAGCAACACACTTCATTATCCCAGAGCTGGTACAACTGGACATCCTCGAAACAAAGGTTTCTGACAAACTCATTGCATCTGCCTGGACTGGAACACTGTCTATTTTGATAGGCAAGTAACCTCTGAAGAACATCCAGTCCAGAGTTGTACCAAGTTGTTCAGGGCCCAGCTTTAAGTAGGAGCTTGGACTGGAGGAATTTCAGAGGTTCCTTCCAAAGGAGCAGGAAGGCACACTCCTTCAAGAAGGGGTAGAGAAAGCCTTTGCAGCCTCTTTGCTGGGCGGGAAGATGCCAATGTGCATCACACATAGGTGACCAAAAGTACAGGAAGTGAAAGGATGCACAAAGAAAAAGAATAAATGAGGTAATACTGCTTCTCATTGAAAGCCAGACTAACAACTCTCTGACCTGGGAGATAAGAGAGTGACTGAATTTTGGAGACGATACACCTCCCTCCATGCACTACTCCACCAAAAGTATACTCTCCCATCAACAAAGTAGGGTCAATGCTATTAGTTTCATTACTTCAGCAGAAAGATATAGGCACTAACTAACTGAAATTCAAAACAGTGAATCTATCTCTTGAATGCTATTAAATTATTTCAGTACACACAAAAGTGAGAGTTGTCATATATATATTGCAGCAGCATAGGTATAAAGAAAATATTTTATATTCTATGTTGGTATTCAGGTGTGGGAACATACTGATAACAGCTACCCTGCACAAATTCCAGATTAAACAAGACAAGGTTGTAGGATTAATTTCTCCTTTTGTCATTCTTCTATCTGTAATACAGGACAGGCAAAGCATTACATCTCCCATATGTGTAAAGTAAGCACTTGTTTACACAACAGATCACAAAGGTGTACCTTCTTTGCTCTGCTGGAAAAAAGGACAGAGAAATGTTTCCTTTATCCTACTATGCACACTGTCAACAAGAAAAAAAGAAGACAGGCACTTCTCATAAAACTAACAGCAAAGAAGTGACAATTCTTAGCATAACTACTGGAGAGGTTAAAAAAAATAAAGTTAAAAAGCATTTCACACCCTGCAACAGAAATATCTTTCAAGCAGCTGTATCAATGCAAGATGTACATAACAACCGAGGTTTTTGAGTGAAGTGCCTCTAGTTGTGCTTGGTTTTTGTTATGCACTATAACATAGTAGAGGCACTGTTCAACATTTGTCACTGCAAGGTGCTCAGTAATTAATCACAGAGGCATTGCTAAGTTGTGGCTCTACCATAGCAGCAGGTATGTTTAGTAAAGGCTTTGCTTGGTTTCAAACTGTCTTCTCAGTCCATCATATTATAGCTGAAGAATTAATTCGAAAACCACTATTTGTTGTAATTTTAAAGTCAATTTCAAATGCTCCAGTGAATATTTGAAGGTGTAAATGCAAAACTGTATCAAGAATTTTCTACAAGGGCTACTGGAATAATAGGAGTTAAATTAAGGAAGGAAATAGCCTTTAAAAGTTGTTGGGCTTTTAAGGACTTTTTCCTATAGGCACTGTACAACTGGGAGGTTTAAGAAGCTGTCTGGACAAAGCATTAGAAAATACACAGTAGAGAATGTTCCTGCATGATTTGGAAACACTAGAAAATATGCAGTAAGAAATGTTTCTCCATGGTTAGTGGTAAGACCAAGGTATTAGACAAAGCTATGATCCAAAGTGGTTGGTGAGCAAATACTGGCCACATTATACTAAATTACTATGGTAATATAATAAATTGTCCTACTGCAGCAAAGCTCCAGGGAAATCAGTCACTAACCCCTACCATTCAAGATCTGGGTAACATATCTTATCCATCTGCCTAAAAAATATTGGTATAACTCACTGTTGCCAACATCAACAAGGCTGGTGTGAACAGAAGGCTCCTGAAAGAAGACAGTGAAGGAAGGCATATAATGAAACAGATTGTGCACTAAACATTTATTCTGGGGTATGAGTGAGTGGGAGCAGCGCTTGGCCACCAAAAGGCAAACAGAGCCCACAAAGAAGCATAAAATCTTAAATATCCTAATGACCCACAGCAATGTTGTGCTTTTTTTATCCCTCCACGCTGTTTGTGCAAGAAATCAATACAAAGACACAAAAGATTAAAGTGAGCACAAATAATTAACCGCATTCATTTCAGGCAAGGCCATACAAACCTCTCAGAGCGCAAACGGAGTTGGCCTGTGTTGTAGAATCCAGCTCATCGAGTCTGACAGGGCCAGTCAGCTCACTGAGGTCAGCACCAGCAGCCAAGCACAAAAGAGGCTTTTGTAATAAGAGAACAGTACGTTCAACACAAATAATCCTACCTGCCAAAAAAGACATTTCAACTCAGTACAGTAACAAGGAAAAAGGTGACCACGTTAATTGTCACGGCCAATAAAGACAACAATCTCTGCCAGCTACCAAACAGATGAATAGACTCCATCAGGTTTTCTCAATGACAAAATATTTTGCTTTCACCAATACATGCACCATGCTCTTGTTACACTTTGCAACTCCTGGGGAGAAAAGGAAATCTGAATTTGAAGAAAAAGAAATTTAAAAATTTGAAAATGGCAGAAGAGAGTCTGATGCCACACAGACTGCACCACATCTCACTCTCTGCAAAAAGGTTCCAGTCTTTTCCTTGGTAATAAGCTTGGGCACCCCTTCAGGTGGTCCTACTTTGCTTCAAAGATTACAAAGAGTAGGTGCATGCAACGCTTTATTCTCCAGAGCAGAGACTTTTGCTTCAGGACACACAGCCTTTTGCATAGCTTGGTACTTCTAGTTCATTTACATTTTGGAACTGACTGAAGGCGTGAGATGTGAACTACCCCTGCAGTCACCATACAGAACCAAGGTTGAACCTCAAAAAAGAGTGACTAAAAATGACAGTGAAGTGAACAACCATAAATTCATGATCTATATGGGAGCGAAAGTTCACAGCTAAGATGGTTTAGGAGAGCTTGTAAAATTTCTCTAAGGACATGCAATTTTCTTAATATTTTTGAGCCTTCTGTCAGCTCACAAATTTGATCGACACTAGTCATCAGATTCAACAGTCATCAGAGAAGACTGACAGTAGTACTAGTGGACATAAAACAACAGCACTGAATTTCTCATTCACTTTGGAGATCAAGCCAAACATACAAAAAAAAGAAACCTTACAGGAAAGCTCTAATTACAACCCCTTTCAAATTTCTCATCCCAAACTTGCAAAGTCTCATGTTCATCTGATAACGAAAGTCTCTGGAGGTCACATGTTGTGGTGTCAGAGATAAGGGTGCTATTTCTGTGGGACTCCACCTGCTTCAAAAGCACATGCAGAGCTTACCATTTCCCCACAGAGCATCCTTGAAGAAGACAAGTCGTGAGCCAGCACTGAGGGCTTCTCTGATTTCCTTACTGAGAACACACGATGCACTGACTGACACAGCAACGACTTTTGGAATCCCATGACCCATATTTTGCAGTGTGGAGTCAGTCACAAACAACAAAATATCTCTTTGGTCTATAGGAACATTGTGCTTTGTCTATGATTAAGAAAAAAAAAAAGATATAAAATTGGAGGGCAATTGTTAATTTTTTTAGTAGAAGGGAAGACTAAACATCTTCATATTTAAATAACTCATAAAACTGACAGAAATTATTACATTTAGGGCTTGTACAGGATCATGAGTCAAAGCTTTACTGGAATTTTTTGGTATTCCTTACTTCAGATACAAACCTTAAAATCTCTACCTTAAATTAACTTTCCGAGGTTGACTTTCTGGACTCTTGGCTTTACCTCAATCAACCATCATGCTTTATCATAATTTTCTTGGACTGTACATGAGATTTGAAAATATATTTTCTAAATAAATAAGTACTATATTTTTATATTGTATATATGGTATATAAAAAAAGTTAATTGGATGGTTTTATGAAAACTTACATAATTTTTGTCTTAAAAAAAATAAGGAAAGAGCGTTTCTACTACTAATATTATTCCTCTGTGGGCACGTTTTCTAGGCACTATTATCAGATTCCCAAGCATAACCAAGTTGCAAAGTGGAGCTTTTTCTTTCAGCTGAACAAATACCCCTAAATATTCCAGTGATGCATAAAGTCAAGGAAGTAGATAACTCCTAAGTAAGAGACATATGAATCTGCAGTGACAGGGTACGTTTTCTGCCCCAGACAGGTAAAAAAATATCATATCAAAGCATATTTCATATTTACCAGTGCAAGGAACTTGCAAATTTTTCGATTCTAGTATTTTAAAATAGCTAAGATTCAATTATGTCATTAATTAAAAATGTTTTTGTTACTCTTTTAAATTAGTCTGCTGATCAAAAGTTAATGCTTAAAACATTTAACCGAAAATTAAATACTATAATGACTGGAAAGATACGTAGCATTTTATTCTCAAAGCTACATGTCTTTAGCAGAAGGTAACAAAACCCCCAATATTTTCTCTTTGGTTGAATTCTAACCTTGAAACCATCAGCCACACTAAACCTAGCTTTCTGTTCATGCTCTCAGCTCTTAGAGCAAATGAGGTAATTGTAAATAGTGACTGGAAAAATTCACAACTCAGATATCACAGTTATGCCTTAATACAGCATATACTGCCTATTGCACTGATGTTGTTGTTTTGCCTAGTAACTACATATATTTGGGCACCTCCTCTGCATAGATAACATTAGGACAGCTTCAAAGAAAGAATTTTTATATCTGTCCCTTGAGAATTACTAACACATTAAAAGCTGGCTTTCAGAAAAATCATCCAAAAAGTAAATAACAGTAACAGCAAAAACCCCAAGTTAGTATAAAATCATCATCTTGCTATGTGTGACAATTTGTTCTGAACAGAGAGGACACAACAGACAAATAGCAGCAGGACTGAGTTATAAGGAAGGACAGCTCCTTAACCACAGATGGAATATATTTCCTCATATTCCTTCTGAACCACAGCTCAGATTCTGAGCAATAATAAAAGCATATTTCCATTCCTCCTTCACACAAATTAAGTCACATTAATTTAAGTACTTAATACTGTAGCTTCAGAGAGTAAATACTATTTTTTAAAGTACATCTGAATTAGTTCATGTAGCAGATTATTTAATAATAAATCTGCAAAACAAACCAAATCATTGTCCCTTCCTCACTTATTACAGCTTGGTGATTTTACATGTGAAGGGTACATACTCTGGGCAAAGGCAACTGCAGGAAACAAGCTGCTGTTCATGATCTTCTAGGAGGACTAGGCAAGTAATACACTAACAGCAGGTAAATACCTTTACATTCCTAGAGCAGTTATCCAGAAAGTTAAACATAAGAAGAATATCTTCTATTGCTTTTCCATCATTGCTTTCAAAAAGTTTATGAGCACTCATGTTGTTCACTTATAAAAGTTTAGTGCTTACAGTTCATCAAATGAATAGCCATTAAAAAAACAACTAATAAACCTCCTAGGGGAAAGAAAAAAAAATCATAGACATTTTTTTCTGCAACTTAATATTCCATTCTTCAAAATTATATCTGTTCCTGCATGTTGCATCTTTCTTCTAACTCAGTGATGAAGTGCTTTTATACAACAATACCGATAACCCACATCAGAATTTCAGATGTAGACATTCCTGAATTCAAAAATGTTTGGCTAGGATGCCCCTAGTCTGAAATTTTATTTTATTTTTCACTAGAAGAGGTTTCTTGGAAATAGGACTTCACGCATGTATGCGTCCATCTTTCTGCTGGCACACTAAAGACCCCATCCAGCTAGCCCTCATTTAATGTTTGCAAATGCTCTGTTACATTCTCAATTAGCATGGAGAAAACACAAGAGATACTCCTCATCTCAGTAGTTAAAAGTACTCCCTGCCTAAAAATTAAATCATAACTCATTGGCTTTTGAAGCAAAAGGGCAAGACCTAAATTAAATTTATGTCTCAAACTTGTGGGAAGCATCTCCAGCTATTTTGCTGGCCGTTCTGGAATTTCTTTGTCTTTGGTTCATATGCTTTGATTCACACTTTGTTTCTTGTGGAGCTGATGGACAATTGCAAATTATTCTCCGCTAGAATTCAGTGCTGGCTTTACTAAGGATACAGTCGCCAGGAAAACATAAATAAATCAGCAACAAAAAATTCCTTTAACTACTAAGGGAGCTAGCAACATTTTGAAAGAACATCGTAGCATCCTTCAAAAACAAATAAAACATAATTGTAAGCTTTCCAGCATAGTATGGATGGCAGATGTATTTACCTAAGAGTTCCTCCCTTTTACTACTTACTGGACCATAAAAGCCAAATTTGCCTGAGGGTCTTCTATGTAAGTCAATGAAAATCACCCACACACTTGCATGAAAAGAGCAAAACTGTATTTTTATAGAACAATCATCTGTTCCTTTCTATCCCCCAACACCCAATTGACTGGGAGCTTCTTGCTATGTTCCTAAGGATAGCCTCAACTAACTTCCTGCAAGCTCCTCTCCAGGGTGCAGTATTATCTCTGGTTAGATAGCAATTTACTCAGAAATAATTCACTTTCTAGACTGAACGGCACTGAAACTGGAGATGCAGTTCATTTTACCCTTTCACAAGCATTTTAGACATGGTGATAATTCTGCCCATGCAACACTTGAAGATAATCCTGGCACTGGAGTTACCCCTAAACAAGATGATTGCTTCTTCACATAAACATTATGCTGATTTTATGTTGAGTTCATCGCTAAGTAAAAAGATCACCTGCAGCCTTCGATAGAGCACTTGGGCCCAGAAGCTACACCGCTTGTTACAACCATCGACCTGAAAATAGCACAAAAATAGGGAATGAGAAAACCGTGATACCAGAAATCCAGTGGTAAAAAGTATTTGTTATCTGATTTGTAAAGCAGATTACCCGAAGAATTTCCTTTAGACCATGAACAGCTGGTGGCTGGTACAAATTGGAAATCTGTTCTTCCTCATCCACTTCCACATGTATTTCACCAGACTGAACAGTAAGAATGTAACAGAAGCTGGGAGGAGGAAGATTAGTTGTCATCTATTAAAAAATAAGAAAAAGAAATGTGACCATAAAAAAGGCACTTTAATTTGGCCAGTCAAGTTCTACAATAAGAGGCAAAATGAACAAAAGAATTTTCATTTTAAGATGGATGGGGAAACAAAATTATACGGTTAATAACAAGGATTCTGATGTAGAAGTTGAGTTAATAAACCAACATTCACAAGTTATAAGTGAAATCAGCTTGTGTTTATCATTCTTTCCATAATCTGACATTGATCCTCATCACAAAAACAACTCATAACTTGGCACACTTGGCAAACACGGCGACTATTTCAAGGCACTTTTTTTTTGTTTCGCGTATTTTTATTACGTGGTAGGAGTGCGTCGATTAGTCTTTTTTTTTTTTTTTTTTTAACATCCATAGCTTTTCTGAGATTTGAGGACTTCTGCATGTGGGTGGGTTTTTGTGATAGTAAACAGCTGCCGAACTTTTTAAAGCTGCCAAATTAAATCCAGGACAGCACAAGGAGATAATGAAGAACAGGAATGCAAGAGCTGCAAGAACTGCTCTCTTTGTGGTATGCCAGATTTTTCTTTTCCCTTTAAAAAGTACCATGACGTAACAACTTTATCAGTCACCACTTAAGAGTGGTCCCAAGATGGAAAGACTTCTCAGAAAAGGAAAGACAATGCTAGAAGATAATTTTTATTGCAAATATGGTAAAATACTCTTTTAGCAATGTTTGTTGTTAATAAAACATTTAATTAATAGAAGAAATATGAATCTATTAAAGACAGTTGCCCACCCATTAAAAAGAATCTGCTTAAAGAAAAATAAAAGCAAAGGAAGCTGATACCCAAACTCTGTTTGCCTGTGATAGCATTAAAGAAGGTATTTGAATGTACATATGGCTCAAAAGAAATCAGTTCCACAGATCTCTTCCCAACAACATTATCATCATGCTGGCAATATTATTTATGTACCTATGTATAAAACTGCTTCCATAAAACTGCATAAAATTGTATCGTTTGTATCAAGAAAAATGTATCTCAATTCAAAGAACTCCACCCAGCCAAAAACGTAGAGCATCAGAACGCAAGTTGTGATTCTTTGTGGAATTAATTACTATTTCAAACTCGTGACAGAAGTGTAAATTACATGATTATGGAAAGTTTCCTCCATTTTTAGATTGCTAATAAAATAGAAAAAAATGAAGAAATAACAAGTATAACAACAACATTAAACGACATTTAAGAGCCATAGATATTCCCATTCTGCTGCCCACATTATTTTAATGCACAAACCCATCCATTCCTCTGAGACTTCCAAAATATCTAGATGAAAGGGAGAGTCAAAAAGACCACAGCTATTTCACTCAGTTTCAGTCTTGATTTTATTTATAACTGAGGTCTGAGCTTTTTGTTCTTCAATATATACCCCTGCACAATGCAAAGAACACTCTACATTGCAGAGAAAAGATTCTTGGACTTTAGAAATAACTAGTAATATCCATCTGCAACATTCCCCGGTTTTGGAACTTGTTTATTTCCTGTTTTCTCTTTTTTTTTTGTATTGACTCTTTTGGTCTAAAACAAATTTTTAATACCACTCACTTCTTCCCAAAGAACAGCCTATACAAGAACATCAAGAAAGCCCAAGCACTTGGCTACCCTGAAGCTTCCCAAACGATCTCCTATTACCAAAATGACTTGATATGACAGAACTCCTTTTCAAAGGTAAAAGCTAATTGAAGTAAAATTACAGATGTGATTTTAGCTTTGCAAACATATAGTAACATACTTTAAATCCATTTCTATACTTTCCCACCCCCTAAAATCACAGAAACGTTCATTAATTTTTAGTAATTACTTTTGTGTTCATCCTTCTAACCTCACATGAAGCAAGTATCAGTCAAAGTCATCCTAACTACTAAGAGACCTGATTCCAGCAGTCACCTTGTCTTCACAGAAGTTAGTCTACAGAAAAGTGCTTTCAAACCTAAGGCTGAAAAGTGCTTTTAAAGAATGAGTTAATATCCTTGTATATAGATTTCTCAGCAGGCTCCATGATACCTAGTATCTCTTTTCTCCTGCAAGGAGAAGAGAGGAAGAATTTGTCTGGATGTCTTATCATTCTAGCCCTAGAGGATTAATAAAGGGCTAATTGCATCATTTTGGAAAGATGATGCTGATCTAGAGGGCTTCAGGTTAGCCTGGGAGGTTGTCAGAAAAAGTAAAACAAAACTTGGTAGGTAAAAAGGAGAGTGTTGATCCCCAAAGTAAACATGAATATACCACCACCAAAAATACCAATCGTGAGTGAAAAAATTCATATCCATAATAACAAAACTTACCATTTCAGAGTCTTGACTTTGTCCAGGAACTTTTGGAGGCACTACTGGAGGCCACAGACTGTCTATGAGACTAAACAGTCCTAACGCCCTTCAAAGAGACCAATAAAATCAGGTTTAAAATGTTTTCCAGTGTTACGCATTATATTAAAAAGATTCATTAAGAAACATAATCTAAACCATTGCATGACTATGAAAACAATTTAAAATCATATTTTTTTTTCTGGAAGCTGGTTTTGATTTGGTCTAGTTAAATCTCCATCGTTTCTGCTGCAGGGTGGAGAGGGAGGGAAGGGATGTATCACATTCAGCAACAAGCAAGTCATGTTTAATCTTTTGCTACAAACAGCTTGCTACACGATAGAATTCAGGGGAACTGGGGTAAATGGTAGCCTGGGAAGGACACAGATATCAGTACAACTTCTTTTAAAAAATAGCTTTTAGCTATTTAACTATTAAAAAGTTTTGCTTCTAATATTTTAATTTATATTGGTTTTTTGGGGGGGAGGGTGTTGTGTGTGTTTAATGGGTTTTCTGTTGTTGTTGACAGCTGATGGTAACTGCTTTCAGGAGTCAGCAATTATCAGATACAGAGCAACAACAGGCACGATTTTGTTATGCTAAGTACATGCGCAGAGAACGATCTCCTTCCTACACAGCTGCTCACTTAGTTATGATTTGTACTTACTCATTTTGCAGGTTTCACACTTTTGATTTAAAAAACAAGCATAAAATTAACAGCCCAGCACATTAAGGTAATACGTTGACCACTCTTTAGCAAACCAAGCTGTACTTTGCAACAGTTCAGTGGCTGCCTTGTGGGTTGATGGAGCATCTCTGCTGGACAGGCAGGAGTAGCAGAGGGAGGGGAAATAGCTAGAGATAACCAGCTTGAAGAGGCATGCATTTTTGAGTTAAAGCTCTGAGTTATCTTGTCCCAGTTCTCTGTTCTGTGCAGTTGAAGCACAGAGATCTGGATTTTAACCCCACACTGCCTCCAAGAACAAGTCGTCCGTTCCTCCGATTAAGAAAACCACTATTTCTGAAACAACTCTAAAAAACGAAGTCAAAAACTTGTTAAAAGTAATATTAGCTTCTAAACCCAACTGTTTAGAAGGAAACCACATACCCTGTTTACAGGGCTGAAGCACATTGCAATATGCTGCTTCTCTTCAAGGGGTCATGGAAACTTTCCCTTTAAAGTTCTGCTTTTAGCTCACTTCTTCTTAAGCTTATTTATTTCTGCATTTCCTTAGTCCTTCTCTGGATCCTTAGACTTTGGGTGTCTACAGTGAATTTCTCAGCATGTTTTTTCCCTATGATTCAGTGTTAATAGTGATGCCTTTGGACCAGCACTGCAAGAAGTTTTATGGCTGTAAATCTCAGAGGAGATCTTGGGGAATAAAACTTGAGGCTCACAGTTCAGGTAACAAGGTGGCAGACTAAAAAGACGATGTTGCTACCTGTAGTTGTGTTCTCCACATGAATGAACAGACTAGAGACACAAATGTGCTGCTCTTTTACAGAAATGGACTTCCTGGCTTACATGGCATCATCCCCAAGTCTGGAAAAGGAGAGAGATTGGGTAGTTTTGGTGTTTGGAGTTTTTTTTGTTTGTTTGTTTAGTTTGGGTTTTTATTTGTTTGTTTTTGTTTTTTAACAGTGATGATATTACAACACACAAAGCAACAAGTCTTAGGTATTAAAGATATTTTACAGCAAACTGATCACTTCTTGAATACTTGACCAGGGCAAGATTTTCTGTTTCGTATCGCACAGAATGGTATCTGACACAAGGAAGGCCTATGCCCAGAGGAACTAACTGGTCTTGCTAACTGGGAGATGAAAAAGGAGAGCTACAAAACGAGAGCAGAGCCTCCTGTACAGCTCAGGCAGTTACATAAGTGGCCTTCCTCACAGGACCCACAGCACAAGGTCGGAGCACGGATACAAACGTACCACAAACTCTGTGTGCGTGTGTGCACAGAGACTGCATGTGTATCAACTTAGAGCAACTAAGCCATGCTGTTTGTTGCATCTTCGCATCTTCACACAGACCTTATACTGATCCCCCATATGCATTTTAAAGTGTTCACAAAGGAAATGAAGTCGTCCTTTCTTCTCTACCTCATTTCTAACTTGTTACCCTGTGTCAGAATATCTAAGACATAGGGTACATTTTCTTCTATTCTGTGTGTCCTTTTGGAGAAGGCCATCTTGTGCTTGAACTAGGAGCACTTAATTAATAGTAAATGACAGTATTTGTTTGCAAGCAGGCAGAGGATCAGTGCTGTGTGGGGTAAGCCTCCTGAATATCTTGGCCCCATCATTTCTTTGACACCAGGCAGGCCAAGGGCAGGGACAAACCAAAGGATTAGCAAGTTCCAAATCACATCCTGCTGTGATCCTTGTCTATGAGCTGGGATGTTCTTTCCTGGAGCTCTCACTTCATCAGTCAGTGCTCCTGGTGGGGAGTTCCCCTTTTGCTCCACCCACTTATACACCTCCAGGAAAGTTAACTCTCTCTTTACACTTACGGGCTTCAACTTAGCAGAAGGGAGAATGAAGTGGGGGCACTGACAGTGGAGAAATGACAAAGACATTGTGTCCTCCTCTGTAGGAGATCATTATCCTCACAGAAAGAATAAAATTAATTCCCTTCACTGGCCAAGTAACACTCAAACTCCAGTTCAATCTGATTTGAACAATGGATGCAGTTTATTCAATATGTGTAGCCTTCTGCAGCTCTGGAGTCAGAACAAGAGACGAACTGCTGGCTTTGTGCTACAGTGAAGGGACATGGTTAGCACTCATGTGCATATAGAGCCTCTCTGGATATAGAAGATAAAATAAAAATGTCAAAATTTTGCTCTGTGAGTGTAATTATTAGTTACTTAAAAAAAAATTAAATAATTTTGATCACAAAAGGACAGACTTCTAAGAAAGGAAAAGAAGAATATGAAGTAAGAAGAAACAGGCTCCAGGATCAAAAAGAAAAGTGAACATGTAAAGTATTTTGAATAACTTCCTTTTTTCTTTTACTTCAGAGACTAGGCTCTATTGTAGTATTCTATAACTTTGAAAAAAAGACTGAATCTACAGAAGGAGAAAGACAAAAATAATCTATCAGATTCTAAACGACAGACTCAACTCTCTACTTTCCATGCCAGATAACTTTGAAAAAAAGACTGAACCTATAGAAGGAGAAGGACAAAAATAATCTATCAGATTCTAAACGACAGACTCAACTCTCTACTTTCCATGCCAGACTTAACTCTGTGTTTGGTAAAACAAATTTTGTCCCATCTCAAATATGTATACTTCCACTGTTTAACATCAAGATGGTAAGACTACTAGTAACTCCAATGGAGAGTTACAGTAAAGGTTTCCACAGAAATATGGACTTATGAGAGGTAGGTATGCCTCTCTTCTTTAAACCCACATCTTCAAGCTTTGCTTATATATAATGAGATTTTTATATGTGTGTGTGTGTACATATAATATGTAAAATAATTTTTTTAGTGTCCTTAATTATTTTTATTATCCAATATCCTCAAAAGACATCTCTCTCAACTTAAACTTTCCTTGCTAAACTTCAGTATATCTTTTCTCTGCATGCAGAAATGCAAACTGCCTGCTGTGTACCCAGACAGCAGGTAGAGAATTTTAAAGCTATAATACTGTTAAACAGGCTAAATACATGACTGATAAACCAGTACTTACACTATCAGAACATCTCTGATCCTGTGGGAATTCCATTTATTTCATACTACAAGCTGTGTTTCAGAAGTCAAACAACTTCAAGCTCTGATTTTTCAAAACTGCATTTCACTGATTCTGACCTGACAACTTATTTCATAACTTAATAAGAAGATTTTGTTTATTTCTCTCACAAGCATAAAGTTTCAGCCACAGTTCTGGTCCAAGAACTTTGTGTGTGCCATGACTGATCCCACTTTTAACATAGGGCTTATTAGTTTGAGGGATTTTTCAACTTTAATAACCATAACAGGCTCAGGGGAAAATTACTAGAGGGAGAAAATACCAGCAACATCAGAGAAAAGAAGGCACATAAACAGGGAAAAAAGGAACACTATGTAAGGTTTACAGCAAGGAACAGAAAGATGCTCGGATTCTCTTCCAACATCTTCCACAGCTTTGCTCTGAGGACTTGGGTCTTGGCACTTCTCTGCTTCCTCCTCTCCTACTTAAACTTTTTGTCTAAACCAAAACAGTTTTCTTTGGCAGTGTCAGTCTCAATTATTAAGAACTCAAAAATAAAGCAATTCCTAGGCCTCTGTGCAAAACGAAGAAATTCCTTAATAATCACCTAGACTGCATAAGCTTCAACTGTCAAGGGACAAGCAATCCAAATATAAAGCTCATACTGTAGGCTCTCTCTCTCTCTTTAACTGACCTACTAAGATCTTGCCGTGCACAAACTATGCAACACCACATTTTCTTAGACTTGAGTAATAAAAGCAACAAAATCACAAAGTAAAAAATCTGAGCCTACTAAACCAGCATCTTCATCAAAATACAAACAGGGAGGAAGACTTGCTGACCTCTTTCCCCCCCAGGTTTTGTTTAGATATTTGGAATTATTTTGTTGAATGATTTACATACTTTAATAACTTTTCTATAGTACATTAGAAATTACACGTACTACATTAAACCACTGAAATTATAATATAAAAGTACTTTTCATTCAATACGGATATGCCTATGTTATTCTCCAATGCTGCTTACTAAAGAGATTAATGACACAAGCACTAAGATACTAGCAGCAGTCCATGTTTATTAAAGAATAGAAAATTCAGAAAATAACAAAGTTCATTTCTGATACAACAGCAGCCATAGAAATGAATTTAAAAATAATGCAAATATTCAAAACTTCAATGTGATTACTAAAATTATGCTTTAAATGAAATTCAGCTTTTAACCACAGCAATTACTGAAGCATTTCAGGACCTCAAAACCCAGAGACGTGGGTGGATCTTTTAGATGGCAGTCTTTTTGGAGGAGGGAAAACCAAAGGAAGGAAGTTATGACCTCCTTGCTCTGCGGAGAGTTCTTACTATTACATTTCCTGTCAATGTCTAGCAGTTGAAACACTTACTTGTGCAGCAGTTAGCAGTGGTCCTCTCTTCTGAGGGCACAGCAAAATGAAGAGAAAGTATACAGTGAAGAGTAAAGGGGAAAAAAGGACAGAAATTGAGGCCAGAGAAGTATGTGACTCAAATAAAAAGCGAAAAAAATAGAAAAGAATGAAAACCCTCAAGCACAGTAGTGACCACTACGAACATACAGGGAGATTTCACGTTTCAGTGCCTAACATTTGAAAGTTTAAAATGACAAAGAACAGAAGCCAATTTTATTTGAAAATGCAGAAATTTCTCAGAAAAACATAACACTGGTTGATGAACTCAATATTCAGAGTCTGTTTACCGTAGAGGAAAATGCAGCAGATAATACAGCCTGCCATGAATTAAATGTTGGCTCAAAAGCCAAAGCTTACGAGTTGATGTATCCTTCAAAGTGTTTTAGCCTATCCAACACAAGTGTGGATTTTAGCACTCTCAATGCAGCAACTGCCTCTTCTTTTGAAGCTTATTAACCATTTTTTTCAATTTATGGACAAAATTTGTACTGACAACCTGTGTTCTTCCTCCCCCCTCCATTTTTAAATTGCTGTCACCTTTCTGTTCTGCTGCAGATAAACTCGTCATATTTCTAACATATAAGAAAGCATAAAGAGAAGAAGCAGGTACATCTGCTATACTCAGCAGTAAAACAACTCAGTGATTGGAAAATCAGACAGAAAGACACAAACTGTCAAAATCCAAATTATTATTCTGTGTGGAACTCCAGGTAGGTCTGAAAAAATAAAATCAGTATTTTTTGTTGATAAAGACAGGTATCTAACTACAAAGATTTTCTCAGCTCATTGAAATTAATTTCTGGTAGGAAGCAGGAACCATGACAATTCATAGGTTATTTACTCCTGAGGCATTTTAGTGAGTGCTCAGTCCCTGCATCTAATTGCATTCATCTAGTTCCTGGTTATACCTGACATACCTGAAACATGCCTGGGACCTTTTAAAATAGGAGGGTTGCATGTGCTGCATATGGATTCTTAACCAGCATTCCTGCCTCTAGCAGCACACCCCCAAAATCTCACTTCCTCTTCCTCAAGGGGCTGAATTTAAGACTGACACATGAGGCAGTGGGAGGGTGAGAACATGAGCCTCTAAGGAGCCAACACCACCAGCAGCCTTTCAATTAATATTTTTCAGTCTTCTCCCTTTAAACCACTGTACTTTTTTCTTTTTNAATGCATGCTTACTCTAGGAAGCTCACTGTAGATTGTTCTGTGGAAAAGATTTTCACTGGTAAATATTAGCTACCACCTGTTCTTTTTTTTTTTTTTTTTTTTTTTTTTGCTGATACTAAGCATGCAGTCCAGGGACTAGTTGTAGGAAAGGCTAAGAGACAAGCATGAATGAGAGGGTGAAGAGAAAAGCTGTCAGGAAACAGATACTGAACCACACAAGTTCAGTCGGTTGCCACAGTACTGCTTCCTACTTTATCCAACAGCCTCACAAACAGAGTAGAAGAACTGCTGGAAATCAGGCGCTGAACAAGCCATGGCAACTCTGCCATGACTCAGACTCCTTCTGTCTTACAGGATTGCCAGAAACTGGACTGCAAAGGTCAACACCACTTCCTTTACTGGACTGCAAAGGGAAGGATTTCTTGCAGGGATGGTTTAGGGGAGTATGCTTTACATGGGGTATGGGCCTGGCTCTGAAAACCACCTAAATCAGCAAAGGACCTTCAAACGACCTATACGAGACCCTACTACTTGTCAAAGTATATTGAAAAACAGTATTCAACATTAAAAGTGTGTCTCTCAATGTAAGTTTACTATAATTCCAATTTTTCACAGAGCTGATCTTTGTCAAGACAGGACATGGTTGTGTAAGTTCTTATCCCACTTTTCTCTTGGAACACAAGTGTTCTCTTATCAGAGAAGAAATGTGTTTAGTTCCTTTAGCACTCCTTAACAGCACAGGTCCATTCCAAAGATCAAGTAACGTGTTCAGCCAGGTTTTCCCCTGCATGTAAAATACCCCTTATTACAGGCTTATAGGTTTTTAGGCCTTGAAATGAAACTTCAGCTTACAACAGTGATTTAAAATTGCATTTACTGGAATGATGTCAAATACTACTTTAAATTAAATATTTGATGATGAGGCTGGATGATGGCCTGGAAAACTTTTTTGAACAATAACAGTGCTCCATCGATGCGAAATGCTTGAGAACCTCTTGTACCTATTAGCAAATCTCCTCTGTCTCACAGAGGGACTGAGGAAGCACTCTGTCTCTGATTACAATCCATGTGACTGTGGGACAACATGAACATATGGGATCTTATTAGCCATTCCTGGTTTTCTCCAGATCATGTGCTTCAAAGGCACATACAAAAAAAGCCATTACTTTCCCCTCGTATTTCCTATATTTTCTTCCCTTTTATCCACTTAAAAGCCACTGTCAGACTCCAGAAAACAAACAGTTTAAAAGCCACCTCCTTCCAAAAAAGTAATTGGTGTTCTCAAAAAAAAAAAAAAGGCAGCAGTCTTTCTTGCAGGGCAGACCACATAGTTCTTACTCACTCGTGCTGCAAGCCAAGGTTGGGCACTCACAGGCATATCCCATCATGTGCTCAGATACACCACTGGCTCTGGAAATCCATTTATCCAGTGGCAATGAGTTCTACAGCTTAATTATGATCTCTGTGAGTAAGTACTCCCTCGTATTCATTTCAGCTATGGCTTTACTGTGGTTTCCATCACACCTACAATGTGTCCCAAACACTTAAAAGTAATAAAAAGTTATAAAGCAGAACTTAGGCTAAAACAATTAAGACAAAAAAAAATCCCTGAACAATTCCCCCACCCACCCATCTTGTACAATGAAATCACGTTTTAACCGCTGCACTGTCCCCGAAGCTACACTATACCCATTTTCTTTTAATGTTCCCTAGCAGGGTTACCACCAGCACAACTCCAGCTGAGCCACCAGCATTTTCAGCAGTGTGTCTTCTAAACGTCCTCAGAATAGCCAGAAGTAAGTTACTGTTGCTTTGAAACAGAATTTACATTAGAAAAAGTCTGTCTCTTATTAGTTAGGCAGAGTACTGGAAGCACCAGCAGCCAGTTGTAAAACTTCATTTGTATCCAGAATTCCAAAGCCATTATTTAATTTGTTTGGAAAAAATGTAACTTGAAAAAAAAAGCCAACAAAATAATTAAATAAGAAGACGTGTTTGTTATTAAAGATCCATAAAAATGCAAGTAGGCTTGAAATCCAAAGGCTCTGAAAATTAACACTGCAAGTACATAAAAAGAAAAGCATACTGAATAGGGCTGGCTGGAAAACAACAATTCCATTTTGCTAAACATTTCAAGGCTTTGAAATTTGTTTTTGTTCCAATATGAAACAAATATGAGACTTTCTCAAAGTTTTCATGTAATGAGAATGAGAGAAAGAATATTCACTCCCTCTGGACCTGAAAAAAATCTTCCCAACAAAGCTGTCTCCAAAATAGATAATGTTTCCATGAAACATTCTGGTTTTGATGAAACAGCATTTTTCAACAGGAAAAAAAGTGTCAGCAGAAATACCATAGTCATTCCAATAGAAAAGGCTTATCTAGATCGGATGCTTGTACGAATAAATTATGCTGAGAACTGAACCAATCTAATTATATTTACACAGGTCCCCATGAGAACACTGTATCACTTTCCTTAGAAAGATACTCTCTAAGATAATCGATCTATTTAATTTTTTTTTCTTGACTAAAGATATTTTATTTGAAGAACGTAAGAAAAATCAGAGAATAAGCAAAATCTGAGATATACCATAAGTCGATTTGTTACTTACCTGGGGGAATTTTTCTATAAAGCTGTTGACATTCTTATTCCAAAATAAGAATGGCTCTAAGATTTGCAAGATTTTTTTTTTTAAGAAACTTAAACTGTGGTTCTAAAACCATATAGATTTAACAGAATTAAGCTCTCATGTACTAAAGGAAAGTCTGTGCTTGAAACTGGGCAACAGTGCAGAAAAACTTAGTGCAGTAAAAAGTTCTGCAATGAAAGAGAGATTAACTAATGTTTTTTAAGTCTCTGAATCTACTGCAGAGGAAGAAAACACTCACATTTTATGAAATACTGCACACAGTAATGCCTTACTCTGCTAAGTACGTATTTGTGCATTAGCTTATTTATACTCATTTTGGAGAATGGTTGGCTCAAGCACAGCTGGATGCCCCAAAAGGGGCAATGAGGACATTTGATTGAACAAAGCCAGGTTCAGTTGTTTCAAAGAATGTTGGTCACAGAAATATATAAAAAGGCAGATCATCTTTGCCTGCCACAGCAAGCAATACATTCTTCCATTAATTGTTCTCACCTTCCTCTTGTAGTTCTCTGCAAAATTTTCATTCCAGCTAAGCAGCAGGATTTTCCTTCCCATCTCCTGCAGTACTGCTCAAAGTCATCTGTGGAACTCAAGGACTGCAGCTGCACTTCACTGAACATGCCATAGGCATCCTGGACAAGGAGGCACAACCTGCAAAACATTCCTTCATTACTCACTGGCATCTGTTCGTAACAAACCAGTGAGCAAAGTTCTGAAAATGGTATTACAAACTTCAGGCCAGGGCTTATCGTCTGCAGTATCTGCAGAATTCCTATAAAGTAATGTATCAATAAACAAACCCAACATCATTAAAGGTTTTCTCATGTACATTTTCAGGATGTAACAGGGCCATGAAGTAGAGAAGCATGACTGAAACAAAGAGTACAGGGCTTGCACTGGGGATGAGGTTAATTAACTGCTAAGCTCTGTGGTTTGTGTACTTAAAAAGGAAGAAAGTTGAGTTTTTGCCTTACTTGAGGTGAATTCTACAGTGAAGAAAGAACAATGACAGAAACATAAATATGTGTGTGTTTATAAATATAAAAGTTCTGCTTAGAAGTAAGCAAAGCAACATATTTCACAGGTAATAATCACCAAGACTGGCAAAGCAAGCATTATATTTTCTCAAACTTCTTTTTTAAAAAAGAGTCCTCAGGATGCAAAAAAGAGTAAATAATTTTTTCTTTGAAGAAGAAAAACCCAAAACAAAACAACACAAAACTGAAGATTGGTATATTCAATATTGGGTATGAATCCCAGAGGAACTATTTTAAGAAGGTAATTAAAGAACCTGCTAAACAAACAATTTGATTAAAATCTATGGAAGTAGGAGCTGTAGGGCTGGGAAGTATTGCTTAACCAACTTGATGGCATTTTGACAAGATAGTATTGTCATAACAGATAAGGCAAAATCAGTGGATGTCATACATTTAGATAGTCAAAAACGCATTTCACAAGATTCTGCACCTGAGATGAGCAGCCATGATAGCATGAGTCATGCAGGGCTGGAGGAAGAAGGCCCCTGTCTACAAGATTGGTTTTAATTGCCTCAGAAAGAGACAGTTAAGCATGGAAACTTTTCAAAGGGAAACAAAAATTACCTTTGAGGGTAGCATACACATCTTTGTTTCCAAATAAAACTCAGGGGTGCACTCGGCAGCAGAATTCAGTTCATTTCAAAGGTACATGCCAAAACTACCCTCCCCAGAGCAGCACCGTTGTTCCCAGCAAGTCAACTCCAACTGCTTTTGGAGCACATCCTATAAAGTACAAGCACCCTGAAAGCACTCAACAGCAGTCATTGCATCTTTATAAAATACATTTTAAATTAAATGAGCTCCTACACTGAAGAATTCCATGTATTTTCTTCACATGGAAAAGTAGGTACATGGAAGAGCACTAATCACACTTTCCTTGCTCATTATGAACTGTCTAACTTTGGCTTAGACCCTCAAGAAGGCTGCATTTGATATAAGATATAGCCCCAAAAGCTTTCTGACAGCAGCAATTGTGCAAGTACCAGCTAAGAGTCCTCATTTTTCAGACCCTGGTGCTGGTTTTAAGGAGCAGGGACAGACAGGATCCCATATTTTCCCCATACCTCTAGCTACAAATGTCCCATACAAACCAAGTCATCATCAGAAAAAAAACCAAAACAAACTAGAAAAACCATGCTTGCCTGCTGCTTTCCATGTCAGGACTTTGCAATCAGTTAAGAACTCCCCTGAGTTCTAAATGATTTGACTGAAACTCCCTGTGATATTGTTATGGTTGGAAAACCAGAGCTCATATTCTCTGGACATTTCTGAAAATCAGATTGAGGGGAACCGGAACAACAAAGCAAACAGTTTTGCCTATGTTAACAAAATGTTGACTGTTAGTTGTGAAAAATTAGGCCTCCGTATCTTGGAGCAAGAAGGGCCAACTGAATTAGTGTCTCAGATCAGATCAGTTCAGCAGTCTCTTAACTGATCACTGGAATTTCTCATATCTTTAGTGAGACATAACTGAACACAAGCAAGTCTCAGACTAGCTGGCACCAGGGTCATATTAAGTCCTCTGGGACATGTTAATTGCCCAAATAAAACTAGCTTGGTTGGTGCTGAAGACATCAGTCACTAAAAGAGAATTTTCCAAGTCCTTTTAAGTCAAGCTAAGAGATGGTTTCTGTCAGACATGGGAATCTCAACTCCCTGCATCTCTGGCCACAGATTTCCATTCCTTTGTGGTGGCACATAAATGGCTAGGACAGGAAATTGATCTGACCAAAAAATACTGTAGCCAAGTCATCATCATCATCAGCATCATCTGAGTTCCTTGAAAATTAACTCTGTAAAAGTGAAGGCCTACTTGCATGGAGTATTGCTTCTAGGCAAGGATGTATTTTCCTTGAAGCTCCCACTCCAGCTGTCCAGTGTATCCAGGACAAACAGGCATCTCAGGTCATATGATGGGAGAATGGTCATCTTATGACCATGCTCAATGCAGAGAAGAACTGCGTCATTTGAGGCTTCTATCATTAATGTTCCCATTCACACTGGGAATACGTTCATGATTACTGGCATCATGAAGGAACACAGGGCAGCAGAACCTATTGCATCAGATTCCAAGTACTTTTGCTCGGCCAGGTTCGTACACAAGAGCAGACAGACACTATATTTACTGCATTTGCTCTAACAGTGTCCAAAAGGTAGTCACGGTTTCTCTGCAACATGCATTTAAAATGAAATGTATGTATTCACTCACTTGTAAGTCAGAATTTCATGAGTAACCTCCAGATGCCCAATTTCAGACTAAGAGAGAAATATCCCAGATCAACACCATGAAGAGGAGTTCACAAACACATTCTCCCTGCTTCACGATGCCTTTAAAACAGTATAAATGAATGACTGCAAAACCTTGAAATGCTCTGTTTGAGGGACAACTGATTTTCCCACTTAACAACTATCATGACATCAGCTGTATCCCACACAGATTCAGCAACGCATTTGGAGAACTACCCTCCTGTTCTTTGGAACTGGTTCTGTTCTTATGGATTTTGTGCACGCTGTCAGCATCACAGACAGTAGTTCAGCTGCATTCAGAGCGTATTGATTCATGACCTTAACTTCCTTACCAGCACTCTTTTTTCCCTTGATTTTACTTTATTCCAAGAACAGTACATTTGGATTGTTTTCCCATGTTGCAGTGTTGCTCTCACATTACAGCAAATGTTCTCACAAATTAATTTTTAGCAGGCAGTCTAACTGTGATTAAAGCCAACAGCTTGTCCCATTACTTTTTTTCCCCCTTTGAACCTCACTACCACGATGAAAACCCACATCAAAATTATGAGACAAGCTGCAAAGCCAAAATGAGTATCTGCCCCCCAGGAATTCAGCTTTTATTTATATCTATAGAAAATACCTTTTTTTCACAAAATGTGGATTTTTATCAGTTAATCAGGTTAAACATACCTTTACCAATGCCTTGTCAGCATGCATAGTACTGAACTGTTAAAAAAACACAGGCAACATCTCCAATTTAATCAGTGGTGCTTGTGCAGGGAGGAAATAAGGGCCATCTTTATTTTTGGGACAACAGGATGCAACCCTGTGTAAGACCTCAACTTAAAACATGGGTTTGGAAACTGAAATCTCTCACATAAAATAGCAGAGAATTCACTCCTGGAGAGAGGGGTAGCAGGAAAGCCAGCAGAGGAGCAAATGTAGGAGATACGGACTAAGGAAAAGGTGAAGTATGACGCATTGATAATAACAAAGGGGGCGAAGATAGGGAATGATAAGAAGTGAGGCAGAGTTTAGATTTTTTTTTTTCTTTTTTTTAATGTAATGACACAGTAAGTCTCATGCAAAAGCTTGGGAAGATTTTGCTAATTTGCTAATAGCCAGAAGCAAGGATGGGGGCTGGAGGAAGATGAGACTGATTACTCTGCATTATTTCTATGACTGTGCTGATCTTTAGGACAAAATGTCTCCCAGTAGAAATCTGGGGAGGATTACAGGATTAATGCCATGCCCTTCTCCCAGTTAGTCACTCTTCACAGGTAAAGGGTAAGCCCTTCTTTTACTAATATGTTTTTATGCATGAAAAATCATCTCTCTCCATACTGATGCCTTTTATCAAGCAGCTGACTTTCTGGAGAGGTAAGGGCAATGAAAACCTTCTCCATTTTTGGTCACCTCCAGCCTCCTCAGCAGCTAGTGGCAAAGAATAAGAAAAGGAAGGTCTGCCTGCAGAGGAGATGAGAGAGCAGGGAGGCCAGAACGCACTGATTACACAGACACTGCCTTTACTGAGTCTTGGGAAAACAAACAGCAGAAATTTGTCATGAGCAGATCTTAACCAACAAGTAATTGTTTTAGCCTTGGGTAGGAAGACAACCGTGTGGCCCTGGGCAGCTCTTCTCCATGCACAGCTGAGCTGTGCAGTACAGCATGAGGAGCAGGACAGGCAGGCAGACACCACCACCTTTGCAGCACTCTGCACAGACCTCATTAGTTGCTCTTTTTTTGGAAGGGAGGGAAAGGGGGGAATGGGAAAATGCCTGAAAAACTAATTGACTTGTATTAGCTCTGATACTTGCTCATTCTGTATCTTAACCATCCATGAGACAGCTGCTGCTGCTTTGTTTGTCAGGACTTCTTATCTCTGTGAGGTGCGGTCCTAGCAGAGGCATAAAGCACACGTACATAAACACACACAAACAAAACCCCCTCTCCCTTCATCACCAGAGGCACAACACTACCTACACAACTCCAATCCAGCAACTTGTCTGGTCAAGTCTCAAGGTGGAGCTGATTAACTCCTGCTAATATGGCTCAGATTCAAATTGTAACCTGCAGGACACCACCCTACCTGGATTTAATCCTTGCATTCACCATACTCATATAGTAACTGAAAAATCAAAGCTCAGGGCACAGGGACAGCTGTCCATCTACCCCCTTGTAACACTAGCAAGATTTCTCTATTAAAACCACCATATTCACCAGGTCATACATTCCTTCATGCTACCTTTTAAAAAGAATGTATTCACTGTAGCCTTCTTTGGAGAGACACAAGATTCAGAGTTTTCTGCTTAAAATCCATACCACTTGCTGTCAATAAATAGTGAGTGAAGCTCTACAGAACACAGCTATGGACTGAATACTACAAATACAAATTAATGATGATGGTAACTATCTCCTTCTCTGCACAGGTTGCAGAGGCACGCAGGTACAGAGGAAAACACAAGCACCCCTGTTTCCAGTTTATAAGGGGAACGTCAAGCTGGAAGAAGAATCCTGGTCCAAGTACAGACATTTCTAGCACCCAGCCTGGTGCTCTGGTTTGAAGCACTGAGATGAACAAAATAGTGATAATTTGCTTTGAAAACTGGAGGTTTAAAAGTACTGTAAAGTACAGTTTGTGATCATGTATGTTTTTAATTGGCAACTGTGGAAGGACCCAGAAGGAAAAAAAGAAGAAGGCAGTTCTGGAGTGCTGGACCTGGCAGAAGTATTGGTGGAAACTGCTCATGTGATAGGAGTATCACCAGGGAAATGACCTAGTCTTATCTCAGCATCTCAAATAGAAAATATGTAGCAGAGGCCTCTCTGGTCTCAGGAAAGGAAACTTTTATTTTTGCAGATGGCTCCTAAGAGAGGATTTCTGTAATGCACTTACAAATAACTCACTACAGTAACTATACCGAGTCGCTCATTTTGGATTTTCCTTAGTTTTCCTTACAATTTTTATAAGTATCTTAAAAAATGGAGTGAGAGTGGTTATAAAATAACTGTTGTTTATTTTTATTCACTTCCTTGAATCATCACATAGTTCAATACAAACTGGAAAATCAAATACCACTTCCACAAGGTCTTTCACGATTCCCTGCCTGCGGATTGCTTTTTCCATTTCTTCACTCATGTTAATCCTTCCACCTACTATTTTCTGCCTGTGGCCTGAAGAAGCAGCACTTCTGTGGGAAACAGCTTTCGTGCGTAGGAAGAGACCTGTATGAGCCAAGCGTGTCAGCAGAGCAACCTTTTTAATGCAGAATGCGCGCGTAGAGAACACGGCTGCACAGCACTGCAAACATTCCCACTCAAAACATGGAACACCACCTACATGGTGGGAGAGACACACAACTGGTCAGGAGCTGGTGTAGCACAAAAGCCAGCTTTTCGTACTTGCCATGACAACTGCGGCTTCACATGTGACAATTATTTCTGCAAAAACCATTTCTTACACAAAGTTTTCACGTGACACCAAATGAACTTTTTAAACTCCCCATCTGACGCTGTCTCTAAGTGCACTATTGAATGAAACTGCTGATGTGTGTGTTTTATTTGTACATGGAATTTCTCTCAAAAGTAAACAAAACATTCAAAACCATAAAAAGACATTCCTGACATCCACTCAAACACAATATGGAGCCTAAGCTGTAATTTCAAACAGTTACAGAGTTGCATTTGAAAAATATTTTCACTATCGTGGATAGCTTCACTGATGGCAGATTCAAAAATGAATACTGAAGTTGTTCTACATTCATAGTTTAAATCCAAAGTAATTATGCCACGTAAGTCAATTTTTATAGTGCTAGCTGGTTTGGAAGACACAGAGAGTTAAGGAAAAATAACTTCCTAAAAGTTTGTATAAAGGCTACACCACAACGGAGCAGTAAGGCCTTCCTCCCTCCAGATCCCCCTGGCATCTCAATGCTACATGGGACTTAATTTATGGTCCTTCTGCTAAGACCCATTCCATACAGCTTGTTACACAAATAAAACCAATTTTGAGTGGTAACAAAAAAGCAAGCACATCAGATCACCCTAGCTTGTTTCACTCACTGTGCTGTTAATTGTAGTTGGTAAGAAAAATAATGATGCACACACTCCTCAGGTTCCTCAATGTACCATTACTTCAGCATGGAATCCCATCACAATCCCTTGGTTATTTCAATATACAATTCAGAGAAAATATTATTTTCCTGCACGTCATGATTTACTAATCCAGAGTAAAAATGTATATTTAAGAAACTTACGGGCTCAGTTGAAAACTGCAAGTCTTTCTTATGGATGATGTCCAACAGAAAAAATTATGTTCCAAATATAACATGTAATTACCACCCAGTCATTTCAAATACTTATCTGTGAATCTGAGGAGGGGTTCTTTGTTTATTTTTTTTAATCTCAAGACTTTGTAATTATTGTTTTGGCATCCAAGAATTCCAGCAGTTGGTGGAGTGCTGCCAAAAAGATCTTTTCTTGCAAGGTGCTCAGCACCCTCCTTCCCAAGAAAATCAGCGTTCAGTTGCTGGTTCTGGCAGTGTTTCGCATCATCTTTGCTGCGCTACGCTTCCTCCACGCCTCAGTTCCTTATACGTAAAAATCAGAATAAAAGTCCTGTCTTCAAAGGGTGATCTGAAAGCAATAGCTGAATAACACGATTGTATCTGGGATGGCTGGTCCACAAACTCTATTATGTGTGCTAGATCCCATTTGAGTTAGGGAAGCAGGCTATATATATGTATGTGTATATCTAGAAAGGGCTTCCTTGCAGTATCAACTCATTTCTTTTGCACTACAGGACTTAAAGAACTCTCAACTTGCCCTGCAAAATCCACAGTGAGGGCTTTACAGCATTTGGAATGAAGCAAGAACACTGTAGGAGCGGGATTGGGGTCCCTTATCTTTCCAGACTGTACTGTTTGTGGATTCACCAGATTTACTTCTGAACCACAGAGAACCATGACTGGGATACTGGAAGATTTTATTTTAAAAACAAAAAATCAACATGCAGTGAGTATTAAAAAAACCCCTGCCCATTCCAGCAGGCACAGACGATCCTAAATATAATTCTTGATAGTATAGCACTGCTCATGCACTTCCTATGGCATGTGAAAGGCAAATGAAATACAGCGACCCTGCAGGATTTCTTACACAGCTGTGGCTGTATTCAGCAAGACACTCTGCTGTGTCAGTGCCACATCATCCCACTGAACTAGCAGAAAAGTATAACATTCATCAAAAATCAAGGGCAGAGCAAAGAGCCAAGAAGAAAAGCAGAAGTGCAATCTTGCCAGGGCTGCTTCCCCAGCAGAAAGGCAATTTTCCACTTTCTCGCAGGCCCGCCGGTTGTGTTTTTCACTCATGCTGTTTTCCTTTACTCCGTGTTAGTGGCTGCCTGTCCTAGGTGTGTTTCTAAATGAGGGAGAGGGAGTGTGTTTGTGTGTGCATGCCGTGTGTTTACAAGAGTTATGGTAGCAGTTCTCAGCAGTCCACTGAGAGTTCTAGGAAACGGCCCCTGTTATTTTATTCTCGGTCAATGTCAGCTCGTGTCAGGCAGTAAAGATCACACAGGACAGCCCTCTCCATCTCGCAGTCCTGGCCGGAGGCCTCAATGGGAGAGGGAAAGGGAGCGAGCTGCGAGTGGGCGGAGAGCCTTCCCAGCACTCTACCAACCACTGCAGGAGGAATTATGATAAACACCACTCTGGAAACCAGATACAACAGTACATTGTGTTCTTCTTCGGAAAAACAACCCGACTTCAGCTCACTTAAAGTAAACAGTTAATCCTGTTTATCTTTTTTTTTTTTTCTTTCTTGATGAGTTGTTAACAGAACAATCTCTTCTGCAAAGCAAATAAGAGATCTTTTCCTTAAATTCATACATATTTTTTCTTTCCTCAAGAAAAAAAGAAAAGGCAGTTAGATATGTAAACCTTCTACTATCAGCAAATAGTGTGGAATAACAATCTTTCTTGGCTTAAACTGACTTAACAAAGTGATGCCAAAACTGAATGAAACCTTTCCCTCACTTACATATTTTATTTTGGAAAACTGAAGTCCCAAACAGAACATTCTATTCATCCCTTTTAACTATTCCCTTTCTGAAAAGAACAAGCAAAACTGGTAAAATTAAAAAAAACCAGGATATTTGTTGTTCTTGCTCCTGGAGCACAGGGTGCCTGGGGGGTAGAGATCAGCTACTGAGCAGGGGGGTGGCTGGTCCCAGGTTTTCTCCCAGAGGTGAAGAGTCAGACTAATTGACTGCAACTAAGGCAACAAACTGTTATCTTCCTTTTCAAAATATATGCTTACTGTGCAAATTCATGGTGTCCCTGACTTTCAATAATAAGGGTGATTAATCAGAAAAGCAGATGGAATTGATTATGTTGTTTTGCTGAAGTCACCACAGTCCACCTATTAACTACTTCTTACTGGGGACTCCAACACAGTCCACTGACAGCTACAAGCTTTCCCAAAGGGAATTCTAATTTTTAGCACTCAGGCATTTAAATAGTTCTGAAAGTCAACAACGAAAGTGTGCTTAACATTGCTGGTCAGTAAAGTTTGTTGTTTTAACTATTTATAATCAAAAAAATACATGATTTGAAAAACTGTAAGAGGAGAAGAAAAATATTTCCCTGCTTTACTTTTACTCATTTTCAAGCTCTGAAATCCTGGGTTTTCTGTGCAACTGATGTCATGAAGTGCAAAAACATAAATTCATGCGAGTGAAAGTCTGATTTTCAGATTTAAAAAAAATACTTTACATGCAAAATTTTTATATTTTTCCTGTTTGTTTTTTTTCCCCTTGAGATCTTAATTTAGTTTGCATTTATTTTTAAAACTTTTGCAGCAGTTGCTGAATTTACACTGCTTTGGTGAGCTCTCATGTGACAGAGCAGGACAAAGCAGAGTCCCACTGCAGAAGGGAGGCAGCTATCAGTGGCTGGGGCCAGAACTCCAGAGGAGCAGCCTCAGGAGTATTCCCTCAATCCACCACTTAGTCCACCATGGCCTCCAGCCAAGACTGGAAGAGCCTGTATGCCTCCAGGGAAGACTGGAAGAGCCAGTATTGGTAGGAGAGGACTGCTGCTGAACACTTCATCTTGCTCCAGGTGCACCCTGTCATTTAACCCCCACCCTCCCAGCACTGCAACTGCACAAGAAAAGCATGGTTGCCCCCTCATGATTGTGGGTTTGGCCTGCCAAATTTTCCCCAAATTGATGGACAGTCCACAGCCCTGTCCATGAAGAATCCAACTTGCACCAAGGTGCTGCAGCTCTGCGCAGGGCGGGTACTGGGTGCAGGACTGCATGGAAGAAGCAACAGACTTTGGTAAAACCTTTCTCTTGGGAAGCCAGAGAAGAATGTGGTGGTCCTACTGTCTCCACGTGCTGGGAGACTCTTGAGCACAGGAGAAGAAAGCAATAAACCTAAATCGTTCAGGGTGCAGTTGTAATCCACGTACAAAAAGGACCCTCTTGTTTGACCCCGTGGCGGCTGGCCACCATCACACCCTGCTTCAGGAGGGAATGGATCAGCCGAGAGGAATGTGGATGAGGGGTGAATCAACTGGAGATCATTAGGAGATGACGCAACAGCAGGAAGAAAATGTGGAAGGTGAAGGAGACAAAGATGAGGAGGATATGTTCTCTGGTATCACCTCTTTTCCACTTCCTTTCTTACACCTTGCTGTTCTCCATATCTCTTTCAGTTAGAGATTAGAGGGGGAAATGACAGTCTGTGGTAACACCAGTATTATCCCATGGATGACCTACAAGCATTACTGAAGGAGCACTTTCCCCAGATACACTGGGATTTTTTATGTAAGAAATTATGGACACAACAAACCCTGTTGAAAGGGTAGGATGGCAACAGTTTTTCCAATTTGAAAACAAAAAATAAAGATTATTCACCATTTTAAGTTTTTATTTGAGCTTTGCAAAATGAGAAATCCCATTTTCAGTCATAGGTCAAGCAAAGCTTTATAAATTACTTTTAAATAAGCAGTAGGTTTGGGCCATTATCTAAAGCTCACTCAAGTTAACACCTTTCCATTGATTTCAATGAGCTTTATTTCATGCTGTATAGTAGGCAGAGAAAATATCTGGGCAGCATCAGTTACATTCTTCATGATTTCATTCAATCATTCATGCAAATTTCATGCTTCTCTTTTAAACCATCTAAACTGAACACCAATCAAGGATCAAACACTGAAGCAATTCTATAAACATCACACATAAATTCTGTTATAATTTCAAGGAATCATTTTTAGCAGGATCAGAACTTGGAATACAGCCTACAGGACATTAAAAAAATCTTAAATTTGCCATATTCTCTATTTTTTGTTTGTCTGTCCTTTTTTTTGTTGTTGTTGTTTGGTTGGGTTTTGGTGGCATTTAATTGGGTAATCTTAAAACAGGCACAGAGAACCTCTCACTTCTTTCAGCACTTTGGTTATCTTCAGATGCCTAAGATTTCAAATATTAAGTGGGCTAGTGGGAAGTGTCCTAAAATAAAAAGTCTCCGCTAGAGCATCCTTATCTCAATCACTCTGTACAGATGATAGTCTACATTTTATATCTCATGCATGTGGAATACTATTTAATTGTAATGACATAATCAGTAATTACACTGGATTTGATATAATAACCCTGATCAAATATTGAGAAACTACGTAAATGGTATATTTGATTCTATTTTCCCTTCCCAATACAAAGAAAATGGTCCTGAAAATAAGAACCTGTTCAAATATCAGTACAGCAGAGTTTGTTCTCATCATTTATATTCCAAGGAAAAGAAGAAAACAGGACCAAATCTAATCAAAACTACAGGAAGGTTTTAGAGACACAAAAGATAATAATGTAAATTAGAACTGGATTAGGGCTTAGTAAACCTATCTATTCATGCCAAAAGAGGTGATTTAATATTCTGTGGTTAAGATTCTGGGTTTGTGTCTTATCCAAAAGAATATCAACAATAACACATTGTTCTCCTACCACGATTCTGGTGGTGTTACAGCCTCTGATGTGATTCAGCACAGACTTGAAGGGACAGACACTGCTAAACATTTGGATTTTCCTGAGCTGTCACCCATCACAGGCCAGTGGGAGATACAACATCACGGCCAAGATAACAAGATAACTTTTGTCTTTAAAACATGCAGTTTCCTGTTGATACTATTCTGTATTGTCACATTTGCTGTCTTGTCCTCTTTTTCCTGTCACACATTCCTGCTCTAATTAAGTCCTCAGGGTACTGCACCGAGGAAGCATTAGGACAGGGACTTCTCTGTGCCGGCAGAGCACCTGAGATCAGGGTACACGCCCTGATCTTCACTGGAGCATCAGTGTCACAAAAGCAGATCAAAGCTTTGGTGTAGCCGTTTAATCATCAGTCGCTGCTGCTTACCCTTTTTAACCACAGGCAACAGGGCTGGTATTTGTATTTTCTGAGTACTGTCAGCAACTTAGCAGTTGCATTTTTCCCTTTCAGGTTCTCCACTTGAGTAGGATCCCTGTCAAATCAGGCTGTGAGGCTGCTCCTCCAGCCCAACTTCACCCTCATCCCCAGAGCAAAGCATTCAGGAACTATCAGAGGGAGGTCTGAACGCTGCTTTAAGGCGGTTCCTTCCTACTGAACATGTGATTATAGGACACGGAGAGACACCAGCATATGAAAATGACAAATTTTAAATAAATATAGGCCGTATTTTCATGCATTGCCTGTTGTCATGGGACACAGGCACAGCTGTCCATGGTGTTCTCTCTCTCTCTCTCCACTGCCAGGTAATGTCAGAAACCTGTGGTTTTGGATCACTGTGACACTATGTAACTCATGTACTCCTAAGGTGAAGTATAAAAAGACCCTAAATTTAAATATTAAAATACGCTAAAACAAAATTGACCAACAATATTCAAACAATTTTCTCAAAAATAGGAGACAAAATGCCTACATTTTAAAAAAATGTGCTTTCTGATCACCCACTTTTAAAACGTTTCCTAAATTCCACTGCTGCAAGAAGTGTGAAAATATCAACAAGATAAGAACACAACAAATGAAAACATAGTAAGTGATTCCCACTTGGATCAATTTAAGCATTTTGCTTTACCAAATTTTAAAAAACTAAGCTAAAAAAACCTAACCAAAGTGGAATTTCTAAACAAGTGGTTTCAGAGTAGGAAAATGGCATTATTTCAAAACATAGCATTTCAGCAATTTCACAACTTTTCATTTGCTTGTACAAGCTTTTCATAAGAAGTTTCCATTATTTTACAAGTTGATCTGACAGAAAATTATTTCTTTGAAAAATTCCCAACCATTTTTCCTAGAAATATTTTTCAAACCTCTAATGCAGTAACTATTCATTAACTTTCAAGGCTTTGTTTTGACAAAACGTATTTATTCAGCAAAACAAAGAATAATTATCCAGTATGCCTGTGAGTAGAAGCAATGCTGAACAGTGAGAGATAGAAATGCAATATAAAGATTTATTCCCCCTCCTTCTCTAACAATAGCTGTTGAAATACATTTGAACATATGTGCTGGGTTTGGCTCCGGTAAAGTAAATTTTCTTCAGAGTACCTGGCATGGGTCTGTGGTTTGGATTTGTGCTGGAAACAGTGTTGATAACACAGGGACATTTTAGTTCTTGATAAGCAGGACTTGCACAGAGTCAAGGCCTTTTCTGCTCCTCACCCCACCCCCCCACTGAGGAGGCTGGGGGTGCATAAGGATCTGGGAGGGGACACAGCTGGGAGAGATGACCCCAAGTGACCAAAGGAATATCCCAGACTACATGGCATCATGCTAAGCAGAAAGAAGAACATTCAGAATGACGGCATTTCTCCTCCCAAGTCACCATTATCCATGATGGAGCCCAGTTTTCTTGGTGACGGCTGAACACCTGCCTGCCCATGGGAAGGGGTGAATGTATTCCCAGTTTTCCTTTGCTTGCATGAGCAGCTTCTGCTTTACCTGTTAAAGTGTTTTCATCTCAAATCATGAGTTTTCTCACTTTTACTCTTCTGATTCTCTCTCCCATCCCACTGTGGAGGGATTGAGTGAGTGGCTGTGTGGGGCTTAGTTGCCATCTGGGGTTAAACCCTGACAACACATAACTTTTCTTTTAAGCAGAAGAAAAACTGCAGGGAAAGATGTAAAAAAACCCTCCAAACCTCTCCTGTGTGTAAATTTTAAGTTGCAGAATTTACACAAAATAAAAGCGGATTTCTGAGTTTACATCTCTTCCTGATTGTTAAAAATAGCCTATTAAAGCTTAGGAAAAGTAGAAACCTTGTGGGGGAAAAAAGTAATCTTTAACTTTAGAAAGAAAACCCAAAAAAGCTTGAGTCCTTTACAAAAAACCCAAGAGGTTGAGACTGCTGGTGCCATTCCTGGAGATTCAACGTGGCTATAGCTGTCCTCCCGGGGGGGCTACCAGGGTGGGGTTCAGGCCCTGGTCTTGAACAAGGTAACATGAGAACAGCATTCTGCCTTTATACACACCTGAAACAAAGGTACTGGGCTGGGTGTGGAACAGCAGCCTGCCTGGACACCACTGGGTATTTGAAGGAAGTCAGTGAAGAAGGCCAGTGAGGATCCTGAACCTCCCTAAGAAAAGGGGCTTATTCCAACCTCCTCCATTACCTTATCTTACCTGGATTCTGCTAGGCTTGAGGCAGTGCTGGCTCCCAACAGCAACTGCAGGACCTGATCCAGATTTTACAGTGTAACTGCGTCTGTGGTTTCCAAAAGTGGTTAATGTGCATTTCCAGTGAAAAGGGGGAGAAACACTCAGGAGAATTTTCTTGGAGAAAAGAGAACTACAACCTGTACCTAATCTGATTTGAATGTATCATTACCACTAATTTTACTTTCAAAATTGCAACAGGCATGAGCCATAAATCACTGGTCTTTTTAAGCTGGTTAATAGGTTCCCTTAATGGCAGTCCCACAAAACATAAAATGTTCCAAACACAGAACTAGATTTTGAATTTTTAAAAATTTGTTTGGAAGTTTAATTCACCACAAACATTCCCTTCTTGACCAAAAAGCTATTTATCTACAGCACACACAAAATTTATGTTCTTGTAGGACAAAAAAATGTGGTATCATCTGACTTGGGATGAAATAACAAAAGTACATTTAATTTCATCCTACAGTGGTTTAATCTGAATTCATAACTCTGTCTTTTCCCATTCATTTCCCCCTTCTCCCTAGTCTGCTATACTACATGTGTTTTTCACTACTACATATACTGACCTTTGTATACCTACTGAACCCAAATTTCAATATGAGGTATCAGTGAAAGATTCCCAGTATTCCTCATTTTTTCATTCCACATGTGGAATTAAAACCCTAGTTTTAATCCTACAGCTGGTGTGTTAATGTATGATATAAACAGTGTATTCTTTGTATACTTTATATTATAATTCTGAATTATTATTAAATTGTTATTATTAAGTGGTAGGAGCTGGGACCAATCAACTTTGTAAATACAACTATGTGAACAACATTCAATTGATGAAGTGGCAAGAATGTTTTGTAGAAGTCAGTTATAGTTCCTTAGTAGGCAATACTGTTTTCTAGCTAAAAAAGACCAGTTAACAAAAGATTATGGTGAGCAGGGTAGGAAAAGAAAGTGAACAGAAGTTCTTTCTGTTTTACATGCACAAGTCAACAACAGAGGAACGGAAATCTTAAGGCATGGCTGCAGATTCATCTTGGGAACTCCGGGTAACTTCTCTAGCATCAGCGCCTATAAACCTTGGTAAGGAAGCAAACAGCCACCAGGTGCCAGAGGGAAACACTGAAATTATTCCAAAATGAGCTCATAGGAACAACTCATCATTTCCAAACAACTACTGCAACAACTAGATAGAGGGTGCTGGTGCTGGACTGGAAGGACACACTCTTGGGAAAAGCACCGTCCTCACCACCTGTATTTTCGCCTACCTGCAGAACAGAAACAATTCGTCTACTTCAACAGCACCTACAAGGCGTTATCTATTCAGGTTTAGAAACACACAAATGGAAACTACTGTTATAACTGCTATATTATGATAATTACCACAATGATCGTCTTCTTCTACTGACTCAGTTTATTAAAGCTGCCAGAAAAGATTGCCTAACCGTGACCACTGCTTAGGAGTTAAGAAGCGGTTCAAACTTTGGGTATTTGCAGTTGCAGAATGGGTTGCACCATTTCAGAACACAGTAGGTGAAATGGAATAAGGGGGGAATGCATCCTTTGGATACTAAACGCTTCCTAGTTTTCTTACCTGCAGGTTGATTTGAGTAGCATTAAATTGAAAAACAATTAAATCATCAATATTTTCAAAATAATTTACCTGAAGCCTACACTGGGCAGAAATAAAATAACAGGTATTGACACAAACCCACAAAAATGGCTTGGAATCTTATCACAGCTGCACACAAAGTGATGTGCCCAGAAAGCAAGAATATTATCTTCCACATTGCAGCAGCATTTTAATGTACAGTAAGAAATTTCCACACAAGCTTTGCGCTTCAACAGGTTTTAGTTATAAGTTTTCCTGAAATACAACCCTGTCAAAAGGAGAAGCCAAGGAATGCTCTTCCTTTGTCTTTCCAAGTCCTTCCCAACACCCCTGTTTAATCCAATCAAATTACAATGATCTGTGATGAGGTCAGTTTGCAGTATGGGGTAAGACACAGCAGAATGCCATGGGAAAAGAAAGAAAAACATCTACTATCTCTGATGACCTAAGGCTGTATTACTCTAAGTAAAACTGCTCAAAGAAAACAGAAATCAGACTTTGCGATGCTCAGGGTGAGAATACTTGGTCTGCTTAGAAACAGACAAAATGACCTTACAAGTTCTACTTGCTTTGTATAAGACTGTTGTATTAAAGACTGAAATTAACAGAGGCAATCTCAGGACACAGGAAACTTTTTACATTGTTTTCAAATTTCTAGTTGAGTAATGAAAGAAATATTAACATCTCCACCTACACTTCCCCACAAACTAAACTTTTTAATGACCAGATTCAGCTAAGAAAATATGCAACTTCTCACGGCATGCATTTGAGTGCCCTGTAGATTTCAAAATTATTTTTGTTTTCTGCGACTTGAAATTATGTCCACTGAAGGATTTTTCTGTAAAATCATAAAATTCTGTGTTTTTCATGATGTACAAGAACAGTGAAATTGTAAACTAAACATTTTTCCTTATGCAAATGTAGATGCATATACACATCCATGGAGGAAAAAAAAAAATTACAGATACATACATATTGAACTTGCAGACTTGAAATCACTATTTTCCAGGTGGTATCAACTGTGTGGTTAGCACCCACAAACTCAAAATTCCACAGGTTTAGCATCCACAAACTAAAAACCAGTTTCACATCAGGAAGTAGAGAAACCAGATGAAGGTCTTTCTGCCCAATACCGATTCCACAGTTTTAAGCTGTCCCCTTTCCTCCCTCATAACTGTGATGGCAAAAACAGGTTGAGGCAGCACAAGAAATCAGATTAGGGAATTGATTTGCCTTAACAAACAAATCTCAGATGCAAAAATAAAGTTATTTACCTGGAGTACTACATCCAGCTCTGAAGTTTTCAGCACAGGAAAGACAGGAGACCTGTTGGAGCAAGTCCATAGGAGGGCTACAAAAATGACCAGAGGGCACCTCTCCTATGAAGACTGCTGAGACAATTGGGATTGACCAGCCTGGAGAAGAGAAGGCTCTGGGAAGACCTTATTGCCTTTTAATATTTAAAGGGAGCTTATAAAAAAGATGGGACAAATTTTCAATAGGTTTTGTTGTGACAGGAAAAGGGGTAACGGTTTTAAATTAAAACAGGGTAGATTCAGACCAGATAAAGGGGAGAATTTATTTTTTTTTTACAGTGAAGGTGGTGAAACACTACAAGAGGTTGCCCATACAAGTGGTAGATGCCACATCCCTGGAAAAATTCCAGCTCAGGTTGGATGAGGTTCTGAAACATCTTATCTAGTTGAATATGCCCCTGCTCAAGGCAGGGTGGTTGGACTAGAGGGCCTTTAAAGGTCCCTTCAATCCAAACTATTTTATGATTCCGTTTTTCTGTTGCATCAGTTTGCTGACGTAGCATCACAAACACCTGTCACAGCTCACCTATATGGGCACTGGCATGTAGTGGCAAAAAGACAGCTCACTGGGGTGAAGAAATCTGGGGAGATAGACATGGAATCAGATTAATTTCAAAGCAGATTAGAGAGAAAGAAAATAATTTAGCATGGATTTCTCAATGAGAGATCAGAGCTTTGTCACGCCCAAAATGAAGCATAAAAACAAGTGAGCTTTCTGCCATAGGTTTAAGGTCCATCACAATCCTCCTGCCTCAAGCATTTGTCCTTTGGCTTGGTTTTGATGGAAATATTGGTCTGAATCCCCACAGATTGGGGGGATTGTTATTCTTGCAAGAATAACATTTGTAAAAATAATTTTTACACAAAATATTTACATAAATGATAGAGCACAATGTAACATTGGAAACAATATTGCATTTTAATTTAGTAACTGCAGAAGAGACAGGCAAATTAAAAAATGTAAGCTTAACCTAGCAGGACCAGCAGAAACACTTCAAAATCAGCTTGAAAGCCAGTCTAATGGAAAACATGTTTAAAACCCTACAAAAAGTTTACTTTTTCGCATATTTTAAAGTCCATTTAGTCTTTTCAGTTTGCCAATGTGCATTTACAACTATACACTATAAAAACACTCAAACACATAACCTAATTTCCCCAGCAGAATCAGTTCACTAACACCGAGTATGTAAAACAGTCTTCAAAAATGAAGTTCAGGCTTTCAAAATCAAATTTCAATCTGTGTCCAACTGCCAACTACACTACTGACTAGTATTTCTTCTAATGCACCTTCCGTATAGTTTACTGAATTTATTCAACTTACCTAAAGCTTCAAATGTGGATTCCATTTAATGGTCTGCTGTAGTGATTTTGTATTTTACTTGTAAATCAATTTTATTTAAAAAATTGTTTCCAGATCCTTTGCACTTTCAACTCTCGAAATACACTGGAGTGAAAAATTATTATGTTTAAATGAACATATTCACTTTAGTATTTCCTTTTCTTGGACTGAGGCAGATCAGCTGGTAAATGAGACTGTTACAAACATTGTTTCCTTTGGTTTATCACTTCGTACTTGCAGGAATTACAATGAAATTTTTTTTTTTATAATGACCAAAATAGTACCTGTTTAAGGAGATGGTGACAAACCCAGCAAATTTTCTTGCTGATATAAAGGGAGGGGGAAAAAAAGAGAAGAAATCATGTTTGCTGTTTTTAAGGAATTAAATGGATACAAACTGTCAGACTCTGGGTCATCATTAAGCACAGGCCAGAGCATTGGCACGAATGACCGTGTTGTGAAGCCTACAAGCTTTATTTGGTTTTTAGTTCACATTCCTGTAGAGTGAGACATTCTTAATTTGGGAGAGCTACGGGTAAACATTTATGGGAAAAAATTATTAAATATTTCCTTTCACAAAGGTAGCAGGCAAAATAAAAATAAAAACAACTCCTGCACAAAATGCCAAAGGTGGTCTTTAACTATCAAAATTCAGCAAAGCAGATGACGTATCCATGCTCCTTTCTGACAGGCACCTGGGGCTTTTACTATTGAGAGACCAATCTTCCCTCCACCATTTACCATTCACAAACTCCTACTATGTTTATTTTCGTATTGGAATAGTATTATCCATATGTGAAATGGATATCCAAATAGTCTAGCCCATCATATGGAGATAACAGTAATTTATGTACACTTGCACCTAGATTTAGCCTTACAGAAGAAGTGAAAAGACTTACAAGGCAATGGTACTTATTACACCATCTGATGTAATACATAACTACTGGTCACTTCCCAAACCTCTCACTGAACTCCAGTAGCCTCTGGGAGCTGTTTGTCGCAATTCAGTTTATGAGACAATATTTTAAATGTTCTTACTCCAAAGAAATCTTGGAATGATGAAGCCCTCTGAATATTTTCTTTCTAAATATGAAACATGTTCTGCTTGCAGAAGATTTCAGAATCTTAAACAAATATAAAACACAGTTTATTCACCCCGGTGAAAGAAGACATCCTGTAGAGGGGTCTGAGGCTTGAGTGGACACTGTGCAATTTCTCCTGGCTTTAGCCCTCGGCACTACAACTCATTTGCCTAAGTTAAGTTTGAGAAATCCACAGGAACACCTAGCAATGTATATCAGATGTGTCCTGATCAGTGTGTATAGGGAGCTGAACCTTCTCCAACTCTGCAAGCAGGAACATGCTGGCCTGACTGTACATGGACCAGGGATGTCAAAGCTCTCTTCCTCCTCTGACCAAGTAAGATACAAACTTTCTCTAGAGAAAATTCAAAGGGACGCACACCACCCCTGCTGCACTGTAAACATTATGTGATTTTTAGCTATTGAAAATATAGAAGATTGCCTCTTCTTCCTTGTATCTATAAAATGATGCGTGGCTCCTGGCTTCTTAGGAAGGGTGTTCCTCTCCTGATTCCTCACTACTTGTCAAGACCAAAGTCCAAAGACTTTGCACTAAATGGGCATATCTTTGAGAGCAACCTGGTAGCTCCTTCCACTCAGCCTGCAAAGATGAGGTTGCTTTTCAGAATTTTATCATGATTGTGGTAAGGCCAAGGTTTTATTAGTACTTCCAGTATTTGATGCAATTTCCTATAAACACCCCAATGTAGCTCAAAAATAATCTGGGGCACCATCAGTATAGCAAAACCTCGGGTGTATGTTTTCCTGAAATGTCATGCAAATATCTAGAAGAGTTCTCTTTGTGGTACCACCATAATGGTGTCACACCAGAAGAGGAAAAGTCAGTAACAATAAAGCAAATTTTGCTTCTCAGATCTCCAGTGGAACAATACGCCAAAGATTTAACCTTCCAAAGGTAGAGGCAACAGATATTTAGCAGAATTAGTTTCACAGCACTGTGTGTCACCACAGCCATGCATAAAGATGTATAGAGCTTGGCCTTTGAGAAGAGAACAAAAGAATTGAAAAACAGGATTGACAGGAGGAGAATAAACTACTTTTTCCTGGGAACTGAGCTATGCTAAATAACTGATCCTTCTTGAAAAGCCTCAAGTATCATACTTCTTTGACTGTTCACTAGTTAACCTGCTACCTGTCAGGGAAACTGGGAGTATTTATCAGCTGGTATTATTAGTCATGTGACTTCAAACATTAATCATATTTGTTTAAAAAATTGGTGTAGTAATTGCAGTTTCTTACTCATGACAGATAAAATGCTGCATTCCACTTCAGTTTATTGAAAATTTCAGGACTATGTTAACTGCTGCCTAGTATATCTAAAATATAGTCAAACAAAGTAATTTTTTAAAAATTAAAGGATTATTTGTACATGTCTTACTGTATTTCTTCTAGGAAGCAATAAAAGGGTGAAATGCCCTAACAAAACATCAAGATACTATGACATGGTAAAAGAGATAATCCTACCTGATTGCCACACCTTTTAAAATTATGTATAAGGAATCTTTTGTTCCCTGGTTTTTGGAATGTCAAGTAACTCATAAATAATAATCTAGACCTAAATAAACATAGGCTAGTTAAAAATCCTGTATTTATTTAAAGCATTAAATGAATCACTACTTCAAGTATTCAAATAGCAATATCTTTCCTCAGTTTCTTACCTAACAAAGCCAACCGAAGACTATACCAATAAGCTAATGGCAAATTTTTCTCAACCTATTTATAACATTCACCAGAGTTTTAAATACCAGCAGAAATGCTTAATATTATTATATTAAGCCAGTTTAAAGCAAGAAGCTATCTGTAAGTCTTTAGAGCAGGAGAAACTGAATTATGAGGATTTTTTTCAGTATTCCCTTAATGCAATTACCTCAATTCCTGTATTTTGTCATTCTATCAGTAGCATCATGATTTTTCAGCAGAATTACAAGAAGCAATGAGATGAAGAAAGTAAAAAGACCCTTATAATACAAGCAAGACTTAAAAACCCCAAAGAGTTTGTTTCTTTTTTTTTTTTTAATAAGAGGAAAGTATCTTCACTTGGGGGTCACTTCTCCCCTTCACTTGTGACATACCTATATAAGATTAAAATGTTCTTTCATTCAATTATAAAGAATTAGTGACTCTTTGGCAGTGGTTTGTATCAACTGAAGAGAGTAACATGGAGAGATGTGTTTTTAAAGTGGTAAAATCCCGCAACTCAGACTTGAGCAATGAAGGTGCATACAACCTCTAAGACAGCAGTTGATGGGACAAAAAGGAAGCAGGGTCAAATCTTTGATCAATCCACTATGAAAAAATGGCTAAATTGGTGTTTGAAGGATTTCTTGACAAATAAAGATGGCAATGTCCAGTTGCCCCCTCCCTCCAGCCCCCTTAAGTAATAGATAGTTGCAATCAACTAAAACCACCTTTGTTTAAACATATGGTTTCTCCTACCCTCCCTCATTATCTGGTCAGAATTAATGATTATCTGATTCATTAATTGTTACTCAATTACCACTTAATCCAATTCCCATCAACCAATCCTAGGCACACCTTTACAACCACAATAAATAAGATGAATGTTCATCTCCTCCTCTTCTTTTCCCACATCTCCTTCCTAACCTCCCTTTCCCACTCCCCCCAGATTAACACATTTTGGGATTTATTTTCCTGTATGAAATCCAAGAACTAGAGTGTTCTCTCTATATTTTCCACACAGGGCGAACAGGTGATGCTGGTCCCAAGGCCACCCTCTGGTCTCACCTTGGGGAGAGTGTCAGTGACTCCTGCAGTGTTGTCATTCTAGCAGAACTCCTCAAAAAGTGCTCCCACACTGCCCAACATTCCTTGACTCTCTTTCCTCCTCCAAGGCTACTTTTTGAGATTCTTTTTAATTTCTCAGCTCCTTTCAGAGAAGCAATTCCTTAGCCCAGCTCGCTTTAATTGTTTAGAGAAAACTTTCACTCACCCAGAATGTGAAACAATAAAAAGAAATACAAATTCCTGAATAAAATTCTAATCACTGTACTGCCCTATTCCACATGCTCTGCAACTGGTCTATACTGAGTGCCATATGCCAAAATGACTTGTATATCCTGCTGACATTTTTCATGTTCCCCGCAATGTTTAGAATACCACACGGCACAGGGTGCAAGAAGATAAGATCATTTATGTAAGCAAAATACGACCTTACAAGTGTGTAAATCCCTTATGTGCGTATGCAGGAGAAATAGCTGCGAGTACCAGTACTATTTGTATGTGTAATTATTTGCTTTACATGCCACATCAGTTCTGCAAACAAATTGTAACTATTTAGCAATATTCATCTCTTTCTATTGTATAACACGGAGGTGGGAAGAGAGAGAGAGAAAGGTAAGACTTTAAAGTCCATTAATAAATACATAGTGGCTGCAAACTAGTATAGAGGTCTCAAGTTTGTGCTGTGAAAACAGAAATTCATGGCTGATAAAACAGAAAATGGAAAGAATAGCCTGATCCAAAAAATTGAAAGTGCAACAGGCTGTGCTGCTCTGGTTAAAAACATGGGCCTAGAAAGAGTAAACAGAGAGTTTATATGTATCATTCATTCATATAAACATATATAAACCCACACACATCCTAAGTTGTGTTCTTGTGGATTGTTTTTTTTTTTTTTAATTCACAAGGAGATACACATAAAACTTACTAAACCTTCCTGTTTGGAATCTGAAGGTGACACGGTTAAGTACTCTGAAATCAACAGATGGCACATTCAGTTTTCAGTACATATATATATATTCTGCAGAAAACCGGTATTACATCTCTTTTGAGTATTTTGCACCTGTGCCTCTCAACATGCGGTTAAAGAATGTCTATTTGTATTAGCAGGCCCACAGCTTGAGCAGACCGGTACCGTTTGAATCAGGGGACATTTGAGTCCCACTGCTGGGTAAGAAAGAGGAAAGCTGTCAGCCCCGGGTCAGGCTACAGGTAAGTGCCACCCACCTGTTGCTTCACACATATGGAAAGTAGCATGTGATGCCCTCAGAGAGGGAGCTGGAACAATGTGGTTTATGCCCTACTTGGGAGGATGGCTTGGGAACAGCTTTACTTCAGCTCTCTGCCCCACATCTTGAAATATTTCCTGCCTTGGGTGGCACGAATCTCTAAGGCTGGAGGAGGAAAGCCTACCCTTTATCTCTCTCCCCCTCCTCCCTTTCCAACCCCAACTGTTTCCATGGTAGAGCCAGCTGTAGCCGCTGCCAAAGAAAACAAGGCATTTTCCCACCTCGAGGGCATTCCCCTCTGAACATCAAACGTCTACAGCAAACAATGGAGTTGAAACAGCTTTGCAAATAAAAGGTCACAAGAATTGTTCATACTGGAAAATATCAGGCTACCTACAGGCAGGGGTTGCTTCCAGCTCACAAACACTACACATGCTTTCATACACACTTCACTGTGAGCTGAACTAGTCTTTGCTGAGACATTGCACGGTCCCAGTGATGTAACTCGAATTCATTCTCCCTCAAGCTATTTGGTAATCACCTTAATTGTCAGGTCTTAAAAAGAAGAGATTTTTAGTTCTTTGGGAAGGGAATGCATTTACATGCTGTAAGAAGCCAAGCAAACTGTAGGGTGTTCTGAAATAGCAGGTCACGGCACTAAGCAGAGCACAAAGTAGGGGAAAGGAGAAAGGGCATATGCTACTGGAGAGCTTCAGGGAGAAGAGCAGAGCATGTGATAAGCTGTTGATGGAGCTGTACTTTGCAAGTTCTAGCCAAAGGACAAATGAGCAATGCAGAGAGCCCCTGGCTGCCAGAAGCTACTGAACCCATACTAGAGGCCTCCATGGAGACTTGGCAGGATGGGGCTCAGCAACAGCAGGAGCCACATGTTTTCTGGGCTCCTGCTCTATGCCTGCACATACGCTCAGCCCTGCCAGCACAGCAGTCTCCCATGGGGTCACATTTCCCCATGGTCACCCTGGCCCCTGCCGCCCAAACTTCCCCTCCTCTCCACTCCCCTACAGCACCGGCATTCCTGCCTTCTCCACAAGCACACCCTGGTGGTCTTCCCCTCTCTCCTGTCTCTCAGAAGCAGAGGGGTTGTCAGAAAGTGTGTGATAGAGAACTCTTGCCCCCTAGACCAAGAGCAGAAGATGAAAAGTAGCTCAAGAAATAATTTAGTGGGAAAAATACTGGACAAGACATCACTGAACAAGTTTCTGTTACTAATCCACAGCTAGACTAAAATTCCTTCAGATGAGCATAACAAAAAAGTTTTACTATGGGAAATTACCAGAGTTTAAATGTGCACCTCATGTATTTGGCAGTCATCTCCTCAAGAATTCTGCATACATGTAAGCCTCAGCAAAGAGGGAAACTGTGATTATCTGCATTTTTCTCCATTGCTGGGGCAGTGGAGGAAGGGAGCGGCAGGCATGGGTTGAAGGTTCTGAATTTTCAGAACTAATTATGTTGAAAATGAAAATTGTCATGATTTCATAATAAAAAGGGCTTGGTTTGAATTTCTATTTTCCCACTTCCCTACTGGATAGTTTAGCAGACACAAGCCAGGAGAGTGGGTGACTGGAAGTGTAGTTGAGCACTTAATAAAAGAATTAACCCTGCACATCTTCCACAAATCACCATCCTGCCAACTCCCATGGGAAGATGCCCAACAAGACCACCACTCTCACTTACTGCCTACAGCTTCTCCCAAAATTTCAACACCTTTCTGTACACTCACGCTTGACCCAAAGTGCCCAGTACGGAAATGCTCCTCCAATCTTGCCTTCCCTCCTCCTTCTCCACTTGGAAAAGACTGGTCAGCCAACATTTTCTTCACAATAGGATGAAGAAAACCTGTGAGTCTGACTAACTGCAAGAAGACACTCACACTAGAAGTACTGCTGCGAACAAAACATCTGAGTTTTTAGAATTAAATGTGGGTGATTGAGAAAACAGGACTTAACTGGTGAAGGAAACTGGTAGCTAAAGGTCACTGATAACTGGGGGGTAGGGGGGAAAGGGAGTAGTTCAGACATTGTCTGTCACTGGTATATAAAATGTTTCTATTTGACAGTTTTCCGTGTTCAACCATAAAGTGACAACTGGTTTATAGACACTGTAACTTTAATCTTAGCACAGACCATCAATTCAGATTAATCTGAAATCTTAAGTCAGCACTTCCAAATAAAAACAGAAATAAAAACTGTTACTGGTAAATAGCACCATATGAATAATCTTTTTTTCCCCCCCACTCTTTTTCCATAAGGCACATATACCAATTATTACAGAATGCCTAGAAACCTTAACCAGGTTCATGCCCCATCAGACTGGGCACATGAGATATGCAGCAGTTTGCTTAGACTGCTCGCATGATTTTAGTAAATTTCAGCAGATGGATGAAACAAATGTGCATGTGTGTGTGTGTGTGAAGAACAACAGGCCACGTAAATAATCTAGAGAAATCACTGTTAATTTTTTCTGTTGTCTTATCTTTACTGCAGTGAGTTGTACTGTGTATGGATGGATTTCCAAAACACACCAACAAGGTCGCCAATTCCAATACCTCCTTAAAGCTCCCTCTTCTTCAGCATCCATTCCATTTGTACATCGAAACCCCAAGACAATAATTTCTTTTTTTCAAGCAGGCAAAACAACTATTTCTCAGATATTAAATGTACTAACACAATACAGACACAGAGAGAGAAAATATGCATTAAACGTTCTGCAAAGGGGCCAAAGAAGGGAGTTTCTGGCAATTACTCAGCATAAGGAGTAAGGTATACGGTGAATAGATTAGATAAAATTAGTAGTTGTCAACCCAGTACTGCCTGATGACAGAAATTACAGCTTTATCGTTCTCTTATCCATGCCTCCCACATATCACATGCCTCATTAGGATCCTATGGACAGAACACACAAGAAAAAGACCATCCTCAAGCAATCAGAAAAATCCCTCCAAAAAATAAGTGAAAAATCTCCTGCCAGATTTAGTAAAAATGATTCCACTTGGCTGCAGGATGTAATTATGTACTATCCTAGACCATCATAGCACTTGAGGAATGGGAAAATCCATGCTGTAACCAGGTGCCTTGCCATGGTTAAAAATGCCTCCTTGCCTTCAAACACATGTTCTTTGCATGTTGGGAAAACTAGCCATAAATTAAAACTAAAAATTAAAGACAACTGGCAACTGACTCAAGGAAAGGACTGGGCAGTCGGGATCTAGCTATGTTAAATTTGGCTGTGTTAAGCGAGATGACACAGAAGTATGAACTTTGAGAAAGCACTGAAAACACCTTTGCCAAATGTTTGGAGGAGAAAGACGTTGCTTTTTAGGCTGCACGGTCTTTACAGTATCTGGTACAATGATCTGTGACCACAACGCCCAAAGCTAGCAGCACGGTGCTGGTTGTCCCAGCCACCTTTGTGGGAAAACTCTGTTGGGTAAAACTGCTTTTCCCAATTATCCACATTCCTCCAACTAAGCTCTTGAGCAGAGGTTTTCATTTCAGTCACAAGAACATGAGGAATAAATGAGCAAGGACCCTGAATGGCTGAACAGTAAGTCCAAAACCAGCCCAAGGGCCAGCATGTGATGACACCGCATAGGTCATTTCGTTCTGCGTAAAAAAACCAAACGCATATGAAGCATTTAGAAGAACAGTAAAAATTAATAAAAAAAATGTTTTCTATCAGATCACACTGAACAAGTTTCCAGCTGATTTACCGAATGGTGCAAAACATTCCAGCACAATTTTGCTGGTTTGCATCAAAAGGAAGGATGTGAGCACATCAAAGCTTGAATTTGCCGAGTAAGAAATTATTCTTCTGGTCCTCAAAAGACCAGCTGACTTTGAAATTAGAACGAACTGAGCCTTGACCACATTTGTAAAGGCAAAAGAGAACTAAATCACAGACACGATCTGTAGGGAAGTCTAGATACTGCCGACATTAAGTTTTCCCACCTGTATTTTGAGGTTAAGGCTGTAGGCACTGAACATGCATAATTCATGAGCTGCGCTTCCACAGCCTCATAGGGCTTTCAAGAGCCTGTCACATTCTTCTCAAGTGGATCATTAAGGGTGGTGTACCTAAATGGATGGGTGGAGGAAATTTATCTGAACAGAAGATTAGAAGTGATTCAATTCTGGGAGATAACCCGACTTTTTGTCTTGCTAAGACTATAGTTCAACCATGTGAGTTGACTCTGGCATGTGGGGCTACTCAGCAGTTTCACACACAGATTCTGTTGTGCAGATGAAAAAGAATAGCACTATAAAGCTTCTTTTTGTGAACCATAAAGGTATAATTCTGACACGATGATGGCTGATGTAATCAACGCTTTCATGAGTTTAGGCTTAAAGAGGCAAACAAAGCTTTTTACAAGGAACTTTTTGAATTCCCCTTGACTGAAAAGAGTTCATCACTGACAACTGGTGGGACTGTGACAAAGACAGGAGGAGTGGAAATTTATGCTGAGATCGTTCTACAATGGGGAAGGGATCTTCTCTAGTCTGTAAAACACACTGCAAGTAGCAGCAAAAGACCTGGGAAGAAAAGGAATAGAGATGATGGTCTTCAGTACAATCTACCTTTGGAAGGAGAAAACTACTTGAGAGGGAAGTCAGTGCTGAAACTTTCCATTCCAAAGCTTTAACTATTAGAAGGACTAAGTTATCTGTGAGAAAGCACTAAGTTCATTTCACACCTTCGACAGAAATGCAAAGCAGAGCATAGACAAAATTCCCTACTTTTTCTTTAGGCATCTCTGTGGTGGCCTGGATGAACAGAGGTGTCAGAATTGCAAGGGGAACACTGACTGACCAGGAAAGGAAACTGCGTTATTGATGCAAATACCAGAGACCATGGTGCTTGTCATACTGGAGCTCAAAAAACAAAACTTCTCGTGCCTTCCTCATTCTCTGTTTTGCAGTTGCTTTTGTTATTTATTTTTAAATGCCCTCCTGACTAACTAGCTTCCAGAAGAAGAGGGGGAAAAAAAAATCGTAAAAGCAAAAACTGGGAGAAACCAGAGAAGGATAGCTGAGCCATCAGTTTCTCTAGACCAAACCCTTAGGTCCAATTCACCCTGTGCTACTGCCAGCCACTTACATCATTCACAGCAGAAACTTTAACAGTCCAAACTGGTGTGTTCAAGACTTGCAGGAATACTGCTTATTCACAATATAGCCTAAAAGCTAAACACAACATAATTTTAGTATCTGCATAGCTGCAGAGCATTATTTAAATAGAATAGCTTTTAAACAAGCAATACACCATTTAAAGATGCAAATCTCAAGATTTGCTACACTGAAAGTTTTCATACAAAATTCTCTTGAATCCTGGAAAACCTGTTCGTTAGAAAGGTGCATGCTGTTCTAACACATATATCCTATGTCAGCACCGTCTCCATGTAAACACGCAGCCGGGAGTACCATGAGTAACAACTCCGTTTCCATCAGAAGCCCTTTATCCTGCGTAAGAGGTCTGCACGCTAATAGATGTCCTAGGCTAACGCTAACTAGCTACAGCTGGCTCGCAGCTATAAAAAGCATTAATGAAAACATAAATACTAACTTCTCCACTTCCCTCAGCCCGTACGTCAGGGCTGCGCAAAGGCACCGCTTTCCAAGAGGTCTGTGTGAATGAACGGGCTGCTCCGAACCAGCTCGCTCTGGTTCTCCCGAGTTTGTTTACTGAACAGCGTGTGCAGAGACACACTGGGGGATGCAGGGGGAGAGACACACCACGTGCCCTCCCGCAACCCCCGGCTTCCAGGGAGGGCCGGGATGAAGGCAGGAAATATCTGTCCACCAAGGGACTGACCCACGGGCAGAAAAGTGTCAGTCTGAACAAAGCCCGACTTTCCCATATATCCCTGTGTTTTGCTCTAATATCCCTTTGCTTTGCTGTTCCAGATTCAGTTTCAATAAATAACGCGGCAGTGACACACACGGAGCAGAGAAACAACACTTATACCTGTGAGTTCTGCGCGCTCTCAAAACTTACTACAGTACTTATATTTTTATTGTGCCAAATATAAAACTAAATTGCAGGAAAAAAAAAAAACAACCAAACGGAGACTCAGGTTTATCCAGGACATATAGAGAAAAGGAAAAAAAGCATATATTTCTACCCCATGGAACTAAGCGTTGCAAATTGAGACCAAAACATCAGGATACTGAAGTGCTACAACAATCAGCAATTTTTATTAATCCACATCGTGCACACACAAAATCTTCATTATTAATTGACTATTGGACTGATTATCTGCTCTGTTAAAATAGTTGGTTTTATCGTGAAAGCAGTTACTTTGTCACCATCTGCTTCGGTGGATTTCAGCAGGTGACCTCAGACAGAGACAAACCCTTCAGATGCTTTCAGGGAGGCCAGGCATGTTGGCTTGCTATCCAATATGCTAGGCTAATCACAAGCCTGAATCAGTAAGTAAGAATCATACTTAGCTTTTATTTTTCATTTTCATTTTTATAATGGAAATCCATTTATACACAAGGTCGATCAGGAAATTTGGGGCTCTTCATCGAAAAAAGTTTAGGAATAGCCAAAAGTACATTTATCTTAAAAAAAAAAAAAAAAAAAAGGTATCTTATTTCCAAATATCACGATTCTTCTTTCTCAGCATTTTATTCAATGCATGACTTTTTCATTTCTTCTGATTTGCACTACCCAAATAGCAACTGCAACCAGGCAGATCACCCCCAAATGCAGCTTCTATGTATTCAGCAGGGATCAAACAAATCACAGAATGCAACTCATTTGTCTACGCAGGAGTTTCCTAAATCTAGCATACAGATGTTACCCTACAAGGTCCAACCCTTGCAAGCATTTAAAAAGAAATTATCTGATTGCAATTCATTGGTTTGCTGAAGTTGCAACCCCTAAACCAGATGTGACACCTTTTTTTGCTTTGAATTCTCCCCCTTCTCCTTGTACATGTAAGCTGATTCCCAACTAATTTCTTAAAAATCCACAACCTTAGTAGAGTCCCTTCCCAGTTGCACTGTTGAAACATAAACAGCCTGAGAGACACTGCTTTTCCTAACTATTCATGCATCCACTTCAAATACCTGTTTTCTCAGGATGTTATTGCTACTATTCCCCCTCAAACCCTGGTAGTCCAAATACAAATGGTGACTCAGATACACAGAAGCACCAAGGTATAGATGAGCTCCTAACCCAGATATTTTTAATCATGACTAAACAGCCCAGGCTGCAGTAAGAAAGTTTTGGCAGTTTTCAGCTCCCTTGGAAAGGAAATATCCACTTACCATTAAATTAAATAGACATAAAGAAATTAAAAACACTTTTGGAAAGATTAGGCACTGAGTGTCTTTGCTAACATTGTCTTCCACTTCCCACTTACATTATGGTAATACAGCCACTTAATTTATAGCTCCATATTGAAGATGTGACATAACTTGTTCCAATCAAATTAATTTCCTTGCACATTTTGCCTCATGTCAAACAGAATTTACAAATTTTGGCATTTGTTCAGAAGCAGTGGAAAATGCATAATCCCATTGTTATAGGACAAAGACAAGAACATCTGTAGTTGTCATGACTAGATCATATTTGAATTCAATAGCGGGGAAAGCTGCTGCCTCAGAGAGGAAATCCACAGCTTTCAGTAGACCAGGTTATCCAGAGTTCCATCCAACCCAGCTCTGAACACTGCCAGGCAGGGGGCATCCACAGTCTTTCTGGGCAACCTTTTCCAGTGTCTCACCACCCTTACAGGAAAGAATTTTTTCCTAATATCTAATCTAAACCCACGCTCCTTCAGTTTAAGTCATTCCCCCTTGTCCTATCACTACATGCCCTTGTAAAAAGTCCCTCTCCAGCCTTCCTGCAAGGCCTCTTTATGTACTGGAAGGCTACTCTAAGTCCTTCCCTGGAGCTTTCTCTTCTCCAGGCTGAACAGCCCCCAACTCTCTCAGCCTGTCAAATACAAAACACCTCTAAAGTACACTTTGCATTCACTCCTGGCCTTAGGCACTTGTAAAGCGTGTGGTCCAGAGGAGTCCACGCTGCAGTCAAACACACAGCTCCAATCAAGCATCTAAATTCAGCGTGTTACAAAACCATTTTAAACATACATTAGGCAGCATGTATCAGTTAAATCATTCCTTTTTTTCTCACTGTAGGATGAAAATTAAAAAATAACTAAATCTCTCTTAACTGCCAACCCACTCAAACCCTTACACTGTGAAGTGTAATATACAGGAAGTTCATCCCAGGCCTTTGCTCATCACTTTTCCAATTTGAGGAGCATGTTCTTCTCCAAACCCTGTGAAGAGCCCTTTAGTCAAAGAGGGATTTGAAGCATTAACTGAAATGAGTTCGAGGATTTCAGCACAGCAGATCCCTAATCAGTGTGATGCTGCTGACTGCCTTTGGCTGTGAGAAATGGAACAAAACCAGCAGCCACCAGTCAGAACTGGCACGTGAACATAAGATAACCTTGTTACATTTATAACTTACATACCGATTTTAAACCACAATGCTTACTGAAAGAACTGTCTTCTCTGAGGAGCTTTGTTTTATTTACATTGTTTGCTGTATCTCAATCTTTTGCATTTTATAAAAGAAAGTGTAGAAGAGCTTAAAATATAGATGTCCAGGCCTATGTTTCAGCAATATCGTGCCTTTCAAAGTCTGTCTTTTCTTAATTGAGCGTGCCTACAATCTGCACAGAACTGTGTATTCCTGACTCTTTGAGACTCAAGACCTCCTTCTTCCCAAAAGAGTATGTTTGTAATACTTTTCCAAGGAGTATTGATCTGTTATATGCAACAGAAGCTTTTACAAAGCTGATGATAGAAAGTTATGTCTAAGAATCTTTCATTTCGGAAAATTGCTATTACATAAAATCTGTGCTGATGTTTTTATGCACGTGCACTACCTCTGCAGATACTTAAGGCTATGCATACAAAGACTGTTTACCTGCCCAAGTGACAAAGAAACTCCGTGCAATATTCAGGTGGTTAAATTTCTCTCCCAAGTGCTAGCTCACCTCCATCCAGGCATTTATAACATTTATCACTGCTCATATCACTGCTCAGGTTCTTGCCTTTGGGTACGATGGTAGAAGGAAAACAAATTCCAGAGACACAATCTGACTTTTACAAAGGTTTCTGAGAGCTTCAGCACAACTTGAACACTTCCTCCAGGAAGTCGTGTAGTCAGTGAAATGTAGAAGTGTAAAACACACATGGAAGATTTCTGCTCTCAGTTCCATCAACCACATAACTTTCAGAGATACAAAAACTCAGGGGGAAGAAAGGTCAAAGCCAAGGGTAAGATTCCATACCTTTTACATAGGCCATCTTAGAATAACTCTTGACAAATAACAGGTGCTGGAAAACTACTATTCCTGTGTGAAACCACGCAATGTACAACGGCACATACCTTGATTGTGGCTCTAGGGCTGGAAAATTACCTTTTCAAATTGTTTGCTTTCTTCTCCCTAGACCATAGGACAATGTACAGGGACCACACCACTCTTCCCATTCCCACCATTTACACAGTCCCTCAAAAACAACCAGTTGGGTGCATACAGCCGTGAAGCAAAGGGCAGTGGAAAATGAGGTGTTCAGGTGCAATAAAGCTTCCCCAGCTTCCTAAAGCCCTGCATGTGATCATCAGAGGCGGGAGGTGTGAAATGGTACGGTTACAAGGTAAGTGGTGGGGAACACATAGCTCTACATAATGCTTCTATACCACTTACTTGTCTCTCTGTTCTACTCAGGTATCTCTACAACTTCTCTATCATGGGGGAAACACCAGTTAGTACAGCTACGCCTCCTTCTTGACCAAAAAAAAAAGGCTTGGGGTGTGTGTGATTGTCTTCTGGGAGCACATGGGTGCTTTGCTGATCAGTCTAAGCACTTGAGTATGGAGGAAATACAAGCAACCAGTGTCTCCTTTTTGCTAGATGCATACAGGAGCCTTCACACACAGTACTGGCCATCTGATAGTTGCTTTCTATTCCTGTCCATTTGCTTCCAAAGAGATTGAATTCCTGTCACACTTGTGGTCTGTGCTGGCTATGGTCTTCTTGAGCCTCTTTTCCATACCAGCATTTTTTATCACTACCCTGACATATTTTAGAACAACAGCAAATTGTTTAATTGCCTATTCCCAGCACAGGGACGAAAAACGCTGGTGTACATTGAGGAGGCCTTTTTTTTTTTTTATTTGTACAGAGTATATCAGATAACAGTGCTTTCACCTTGCCCTTGGACAGAATAAGATTATGTAAATATTTAGCACTGAAAAATAAACGGCAATGTCAAATTAACAAATTGTTGTACTACGGTGGCACTGGAAGAAGCCCAAGTTCCATCTAGTTGTCTGCAGCACCAGCAGCAGGGAAAACAGACTCTCAGAGCTATCCAGACAACAGCACGGGGAAGCTACAGTGTTAACTATATAAGACAACTTAAAGTATTAGCTGGACAGTGTGATACTAAAGCTGTTTTTCCAACAGTCTTTTGTCCTTACTCTCTGTTTTGGTGGCTCCAGTTTGAGAATTACAAATAGAGCAGGGTGGAGGCAAAAGGGAATAATCCAAGTGTCAGGGAGTCTTTACTGTGAATTAAAAAAGGAAAAAAAAAAAAAAAAGAGAGAGAGAGACTTCAAAGCAGAAACCAGTCACTAGAGCTTGAACCACAGCTATTAGGAGAACTATTATAAGTCTGTCAAGTAGCAATTAGACTACATTGCAAGAATATTAAGAGCACGTATTTTCAGTTCAGAGAAGGATTTGAAAAGGGCAAAAATACAGAAACCTTTTAGTTTATGGAGTACTCTCTACTGCATTTCAGTTACTTATTTCCTGTTTATTTTCCACTTGAAAAATCACATCCCAGAAACATAATGTAATTTTTAAAAACTTGCATTTATGACCATTCCATTTAAAATGTTTTGTTGAAAAAAACACAAAAAACAAATGGAATGCTGTAAACAGATTTAAGTCAGCCACAAAAAACATTCTGACAGATGTTAGCATCTGTGAACATAGATCTTTCACGACAGTCCTTTCCAATCTGGGCTCTTTTCAAATAAGAATACCTCCAGAGTTTTTTTACGTTGTTTTTGTTTTTTTCAATAAGCTTTATAAAACTTAAGGTAGGTTTTCCATACCAGAAGGACCACTTTTCAATATATTAATCCATCTCCTTGGAATGCTAGTTGCAGCATCTGACACTCCACTTTTATTTGTGTCTGTTGCCAGGCAGGTTAACCCATTGACTAGATTTGAGTTAAGATAAACAGCAAAGATCACTGGATGAAGAAAAAGAGGGGGAAAAAGGAAATCCAATTTAGAAATTAATTAGTTCTACGGGATTACCACTTGCCAATAAAACCGTTTTACAAAGACTTACATATGAACAGACTACTCAGAAACTTGCAACAGCTTGCTAGACCACAATGAATTACAGCAACTGACTATCATGTTTCTGTAGGCCTGCTCAGAAAGAGAAATGTGATTTTCCTCACTTCTATTTCTCCCAGGCACTCAAACAAATCCTCAGCTCTTCTAAATATTTTGCTCCCCAAGGGTCCTGCTTGCATGGTGGCAGACCTTTCCACTGCTCTATTATCTGGCAAATGGAAAACAAAATAAAGAGCAAAACTGAAAGAACTACAGATGACAACTAGTGCAGAGATGCAGATCACACTAATTTTTAAAGTAAATGTATGGTCTTTCTTTTGTTCTTGGAAAAGAAGGCTATAGCAGGCTTTGCGCAGGTAGGAAATAGGTTGAAACATGCGAAGAGAAGTGAATGGAAAATTTGTCTAGTCACCCACAGATTTTAAAGTGTGGATTCACAGCTATAGCTAGCATTGTTTTCTACCAGCAGTGGTTAGCTCTTCCTTCGTGACAACACCCTTTTCTGTCCAGCCTCCTCACGCAAATCCTCAGAGTGCTCTGACCAGTTTAACTGCCTAATAGTCCTAAAAATACATCTATTTTAGTTACACTGACTACCACACAACCAGCCCTGTCCTTTAAGGCACAAAACTGACCAGCTCTATTTTTTACTAAACTCACATGGCCCGCTCAAAACAAACAGATACTGGCAGGAGCAAAATCCAAATTATACACTGCTTTATCCTAGGAACACAAAGTACAAGGCCGATGCAGTGAGTCAGACACCTCTGCGCCAGTGAGCTCCTCAGGTTGACAGGAGTCTCTTTGGGATTCTCGTGCTTGTAAGCCAGGACATTTTAAAAAAGAATCAAAACAATTGGGTTTAGACAAACATGTGTTGTGTCATTAACAAAAGTATCTCTCTGCCATCAGAGGGGAAAAGGCAGCAAAAAGTATGCCAGGAATGCTGGAAATGGGCAGACAGTCACAGCGAGTCTTTTTTTTTTTT